>CM019172.2:15993933-16436567 GCA_009739505.2 Apolygus lucorum | reverse complement strand
ACTGCTTGCTAATTGTACCCAAGCTTTGAAATTAAGGAAAAATTCTCACTATACCTCCGGATTTTCATGAATTATTCTCTGTACGACCATGGAACTAATAGTGGTGCCACCATGGTGCCAGGACACCATAAACCGCATATTTCGTGTTTTTTTTTTGTGTGTTTCACCTTGAATACGGATGTGAACCTCGACGGACCGCCTACTAAAACTAACAGATGAAAGTTCAATGTTACGACGTATTTCCGCTTTGGTGCCAGACTGGCACCATTGTTGGCGTTGGGGCGGTGGTGGGGGGGGGGGGGGGAGGTGAACTCGAATTCGCATGTTGGGTATCGTAGATCATGGATTTTAAAATGCTCTTCAGATTCGAGGCTCCCATGCCGCTAGAAATGTTAAGGTGGATAATGTTGGGGGGGGGGGGGGTAACTATTTCTTGCCTAAAGTAATAAATAAATTGCATCGAGTGAAACAGTTTTATCACTTAACAACTGGTTAAACTGATCCAATGCTTATCCAATGGGACGTCCCCTGGAATGCATGCATTACTAAACAATATGTTTCTATAGTATAAACACGTAGTTTCAACAACTCAAATACTTCCTACCAATTGAACTTATAGCTCTTAACCCGTCCATCAAGTAGTTACGTTGGCATGACTACTGACCATCTACTAGTTATATTATGTTCGAGGATTGGGACACAGAGGGAAGTGGGGGATGGTGTCATTTTAACCCACCGAATCCATTCTTGGGTTAAGCTCTCATAGGGAGCGAACGGTTGGTCCGACAGGCCTCTGTGTGGTCTCATTCGATTCTAAAAATTATTATTCTAATTAAAATTATTCTAAAGTGATGGAGAAACAATACCTTTGTACCAAACGTTTTTCAGCTAGGCCGTTTTGAAAATTTCAGCCCTTATATTTTAATTCTTAGAAGTGACTCGACCAAAGCTTTGAGACACAACTAGACCCCATATGGAGCCCTTAGGTATAGTAAATTTCATCAAAATCGGTTCATGTTGATGCAAAGTTGTATCAGTGTTTTCAATATTCGTTGGCGAACGTTTTTCATGACTCCGGAATAAAACGCTGCAAATTATTACACAATGGTTTATTATTTTGCTTCCTCACTACCGAAGGTAGGGAAGCTTTGTATTCGTGAAAGAAGTGAAAAAAAATGTCCTCCAAAATCAAAATTTCCACTTGCTTTTTGCGTTTTAGAGCTTCCCGAACAATTTTGGTTCCGTGTCTGTCTGTCGGTCTGTCTGTGGTCAATCCTTGTCCCGGGCAAAACTATACTAACCTGTGGTCCGATTTTGATTAAATTTTCAGGGATTGTGCGGGTTAGGAACTAGACGGTCCCCTATCAATTTCAGCACCTTCGGACCAATAGGAGCGAGTGCGCATGCGCAAACGGGAATTTCCTGGAACCTCGGTTTCTCGGGTTTCTAATGAACCGATTTTGCTCAAATTTGGAGGTTAGTTAGGGACTAACTTCTACGAGACACCCTCAAAAGTTTCAATTGGTTAAGCAATAGCCGCTGCGCATGCGCGAACTTTAAATTTATTGTTACAACCAAAACTCCGCAACTATTCAACCAATTTCGATGAAATTTTCAGGGATTGTGTGGGTTAGGTCCTAGACGGTGGACCGCTAAATAAAATTCTACGTTGAAAATACAAAATGTGTATGTTACAATTCCATTCCAATACAAAAACGTCCATGTTACAATGAGTGAGGAAGCTATACTGCCCACCCAACTTGGCAGACGTTTTTCTATATAGATCACTCGTCTGCAAAATCACCAACCATCCAATATGAAGAGAAGAAAACCCATAAATTGTAATAAATGAAAAGCCATAATTGTAGGTTGGTTGTAAAAATTCTAAAAAATACCAGAAATTCAGGTTTGGCGTTTTCGCTTTCGTCTGCCAGTTTCCTTATGCTTTTGCTGATTACTTCCAGTCATTGATGAAGTAATCAGCAAACACTGCGTAGTCTTCTTCCCCGATTTCACCTCCACCACACACTTCGTTCACAACCCGAAGTAGTTCGTCATCAACGTGCTCAGACATTGTAAATATTCGCAGGGAAAATAACTTTCTTTACGATAGGACGCAAACAGTCACCATGGAAGCACGAAACAAGTTGTAAACAAAAACGCTGCAAATTATTACACAATGGTTTATTATTTTTCTATATAGATCACTCGTCTACAAAATCACCAACCATCCAATATGAAGAGAAAAAAAAAAAAAATCAAAAAAAAAAAAAAAAAAAAAACATCAAAAAAAATATCAAAAAAAAAATAAATAAAATCACCAACCATTGATCGCATTTTGGTCTGCTCTAATTTGAACGGAGATTAGGCCTCTTTTGCGATTCACACTCGTGTTTTGATTTATATATATATTCCAATATAAACCCTTAAATTTTCGTAGGGAGCGAACGGTTCGTCCTACAGAGCTCCGCGTGGTCTCAAAAAATTCTAAAAATTCTATAGAATCTTAAATTGAAGGAAAAACAATACCTTTATGTCGAAGTTTTTTGAGTTAGGGCGTTTTCAAAATTTCAAAATTGATTTTGGAACCCTTAGAAGTGACCTACATCAACCAAAAGCTTCGGGGCACAACTAGACCCCAAATGGAGCCTACATACCAAATTTCATCAAAAACGGTCAATGCTAAGTGGCAAAAGTGCCGCGTACGGCCGGCCAAATTTTTATTCGATTTTTGGATTCTACGTACCTTGAAACGTAAACCATCAAATTTTGTGGGGGTGTTAAAATTTTTTTTTTCTTGGTCGATTCCAAAGGTTCATTATTGAAAATAATAAACCAAAATCGACTTAATTCATTAAAGTGCGTATTATGAGAATTATTCTCGAATTTTGTGCGAGAACGACTGAAGAAGTCATCATGTAACAGGATATTATGCCTTCTTATTTGGCGACGAATCGAAAAGGTCCTTTCCAGTTCGACCTCTTCTGTGAACGAGGACGGCGTATGTAGATCGTCAGATCCGCCACGTCCGGCGACAGCAGGAAGAGGCGTACGAATCAATTATACGACTTTCGATCCGACGAATTAAGAAAAAAAAAGCCTTTTTTTTTCGTCGCCAAACCCTTTTCCGTCCGAATCGAGTGAGTAACGGATCGCAAAAGAGCGGTTCTCGAGTGGAACGTGTCGCCGTCACAGTGAATTTCATTCCCCGAGAGATGCCCTCGATAAATAGCGCAAAACTCATCTCTCTTCCGACAGGCTGAAAGAGGGTTTCTCGGCCAAGATACGGAGCTGGGGTGAATTACAATTTAATTACGTTGCCAATTACAATTACGTACATAAATTACAACGTAAATTAGAGTCATGTGGAGCTAAAGTGTCTCTTCGTTTTTTCTGGTTATTAGGCGCTACTGGTTAATCAATTTCAATAATAAACCTTTGCAATTGAGCAAGAAAAAATCCCCCCCCCCCCCTCGAAATGTGATGGTTTATTTCAAGGTACGTAGAATCCGAAATTCGAATTTTAAAAAGTTGCAAATTATTACACAACGGTTTATTAGTTTCTATGTAGATCATCCGTCTGCTAAGAACGCGGCTATCCTATCAATAGCTCCTACCATTTTGCTTCCGAGTCTACCAAGGTAGCGGAAGCTTTGTTTTCACTTTTCAAGGACGAAAAAACAAAGTTCTCCAAAATCAAAATTTTCACTCGCGTTTTGTGTTTTAGACCTTTCTGAACAATTTTGGTTCCGTGTCTGTCTGTCTGTCTGTGTGTCTGTCTGTCATCAATTCCTTGTAACGCGCATAACTATACGAAGTTATTGTCCGATTTCTATGAAACTTTCAGGGATTGTGCGGGTTGGTGTGTAAACGGTCCCCTATGAAAATCATCATCCTCGGACTGATACAAGCGACTTTCATGCGCAAACGTGAAATTCCTTGTAACGGCCATAACTTCCACATTTTCCACTCGACTTCGATGAAATTTTCAGGCATTATGTGGATTAGGTTGTAGATGGTCCCCTATGAAAATCATCATCCCCGGACTCATAGAAGCGACTGCGCATGCGCAAACGTGAATTCCTTGTAACGGCCATAACTTCTACATTTCAATCCGATTTCAATGAAATTTTCAGGGATGTTACAGATTAGTATTTAGATGGTCCCCTATGAAAATCACCACCTTCGGACTAATAGTAGCCACTGCGCATGCGCAAACGTGAATTTCCATGTAACGGCCATAACTTCTACATTTTCAATCCGATTTCAATGAAATTTTCAGGGATGTCACAGAGTAGTGTTTAGATGGTCCCCTATGAAAATCATAGAGAATTGTTTTTCATAGAGGGATTCCTTCATAGAGGAACGGTCTCCTGTGAGAGAGACGAGGCTTCAATAGCGCAGAGGATTGAGTCTTGATTTGTGCTCTAAGGATCGCGGGTTCGAATCCCAGTCGAGGCTAAGAATATTTTTGATCCAATCACATACATCTACTCACTTACCTAATTTTTCATCCGAATTTGATGAAATTTTCTAGGATTGTCCAGATTAGCGTGTAGATGGTCCCCTATGAGGGTAGTGAAAGGTACTTAGAGATTGGTGTTTTGAGATTAACTACTATGCATCGGATCATCTATGCAATCGGGTTATGGATACGAGGAAGCTATGTGCCACACCCACTTGGCAGACGTTTTTTAATATTTTATTATTGGTTGGGCATTGGTAAGTGATACATATAAAGGGTGTTTTACAGTAATTTATTTGATATACAAATGTTTACATGGTTCCTCCTTGATAATATATGTGATGGATTGATGAAAACGAAGACTCAAACCCTGATTGAACCCGATTGAACGTTCACCATTTTACTTGCATTATCATCAGATTTACTGACATTGTTATTTTAAACAATCGTTATTATTTTAAACTCGAAAAACACAGTAGTGTCGTCACTAGCTGCTCACCAATCCCCTCGTGACAGGTTTTGAAACTATTGAGAGTGTGAACCTTCGAGGTGTCTTGTGATCATTTTGATATCAAATTTGTAGTAAAGGCTGTCCGAGGGGGAGTATCGCTAACTCGAGTTCCGTTTCTGAAATAGTAGTTTCTTTAGGTAATAAAATTAGTTTACAATTCGGAAGTGTTGTTCCTTTGCAAATACCATGTCTTCCGACGAAGAGGAAGGTCAGCTTCGGGAGGAGGAACCCTCCATAACATATATGTTATTTACTTATTATAATTATGTTTTTAAATTTAATGTATGTCCTTCACAAAACAATGCCCGCACTTCTCATATAAATTAAAAACTGTCCGAGGTCGCGTCTTGTCGCCGATTTGAGTATGTGAGGAAGGTCTTCTAATCCATTGATGTGATATTGCTGATGTCTTTCCAAGGATAAGGGACAGTCAATTATTTTATACTGCATTTCTTCTAATATGTCTTTGCAGAATTCGCAGTTGGGTAGTCCGCCAGTTTGATTAAGAAAAAAATTGATTTGTGCAGTCGGAATAGTTGGGTGCGTCTTTTCTGGGGAGTTTGAGTTGGAGAAGCTCCTACCATTAACAATTTATAATTGGAAAAAAATTACACCATCACAATCGATGGAACTGTATATAAATGTTTACATAATAGCATTGTATCAGCACTCAGCAGTCATGTCCATCTGGCTGCTTGGTTTCAGGGTCCGAGATCCGACCTGGGACATTGGGGTGAGGAACAAGGTTGAATCACCTTGTCCCAGGAATGATGGATGATGGTGCCTCTTCTGGCTATGCCATCAGCCGACACTTCTCCTCCCCATGGGGTTCGAGTTCAGCTCCAAGTCCCACGGGGCCCATGAGCCGTGGGACGCCGTCGTGTGGCCGTTAGGACTCGGGCAGTCATCCACTCTAGGATGAACAGTGGGTAACCAGCCCTAGTCAGATCCTTGGCTGACTTGCCATGCCATATCCCTCGCCAGGTGATAGTTGCTCCAATCACCTCTAGGTTGTTTCGCTGAACTTTGCAAGTGCTGCTGCAGCCTCTAGTAATGCGTCAACTTCATATTTTTGAGTTTTGGAAGCAGCCAGAGAGCCAGAGACCACTGAGACATCAATAATGGTGTTACCACCTAACCTAGCTGTTTTGGTTGAAGTATGGCTCAAACCAGACTGGCCATCTTTTACGACGAGCATAGCCTTCTAGTAGGTTCAGGGCAGAATTATTAGCACACCTGGGTCTTACCATGGCTGAGCAAATCTGGAGCACAAGCTCCACAACGGTTTACTAGTTTCTATGCAGATCATCCGTCTGCAAAGAACGCGGCTATCCTATCAACAGCTCCTACCCCGTTGGTGAACCCCGCTCAACTTAAGCGGGTGAGGCAATAAGTAATCAACCTGAAATTTATTACTTTACTTTTTACTAAACTTTTTGAACACCACAGTAAATTGTGAAGAATGTTGGAAACGCACTTTCCTCAATTTACAATGAATTACAAACTTCATTTAAAATTTATCGACGTAGATACGTCTGAAGAACATAATAAAACTGTAGTCTTAATTTAAATAATTTTACAATAATAACTGATTTCACAAATATATCACTTTTTCTCAAACAGAAGCAACACAAAGTCGGGTTTTTCAAAAATGCTCTAATCCCGCCTGACACTACTCAAAGTGATTAAATTACTCCCAGAATTCGGATACCATCATAGTATGGAACTGGAGCTACATCTAAGAAATATCAATGAATTTAACGAGTCATTGAAAAATCGTCAGAACTCGAACGGATGAAATGAATGAAAGCGCAGGTGAGTCGGAGAGGCCGCTTACGCCCGGAGGGTTTTTAGTGGAACGTGATTCTAATGGCGATTACTCTTGTTGGGATTCTCAATGCGGTGAGTGAGCTGGGATACCTTCAACTGTTGTACAGATTCACAGCCACTGGGACTAGGGATGTTAGATTCTTCAAATTTAAAAGTATTGCTCCAGCGGATTTGGAAAATCGAGTTAATTAATAGGAATAATTAAATTAGTGATGTATTCTACCCCCAGAAAACTAAACTTTTTTTTTGGATTTGAACCACGAAGGTAAGGGAAATGTGATCTTGTACAAAAGTACGAGGTGTGTAAATAAAGTAATGAGACTGATCTTTTTTCAATTTTTTATTCAAAGAATATTATACTAATGCAATACTGTCTCCTTCAAAATAGTTCCCTTGGGAAGCCACACAGCGCTGGAGACGGTTCTTCCAATCATCATAGCATTGCTGGAACTCCGATACTGGAATAGCCTTCAGCTGGTCGGTTACAGCTTTTTGAATGTTCGCAAGTGTCCCAAAATGAGTTCCCTTGAGGTGATTTTTCAATCTCGGGAAGAGAAAGAAGTCACAGGGACTCAAATCTGGCGAATAAGGAGGCTGAGGAGCTACAGGAATGTTTTTACTGGCTAAAAACTGCATTGTCCTTGAAAGACTTCGAAAAAGAGTCTTTCGAGTGCGACCAAACATCAAAATGAACTGGGTGTTGCATCACGACAATGCACCATGTCACACTGCAATCTCAATAATGCAGTTTTTAGCCAGTAAAAACATTCCTGTAGCTCCTCAGCCTCCTTATTCGCCAGATTTGAGTCCCTGTGACTTCTTTCTCTTCCCGAGATTGAAAAATCACCTCAAGGGAACTCATTTTGGGACACTTGCGAACATTCAAAAAGCTGTAACCGACCATCTGAAGGCTATTCCAGTATCGGAGTTCCAGCATTGCTATGATGATTGGAAGAACCGTCTCCAGCGCTGTGTGGCTTCCCAAGGGAACTATTTTGAAGGAGACAGTATTGCATTATGATATTCTTTGAATAAAAAATTGAAAAAAGATCAGTCTCATTACTTTATTTACACACCTCGTGAGTACTTACCGGATCGCTGTCTGCAATAAAACTGGGGAGCCCTCACATTCGTTCCATCGAAACACGAATCAGGTGTCTGAGTAGCTGATGCTCTGTCACAAAATGGATCGACTTAAGTCGTATCGGTCATTTGGGAAAAGAATCTCAAAAAAAAAAAAAAAAAAAAAAGAGTCAGCCAAGTGGATGTGGCACATACTTTCCTACTATCAAAACAGATCCTAAGCACCTTGCTCTCACCTCCTAGGGGACGATCTAAAAGCAAACCTCCTGAAATTGGTCGACTCGTAGCGAAATGTGCCTGAAGAATCGCGTTTATTCGCATAAAACTCAACTTTTTCAAGAAACTTCCCTCTTAAACCTTGCAACTAACATACCGTTGGAAAGCTGAGATCTTGGGGTAGTCTTTCTTGTTGATTGCACCACGATAGTGCCATTTATAACGGAAAAATCATTAGCCTAAAATGGCAATGTTCAAATATATATATATATAAATTTTGACTGACTTATTTTTTTACATTTACAAAAATGTAATTAGATTTGACTGTCCTACGAAATAAGTGAGTTGTGACCATCTTAGTGCCGCACGGTCGAAAACACGAAAAAAGTCTGCCAAGTGGGTGTGACAGATAGCTTTCTCCTTCCTTCCCGCTATAACCCGATTGTATAGGGATCCGATGCAGGGTGGTTAATCTCAAAACATCAATCACCAAGTACCTTGCAATAACCTCTTAGGGGACCATCTACACGCCGATCCGCATGATGGAAAATGTCATAGAAATCAGATGGAAATTGTAGAAGTTATGACTTTTACAAGGAAATACACGTTTGCGCATGCGCAGTGGCTGCTGTCAGTTTCCGGGCGATGACTTTCATAGAGCCCATCTACACGCCAATCCGCATGATCCCTGAGAAATCCATCGAAATTGGATGGAAAATGTGGAAGTTATGGCTGTTACAAGGCATTCACGTTTGCGCATGCGCAGTGACTACTGTAAGTTTCGGGGCGATGACTTTCATAGAGGACCATCTACACTTCAATTCGCATGATCCTTGAAGATTTGAAGAAGAAGAAGAAGAAGAAGAAATTTGGTTTATTGACATAAAAAAAGCAAAGGAAAAAAGATAAGAACAAAATGCATAGGATACTATGATGCGAAGATAGATAACAGACAAAATAATACTATAAACTTCTAAAAAGTGGCGTCAATGACCAGTAGCACTAGACTAAGTCTGTGTTGCTACTGGGGGTTGTTGTTGAGCTTCCTTAAAATTGAAGATTGATAACTTCCTCTGGTGTACCTAGTTATAAATCATTTGTTATTATTATTTTATTTATTTATTATTTTTTTCCTTTTAAATATACTGGCTGGACATACAGTGTTCGATCTGCAGGGGTCCATTGTCGATCAAAAACTTAAATATTCTCTTTTTATAATTGTTCCTTGAGAAATCAGCAGGAGTTTTCATCTCCTTATCTAAATATCTATGGATGATGCTGATGACGTAGTTCGGGCTGCGGGTTGTTAATTGGAGTCTAGGTCGAGGAATAATGACATTCCCTTCAACTACATACCTAGTTTGGTAAGGATGGCTTTGTTCAGAATTAATTATAGGAGGATGTTTGTGGTAAAACAATAAAAGATTTTTGCACAACAATTGCTTTACAGAAAAAGTTTTGGTATGAGTGTATAGGATGTTGGACGGAAATTTACGGGGCAAACAGAAACGCACTTTTATGACTGACTTCTGCACTACTATCAGTTTGAGTATAGATGCGTTCAGCGCAGAACCCCAAACATGTATTCCATATTGTAGGACCGATAAGAACATAGAGTCATAGACAACTTTCAATTTATCAACAGGTAACACTTGACGTATTCGATAAAATATATATGTAAATTTTTTTAACTTGTTGGCAAGAAATTCAATGTGCATATCCCATTTCAGATTATGATCAAAAATTACGCCTAAGTACTTGTGATGACTAACTTTATCAATTGGACTGCATAAACAATTTTTTCCATCATGACAGCTATGAATTATTATTTGATTTGAAGTATCGTTACTATTTCTTGTACCATATTCTAATAGTTTTGTTTTAGCAGTATTCAACGTAAGTAAATTCTTATCATACCAAGACTGGAAAGTATTGATGTTTGAGTTTGCACATTTATAAACTTCATCCCAAGATGCACCCTCGAACAGCAAGCAAGTGTCATCCGCAAACATATAAACTTTGCATTTACAATTTATACTAGCCACATGATTTACATATACGAGGAACAACGTACTACTAAGTGTGCTCCCTTGAATTATACCATAGTTGTTAAATAACTCGCTGCTTTTGACACCATCAATTTCAACAATTTGTCGTCTATCGTCAAGGTAGCTTTTGAACCACATTTTACTATGTTCATCAACTCCCATTTCGTCTAATTTTTCAATCATAATAGAACGGTCTATTGAGTCAAAACATTTAGCCATGTCGAGGAACACGAGAACACCTTTTTTGTTATCATCTCTTATTTTGTATAAGTCACACGTCAATTCATAGAGGGCTTCATTCACTCCCCTGCCCTTCCTAAACCCAAATTGTCGGTCTGAAATTAGATTGTTTGTTTCCAAGTAGTCATATAAACATCTATTGACCCATTTTTCTAAAACTTTAGAAAGCACACTTAGTAAGGAAATTGGTCTATAATTACCTAATTCGGTTTTGTCACCTCCTTTGTAAAGCGGAACAATCTTACCCAATTTGAATATGTCTGGAAAGCAAGAATTTCTGATGCTCAAATTATAAACATGCCGTAGTGGTTTGGATAAATATGCGATTACAGACTTCAAAGTTTTCGATGAAATTTTGTCAATTCCCGGCGCTGAATTTCCCCTCATTTTGTTTACTATGTCAATTATGTCTTGTTCAGCTATTTCTTTTATCTTAAATTTCGAAATTTTACTAATAACATTATGGGATTTGAACTTTACATAGGTTGGTTTCAACTTAATTTTTGAAGCCATCGAATCTCCAATCCTGGCAAAATAGTTGTTTAATTCATTACTAGCTCTCTTTTTTGCTGACTCAATATCGATGTTCTCATTTTTTGCAATTTCAGAGACCAGAGGGAGAATTTTTTTACTTTCTCGACCACCTTTAATTATTTCATCCAGGATTTCCCACTGTTGTTTTACTTTATTTTCTGCTTTATCAAGTCGTTCAGAGTAGTAATTCTCTTTTGCTATTTTTCTCAAGTCATTCACTTTATTTCTGAATTTAGTATAATACGCTTTCAATTGAGTATTGAAAGGTTGGTTCTTCAACTTTTTCTTCAACGCCTCTCTATTGCGAATTGAAACTAACAAACCCTCAGTTATCCAAGGAGTTAGCTTTAGATGCTTTGGTTTGATTGTTTTAGATATAGTGGAGTTATCAACAATATCAACAACCGTTTTGACTAACAGACTAGCAGCCTCGTTAACATCGCTAAGTTCAATAACTGGACTCCAATCAGCTTTCAGAAACTTTTCATTCATTAAGGAGAAGTCAATAGATGTTATCGTTTTGCATACGTTGGAGTGTCTTATAATCTGATTAGTTATTGGAAACGCTAGTACTGTGGTGAAATGGTCAGTTACATGTGTTTCTATGACACCTGCTTTGGTACGTTTATTGGAGGACTTAATGGCTATATGGTCTAAGCAACTCTCAGTCGAGCCTTGAATTCTAGTTGGAATATTAATGAGATTTGTATATCCTAAGGAGCTCATGATTTCTGAATAAAGTTCGGTATTTACATCCCATCCTAATAGGTCAATATTTAGATCTCCAATAATGAATGAATGGTGCGCTTTAACATTTTTCAAGTAGGATTCGAGTGCAATCAGAAACTCAGTTACGGAGATACAAGACCACGGTCTATACAATGCCAACAGATGATATTCTTCATTATTAGGTAGCTTGAAACGGATCGCCAATGTTGATACATCGATCATTTTGACCTCATCGACTTCACAAGACAGGTATGACTTAACATATACAATAGTGCCATCATTTCGATTTATCGGACAAGTAGTGAAGTGAACATTATAGTTTGGAAGTGCGAGAGGAATCATGCATTGACTTTGCCAGACCTCCGTCAATATTATAAAGTCAGGTTCATAATTGGCCGACTGTAATAGAGCGAAAAACTCCTCAGAGTTCTTGTTAAAGCTTCTAATATTCAGGTGTACAAACGATAAGTTTCTACGAAGATCGATCTTCATCATATAAGATTTAAAGTCATTAAATAAGGCACAAGTATCAGATATCAAGATTTGTGGGTTTAAGAAATCGTCGATAGCGGAGGGAGAATTATTCATTTTTGTGTTAGGTAGGTGCCGGTGCTACAATCGTAGGATTAGGTTACATTCTATCAATGTCGTCAAAAGACCTGATGGTCCTCACTCGATCACCCTCAGCTCTTCTAACATGCACCACAAAGTTTTTCAACCATACGAATTTCATGCCTACATCCTTGGCTTTAGCTTTGGCCCGACGAAACAACTCAGCACGAAAGGCAGTGAGATTCTCGTTCACAAACACCCGATCGTTAGGCCACTCCTTGTAGAGCAAGCGGGCTGTGAGGCTTTTATCAGCCTTGGCAGAACGAACCAAATTTTCGCGGTCATCAGGAGATTTCAGAACAGCCAGAATTTTCCTTGGACGATCCTTTTTGATACCCACCCTGAATGCATTGGTAATAGAGCCGCACTCCACCTTAAGGAAATTTGAAACTTGTTTTACAATATCCACGCAGGACTCGCCGTTCGTCTCAGGTATGCCATGCAATTCCACGTTGTTATTTCTGGAATCCTGCTCTAGATAGTCCACCTTTTGTTGCAGTTCCCTAACAACTGATTTCAGGTCATTATTCTCTTTATGCAGTTCATCGACGGTGGTTTTCAATTTAGACATCTCCTCCATGAAGGTATCAAACTGAGTGCTCATGAAACCGACGGATTCCTTGAGCTCCCTCATATCCCCAGCCACCGATGACAGCTTGTCAAGTTTGCGATTCACATCACAAATCGCACGTTCAGCGGCACTACTCCTCGTAGATTCCGATTTTGAAGCGACCTCCTTGACCCCGTCAAGTGATTCTTCATCCTCAGAGCTAACCTCCTCCAGACCCTTACATCTATCACATTCCCACCTTTCTCTCGCCTCTTTCCTCAATTTCCGGAAATTTTCAACAGATTTGAGGCGAGTGCATGATGGATGATACGAAGACTCGCATTTCACACACTTCACTGTCTTCTTAGGCGAGAATAAATCACGCGAGCACTTGGCACAATCCATTTCTACAAATAATACCTCTGGACCTCAGCCGACGATACAAAGAGCCCAGGCGATAACGAGAAGACAAGCGATAAGCCTCACGATAAGGTGCGATAAAACACGATAGAGTGAGACGGAAAACACAATGAAAAAGGACGGAAGACACTGTGAGATAATAAACGCAGAGGACGTGTTCACTTCACGAGCGACCGACAACAACTGATTTTCATCGAAATCGGATGGGAAATAGTTGAAGTTATGGGTGTCACAATGAATTTATGTTTGCGCATGCGCAGCAGCTACTTACCTACAGTTCGAGGATGATGATTTTCATAGGGGACCGTCTACACGTCACTCCGCACAATTTCTAAAATTTCATCGAAATCGGACAATAACTTCGTTTACTTATGCGAGTTACAAGGATTTCATGACTGACAGACAGACACGGAATCAAAATTGTTCAGAAAGATCTCAAAACGTAAAAAACGAGTGGAAATTTCGATTTGGAGAACTTTTTTTTTCAACTTTGAAAAAAACGGAGCTTCGGAACCTTGGTAGACGCGGAAGCAAAACTTCAAAATTAATTAAAGAAAAATTGCTAAAAGACAATGTTTGTTGAAAATTAGTTGAAGAATTTATCCTTGTAATTTGGGCCATCGGTAGACACCCTGTACCACCCTGGATACCCTGTGTTATGGATACGAAGAAGCTATGTGCCACACCCACTTGGCTGACTTTTTCAGTTTTGTCTTGATTGAGGTCTCAGACTCAATATTTTGTGAAAGAAACAAGGTTTCATCCCGACTCCCCTCCAAAGGGTCTCTGCCTGTTCCCTGATGTTTTCCATCAACCACAACCATTCCCCGTATCACCCAACGATATCAACCAAGTATCAACCAAGAAACCCATGGCAGACGTTACTTAGGAAACCCATGATGGCCGACCTTCCTCCAGAAATCCAAGATAGGCTTCTTTCAACCCAGCTATTCTTTCAGCTGATTTTCTGGGAAACGTTTAAATCATCCTGCAGTCTTTGTTACGTCTGAGACCACAAAGTCCAGGGCAGAGCTGTCAAAACTGTCATTCTCGACCCAACTTCCTGGAACTCTGTGGGGGCTATTAGTGAGGAACCTGCTCGTGCAGGTCTTCCTTTCAGGTACCAAGAACCCTACTTTTTCTTGGAATTTCAAGGCATAGCCAACTTCTCCACTGTGGAGTTGAATTCGCCCATTTTATAATGCTTGAAAACCAACAGGTCACCTCAGAATGTGCCTCAAAATTTGGAACGCTTCAAATCTAGAAAAAACGTCGGCACAAACAATAAAAAACGTCGAAAAATTGCGATTTTTGTTCTTCAAAATAACGATTTTCTGTGAACAATTTTGTGATTTGATTTCTCGCAGAGTAGTTGCCTGATTTTGCTTTAATTTGTAGGGTAGAAAAAGGTTTTGGAATATACATATACGGTGAATTTCATAGCACTCCAATCCAAAGGAGGACAACTAAGACATCAGATGTCTTGTCAAAAGGCTACTATCTAGGAAGCCATGATTTTCTTAGGGGACCATCCACATGCCAATATGAACAATCCCTGAAAATTTCATCAAATTTGGATAAAATTATTGTGTTCTTTTACTAACTGTAGTGTTACTTACCTTCTCAGTTATTTATTATTAAGTACTATTGTTTGGAGTTTCAATGGCAACCCGTTTTTGTACCACGTCAGTGGAGTTTAATAAAACACTTACTTTTCTTGACATGTAATTCGCGAGTTCTTTTATTTTTATCATATTAATTATACATTTTCCGTAACACCACATGGTGTCAGGTGTTGAAAATCATGCCAAAATCAAAAACTAAGGCAAAGAGGAATGAAGAAGAAGCTGACGATTCCGAAGAACTGAGAACTGGAAATAGGTCTCGAGGGAGATCGAGTAAGCCCAAAAAGGACGACGTTCAAAAGTTAAGCCCCATGTTTAGTAAGTACCTCCTCACCGAGTCAAATAGTTGTTGGTTCGCAGTCACAGCTACAATCACCCGACAATATTGACTTCACGGATCCTGCTAAATGGCCGAGGTGGATAAAACGATTTGGAAGATATAGAATTGCTTCTGAACTGTATCTCAAACCAAGTCTACAGCAAATAAGTACTCTTTTATACACCTAGGGCCAGGAAAGATCGATCTTGGTGACGAAGATGATTTAGAATATGAAGATGTGGTAGCTGCTTTTGAGAGCTATCTAGGTCTTAAAAAGAATATCATTTACGAAAGAGCGAAGTTTTTGAAACGCTAAGTAATGGAAACGAATTGAGAAGAAATCGGTGGCATTTGATACCGACCAGGAATGAATGTGCAGTATCAATAATAGCTCTACTGAAGAAGGACAACCAGATGGGGAGATCCTTAAAAGATCCACAAGAATTCGAAGATCACCATCAAGATGCTATTCAAATTTTGAATGTGTTTGAAGAAGGGAGGATGTAGTGTTACTTACCTTCTCAGTTATTATTATTATTGTTTGGAATTGTAATTCGTGAGTTCTTTTATTAGTTATAATATTAATTACATATTTTCCATAACACCACACTAACTAACTATGCGCAGAAGCTACTATCAATCTGGAAGCCATGATTTTTATTCGGGACCATCAACACATCAACCCGCACAATTCCTGAATATCAATTTAGTCGAAATTGGACAGTAACTTCGTATAGTTTCGCCTGTTACAAGGATTTTATAACAGACAGACAGGCAGAGAGAACCAAATGGCCCAAATTCGATTAGTGGACCGAATTAGAAACGGCATTGCTACTTTGATATTGATATTTTATATGTACATGGTATAAGTCGATACAAATATTGTTACTTAACTTACTATCTAATTCTAACATGTAGGACAAGGCATCAACAACAATTATAATTAGGCAAAAAAGTTAACAATGAAGAGCTCGAACTATAAAAAACGATGAAGAACAGGGACTAAGTGTAATAGGAACTAGACTAGTTCCTAAGTGTGATCGGTAGTACTTCCAGGAATAAGGTGTCTGTGGGGCGCTACCGTGCCGGCCCGGACCCACCCACCGCGGCGGCTCCCGGGGCCACCAATCCATTACTGGAGAGGTAGCCCTACGAACTGTGCGGTCTACCGCAGAGGCAAACCGCACACCTCAATAAAAGCGCCAAGGGGCAGGTCAAATTTTCAAAATTAAAATCTAAAAACTCCTCAACAAAGTAAAAAGCCTCTTTTTTCAAAATATTTGTGATGAAAGTAATAAATTTGGTTTGGGACATTTCTTGTAATCTGAATGGCATTTTATTACATATTTTTTTCCCCCAGTAGGTATGTGCATTATCTGATCTTCGTAACCGATTTTGGCTTTCTATGTACTTCAGCAGTTCAACTCACCTTGGGAACAATTTGTGGCAGTTTATCTGTCCAGAGCCTCTTGTGAACTCGTGGAACATTTTTTCTAGCGCCTGCTCGACTGGAAACTCTCCCATCATCAACCGCAGTCCAAGACTGGAAACAAACACAAAAAAATCAAAATCATTCACCTTATAAGAAGTATACATGCAGCTACCGAGTCTAATTCTAGACAATTCCTATGACTAAAGGTCGCCAAGTTGTGTGGGCAGTGAAGCTTCCTCACTAACAATAATAATAGGCACAGAGAGACTTTTGAGATTGATGGGTCGGTGACACCATAGGACCATACTCTTTCATAAGGATACATGATTGTAGCTCTAAAAACTCTGGAAATGGCTTAAAAACGGAACAATTGACAGGGTTCTATGTCCTCTATCGAATAATCGTAAATGCCATTCGGTGCGTTGTCCAAAAGAGGAATGCACAATCGTTCTACGTCCCAATAAGATAACTATAAAATTCAATCGTGTTGTGGACACTGGAGCTTTGTCCGGACGTAGCTCCTTTGTGCACTAGGTTTATGGAAGGTGGACACTGATTAGTTACTTGGAGAAAAAAACGCTGCAAATAATTACACAACGGTTTGTTATTTTTCTATATGGATCACTCGTCTGCAAAGCCACCAACCATCCAACATGAAGAAAAACATCGATCGCATTTCGGTCAGCTAAAATTTGAACGGAGATTAGGCCTCTTTTGCGATTCACACTCGTGTTTCTGATTTATCGTACGTCCAAACCTTAAATTCTCGTAGGGAGCGAACGGTTTGTCCTACAGAGCTCCGGGTGGTCTCAAAAAATTCTAAAAATTCTATACTATCTCAAATTGATGGAAAAACAATACCTTTATATCACAATTTTTTGAGTTAGGGCGTTTTAAAAATTTCAAAATTTACTTTTGAACCCTTTGATGTGACCTACATCAACCAACATCTTCGGGGCACAACTAGACTCCAAGGAGCCTACATACCAAATTTAATCAAAATCGGTCAATGCTAAGTGGGGAAAGTGCCGCGTACGTCATACGGCGGACCGACGGCCAAATTTTTATTCGATTTTTGGATTCTACGTACCTGGAAACGTAAACCATCAAATTTTGAGGGGGTGTTAAAATTTTTTTTTCTTGGTCGATTCCAAAGGTTCATTATTGAAAATAATAAACCAAAATTCGTTCTCTCCCTTTAAGAAATCAAGGGTTGGACTGGAAATAAATCAGAAAACCTTTCAGATTTCAGCTTATTAAATGCGAGCTTATTAATCGTTTCATTGAAATGAGCTTTGTGTACTACTCAGTGCATCCTTTGAACCAATGATCAAATTACGATTTTATTATTGATTGATTTAAACAGGATACCGATTTTATTGCAAGTAGGTAGCATTCTATGCAGACGGATAATAATAATAAACCTTTGTGTAGTAATTTGCAGCGTTGTTAACTTCTACCCAGTGTTTTTTGTTAAATCGTGGCACATTTGTGATACTTAAATAAAAAATTTGATAACAGTTCATTTTTGACATTTTATGTCTTTACTATGGCACATAAATGAAAAATCGTCACGCGGGGATCGTTACGCGTTACGCGGAGAGCGTTATGAGGGGAGCGTTACGCGGAAATTTCTGATGGTTACTGTACTAAAGACATAAAATGTCCCAATGTGTTGCAGACTCGTAACCAAGCGTTCTCTTTTATAGAAGATCGTATCGTAGAAGATCGTTTACTTTTAAGATGTTTTTCGAATTTTCGACCTTACGCCATTAAAATGTCATAACTTGCTTGTTTTCAGTGAAAATTCAAATATAGTTATACCGTTGGAAAGAACGTTAAATTTTATATATCCCTAGAGCTAAATAAAACTGTTTGAAGAGAATTCAGATGTAGAAAAATGAGCCCGAATAGTAAAATCTTGGAAATGTACAGTTTTTTCAAAAGTTTTTTTACCTACCAGCTAGGTACTACCCACCACACCATACTGGCTTCACACCTTCACAATCAAGTTTATTAAATAGCTTTATTTAGTACGTTGAATTTCCGTGATATTCTATTAAACTTACGAACAGACAGGTAGTTAAAGAAGACAATTTTGGTTATCCTTTGAAACCAAGAGTTCCTTCAATTTTTGTGCTGTTATATAACTAAAACTGTTTCACTCAATGTATTTTATGCAAGAAATAGTGGTCCCCCCCCCCCGACCCCAAGAAAATTTTGAGGGGGGATGAAAAAAAATATATTCTTGGTCGATTCCAAAGGTTCATTATTGAAAATACTAAACCAAAATCTGCAAACCCATTTTTTTCATATCTAGATACATGCAATAAAGAATCACTACAAATTCAGGCCGCTGCTTTGATCAGTGATTCACACTGTTCAAGCAAAGTTGACTACTTAGGGGTCCGGACACGGCAGATTAGTAGAAAATTAGCTGTTTACACTTTAATTTCTACATTTTAGCGTGAATAAAGGTATATTTTATTGATTGACCGAAGTAGAACTAAGTTGATAGTTTATGGAGAATTTTTTTTTTTTTTTTAACGACCAAATCATAAATGGATTTTCGGGATCTTCTCTGGACAACGATTGTCCCTTTCTGGGAAAATGACCCAACTATACTGCCGTGTGAAGGAAGAACGACTCAACTCAAAATTTTAGAAATCCCAGAAATCAGCTTCCAAGTTTTTCTGGAAAACTCGTCATAAATTCACTCCAGATCACTCCCGTGACCCCATTTTTTTTCAAGACCTCATATGTTGTTCAACTCAATCGACTGGTACAATTAAGGAGCATCTAGAACGCGGCCCGCAGGTGTTGCACGCGCTTCCTAGCGACACTACGGCGAATCTCTCAATTATCTAATTAATGCTCTCTGATGACTAGACGTGTGTAATACCGGAGCTAGTTCTCCCTGGCCCCACGAGGAGCGCAGGATAATTGGGATGACCGATGTTACCGATAATTGGTAGTACGAAGTGCGCCATGGCAACAGCCGGCACTATAAAAGTGAAGACCGACCGACCGACAATTGGAGCAAAGATAACACAAGATTACAAAATTTAGGGGTGGTCTGGCTGCCTCATTCTTTCACCACTTTTCTTATGGTATTTGGTGTGCTGAATCCGAATCTGACGTCAGTTTTTTTTTTGTTTACGTCAGATTTTCAAGATATAGCTAGTTTTACGATTTTTCTAGTTCTCACTTTTCTTAATTTTTTAGTGAGCACTCATCTTGCTCAAATCTCCTCAAAACGTACTCAGACTTATAGGAAATTTCATGTAAAATCCGAATATGTACTTAGTTTTTAAGTAAAGATGTGTTAAACCCCCTATTTTCCACAAAACGTATCAAAAAACACCGGTTCTCATCGTTTTTTCTTCGGGGTTTCCCTTACATTTTGCCACTTGAAAAAAAATTAAGGCTAAAAAAAATGTTCTCGGTCTTTTACTTTGTAGGGGTGACACCTCAGAGGAGAATGAGACCAATCGCAGCCTCCTAAACCCATTAATATCGAAGGAATGAGCTTTTTCATGGCACTGAGATGAAAATTCACAAAAACCGTTAATTAATTTTTCGAGATAGATAAGTATGTGCGTTCCTAAATTTGTTTTCCTCAAATGGATTTTCCTTTCTTCTACATTTTTTATACTTGTCACCTATTAAGAGTAAGATCGAAAATAGTTAAATTAATAGTTAAATAGTTAAATTAAATCATAATTGGGAAACTCTTGTTTTGTTAAGTGATTTTAATTCAGTTTTACAAACGAAACACAATAAACTGCAGAAAAGTCAACGGTGTAAATCTGTTTCATGAAGGCTCAGATGAATCAATAGTTGGTACAATGTTTGGTTATTCCTCCACCTCTTTTTAAGGTCCAACAATAGTCCGCCACCATGTGAACGTCGCAATACCCTTTGTACCGTTCTTCCATGGTTTTCATATCTTGGTGGAACCTCTGAGGTGGAGGAATAACCAAACATTGTACCAACTTTTGATTCATCTGAGCCTTCATGAAACAGATTTACACCGTTAACTTTTCTGCAGTTTATTGTGTTACGTTTGTAAAACTGAATTAAAATCACTTAACAAAACAAGAGTTTCCCAATTATGATTTACTCCCCCTATGAGTAACTATTTTCGATCTTACTCTTAATAGGTGACAAGTATAAAAAATGTAGAAGAAAGGAAAATCCATTTGAGGAAAACAGATTTAGGAACGCACATACTTATCTCGAAAAATTAATTAACGGTTTTTGTGAATTTTCATCTCAGTGCCATGAAAAAGCTCCTTCCTTCAATATTAATGGGTTTAGGAGGCTGCGATTGGTCTCAGCCCGAGAAAACTTTTTTTAGCCTTAATTTTTTTTTTCAAGTGGCTTTTCAAATGTAAGGGAAAACCCGAAGAAAAAACGATGAGAACCGGTGTTTTTTGAAACGTTTTGTGGAAAATAGGGGGTTTAACACATCTTTAATTAAAAACTAAGTACATATTTGGATTCTACATGAAATTTCCTATAAGTCTGAGTACGTTTTGAGGAGATTTGAGCAAGATGAGTGCTCACTAAAAAATTAAGAAAAGTGAGAACTAGAAAAATCGTAAAACTAGCTATATCTTGAAAATCCGACGTAAAAAAAAACTGACGTCAGATTCGGATTCAGCGCACCAAATGCCATAAGAAAAGTGGTGAAAGAACGAGGCAGCCAGACCACCCCTAAATTTTGTAATCTTGTGTAATGAAAAACAAAGACAAACTAATAATGAAATGAAATTAAATAATGAAAAACAAATATTGAAAATGACAATGAAAATAATAAAAATTGGAAATTTAACGCAATAAGATTAAATAAGATTAAATTCAACGGTGCAATAAGATTTGCACGTTTGATTTGCAATAAGATTAAATTCAACGGTGCAATAAGATTTGAATTGGCGTGTGATTTAAAGAAGTTACGGCCATTTTAGTTTAGTCAAGTCGGTAACACGAAAAAAGCAGTTTGCCGCAGTGTCGCTAGGAAGCGCGTGCAGCACCTGCGGGCCGCGTTCTAGATGCTCCTGTACAATTATTCCTCTTTACAAACGTACCTTCAATCGATTCTTGTCATTTGAGTCAAATATCGACAACCATAAGAGACGCTTCAACCCGATCTTGAAGCAAACAATGTGGAGGAAAAACAACTCAACGGCGAGTTGAGTCTTTTTTTCTCCACAAATAAATAGCAAATAAAGCTAGTTTTGGTCTTTTAATCGAGGAGTTGAGATGTTTTTCCTAAAATACATGGAGTTGAGACGTTTTTGCTTAAAATTAGGCAATTTTCAAATCACACCCCTAACGATTTCAACCCCTTCCGGTGTGAATTTCGAAATTTTGACTCGTTCATCGGAAAGGTGGGGGGGAAATTAGAGGGGATACGTAAAAACCCCATTTTCGACCATTTTCGAGTTGAGTCGTTCTTCCTTCACACGGCAGTATACCTATCCAACACAAACAACAATCTGTCACCAAAAATGGTGACGCCAAATTATGATCGAGAGCGTGATAAAATGAAATCTGTTTGAAATGGGACCACCACGGATACTGGTAGAAGACATTTCAAAAAGAATCAGGCAAATTGGTACCAGAATAAAGAAATGCAAGGAGTTCGGACATACAAAAAAAAAAAATCGTCGTCCCACGACAACCCGAATTGAGTACCTCCTTTTTCGCGCGTTGGTCGGTCAAAAATCCTTAACCCAAAGGCACAGAGTACTGGAGACAAGTCGTCATGTCAAACAAGGGGTCATATCCACAATCGAACTTGGCTAGAGAATCCACGTCCCGAATCCTACTTGGCCAAAAGAGCTATGTTCATCCATCTTCCACAAGTTTTATTTATTTATTTTTTTTTCAGAAAAACTTAAATTCAACAAAACTATTTTTGGAAGATCTTCTTGAAGAGTAGGGTAAAAGCACCAATTGTTGACACTATTCCTAATGTTGACACTTCAATTTTAAAATGCAAAAATAAGCTATTGGGTCACTGTAGGTACTCGAAATTGGCGTCATTCTGTTGATAAGAATGTAGTTATTGAGGTTGGCCGGCTCCACTAGTTATAATATCCGATATAACTCGGCTGGCTGAAATTGAAGCTGATGACAGCTGTATCAGTTACTCCAGCGACGCCATCCTTCTGCCGCAAGTTAGTAAGGGAGGTCAACAAATTTAGTCTTTTGAAGTAAAATTTTGTGAGTAAAATTACCATTTCACATCGTCTGCTCCATGAATAACATAAGGAAGAATGTGTAAGCATTAAAACCCCAAATTTCAATAGGAAAACATGGTTCAATACGGTGTCATCATTAGGGTCTCATGAAATAGTTTGTGTCCTAATGTTGACACCTGTGTCAACATTAGGGGAAACTGTTGATTTGGTTGCTAAGGTGATATTTGGATTTGAATAATTGTGTAGTGTATCACGACTATCGACTTTTTCAATTTAACGTGGTGGAACCTTAAGTTGACACCGTCTGATCCCAATGTTGACATTCAGTCCCTAATGTTGACATCAACTTTCTTTTCTACTTGCAAAGAAAACTATGTTTTATCAAATACATCAAAAGAAGACATGAAGCGCCAGGAAGAAGAAAGAAGAGCTGAAAGTTAAGAAGTCGCGACCGATCAAGAAAAGTAGAAGGAGCGTAGGTTCCTCGTCACTATCAGAGAGTTCAAGTGAATCAGAGGAGTGGGCCCCATCGATTGCCACCGAGGACGATATAGATGTATTTGAAATTTTTAGGGACATGGATGAAGACAGCGATGTTGCCCAGCAGAATACCGTAATTGGAGGAAGGGAAGAGGAATTGTCAAATGAAGTGGAGGAATCGCTTAAAGAAGATGAGCCGATATCCTTAGCAGCAGGGGCCAGCAAACAAAATGGACCTTCAAACAGTGAAGTCGACCAGGCAAAACTAAGTCCACAACGCTGTTTTGCTGAGAAAACCACCACCGTGGAAGGAGTAGGACGTTGTGCCAAGTCGAGGAAGAAGTTGGACGAATAAATGAAGGAGACATGGTTGTGTCTGTGATGCCTAACAAAAAACGTGAGACGGAATGCGTTTGCCTGGTTGTCAACGTTGATTCTGAAGATGCTGCGGAAGTAACACCACTTCTTGCCTGCAACGACCCTGGTTTCCCTGAGGACGGTTTTTAAGCGTTCGTGCGACGGGAATAACGATCCTACCGGTCAATAACGTCAAATACTAACTGCCCAAGCCCAAATCTTAAGGGGCCAATCCCGATAAATTTGTGTTCCCTGTTTCCGTTCTTGTACCTCTTTAATTAAGTATGTTCCTGTTCCTCATTAATTTGGTATGTTCTTGTTTCTAGGTAATTAGGTATCTTCTTGAAATATATTGTAGCCTATTTCGAATCTCTTTTGTTCATTTACCTTGAGCAATAACTTCAGGAAAGCGATGGGTCAATATTTAAATTGGTGTCAACATTAGGAACTGCAGATGTCAACAAATGGAATTTTCGAGGACAAATGTGTCAACATTGGGGGCAAAAAACCATGTTACAAACATATTGTTTAGTAATGCATGCATTCCAGGGGACGTCCCATTGGATAAGCATTGGATCAGTTTAACCAGTTGTTAAGTGATAAAACTGTTTCACTCGATGTAATTTATTTATTACTTTAGGCAAGAAATAGTGACCCCCCCCCCACCATTATCCACCTTAACATTTCTAGCGGCATGGGAGCCTCGAATCTGAAGAGCATTTTAAAATCCATGATCCACGACACCCAACATGCGAATTCGAGTTCACCCCCCCCCCCCCCCCCCCAACACCAATGGTGCCGGTCTGGCACCAAAGCGGAAATACGTCGTAAGATTGAACTTTCATCTGTTAGTTTTAGTAGGCAGTCCGTCGAAGTTCACATCCGTATTCAAGGTGAAACACACAAAAAAAAAAAACACGAAATATGCGGTTTATGGTGTCCTGGCACCATGGTGGCACCACTAATAGTTCCATGGTGGTACAGACAATAATTCATGAAAATCCGGAGGTATAATGAGAATTTTTCCTCAATTTCAAAGCTTGGGTACAATTAGTAAGCAGTAAAGGAACCGAAATATTGAAAAATCGGATATTTTGTGAATATCATCCCCCCTCTCACCCCCTCCCCTTGCGAATTTTGGTACTCGGGTGAAATTATGTACAACTCGGAAGTTATTTGAGTCAAACAAAAAAAGAAACACGCAAATCGGTTGGAAATTGAGGCCAGGGCAGAGTTTACAAGATTACGCCCGCAAACGCACGTTTTTTAAGCATTAACCCCCCCTTTCCCCCCCTTAAAAAGCAAAATTCAAAATTCCGGCGCCGTAGTGCACAATTAGATAGTTTTCCGCGTCGATGAAAAAAAGAACCACAAAAATCGGTTGAGAACTAAGGGCTGTGCAGAGTACACAAGATTATGCCCAAAAACGCACGTTTTTTGAGCATTAACCCCCCCTTTCCCCCCCTTAAAAGGCAAAATTTGAAATTCCGGCGACGTAGTGCACAACTAGATAGTTTTCCGCGACGAACAAAAAAAGAACCAGGAAAATCGGTTGAGAACTAAGGCCTGGGCAGAGTACACAAGATTTTGTTACACACACACACACATACACACACACATACACACACACACACACAGACATACACCTATGGTTTTTTTCGTGGATTTGGATTCAGAATGGTCTAAAACGGATTACTGCGTGGTTATTTTTTTTTTCTGTTGAGTGTTGTCCTCCTTCACCCCAGATCGATCGCATAAGGACGCCCAAGTCTTACTGTGGGACGTCCTAAAAAATTCGTTTATGATAACATAAAAAAATATTTTGGTAAGTCCAGTACGTGCGAATTGTTCACAAGGAACTCATAATTCATAATAACTACTTAAAACTTTCATTTTCTTGAACCCTTTTGTGGAACGCAGAATTGAATGATTTTTCTTTCTAATAGTGTCAACAATTGGTGCTTTTACCCTATAGTTTATAAGAAATTAAAGAGTTAAGTAGAATAAGCCATTATTTTAGGAATTGTGCGCTGGTGAAAATTTCTCAAGCATTTTTCTCAAAACTCTGTCTCTGGACATAGCGCTTTTGCGCTAACCTGGGGCTAACAATGGGTTAACCCATTTCCGGCCACTGATGGCCACTGTTTTCGCATCGTCATATTTATGATTTTTTTAAATATAGAAAACAGTGGAAAATCTTTGCAGAAGAATTTTTTATCGTTCATACTGTATTCAAACTTTTCAGAAAAAATTGTCTTTGACGTTCAGGAGCTCAATGCGGTTTTGGAAATTTTTTGAAAAGGAGGCCTTTGGCCGAAGGTATGATTATGGGGGCTCAAATTCGATTCTGGGTGAGTGAGCATTCTGGGCCATGAGTTGAAACAGATTCTGGGTCATAAACCAATTACCAGAAACAATGAACTGGATGAATCATTTCGATTTAGTAATTTGAGGCCTCTCACATCTCATTAAAAAGTAAAATTCATAAAATATCGAGTATTTTTGCTCCCGATTGGTGAGCAAAAAATTGTGCTTTATTTCGGCCAGCATTCTGTAAAACAGTTTATCCTCCTCTCCTCATTATTCAGTTATTTCTCTACCCTTGGCTTGAAATGGGTTAAGGTATCGAAATGATGGTTCAAAAATTATTGCATTGATCAGAGCAGTAATAGGTATACCTAAGTACATCAATTCTTTTAAATGAGACGAGAACTTACTGATATTTCGAACGCTTAGAAACGAGATAACGATACTGATAATTTGAAGAGCACAAAGTTGTGAGGAAGCAAACAAATAGTTGGTTTTAATGTTGATGCGTTAAATACAAACCAGTGTTACCGTAAAACCGTCAAACTTTACCCCACCAGAGGTAACTTTACCCCAAAAAGTGAGAAACTTCAATTGTGACGTAAGCGTGGTAGAATTTAGATAAAAGTTAGCTATTGTGTTTTCGTTATTCTCCACATCCTAGAGAATCGATGCGGCTTGCGATGGCGCCTTTATCCATGTTATCAGCTGTTATCAGTCATAGTTTCCTGTTCAGCTGTTTTTGTCCTGTTTCTCGTGCTCCAAAATGTCTTCCATATCAGGTGTTTGGAGTGGATTTACCAAGCAAGCCCTCATCATATCACTTTCAATATCTTATTCTGAACAAAATACACTAATCAAATTCTCAAAAAAGTGTTTTCTTAGTTATGCCTTTGTTTATCAAAAATTTGATGGTAACTTTACTCCAAAAACCGGGTATCTTTACTCCACTATAAAGTTTGGGATAAAGGTAGCCTCACTCATATTTTTCTTATTTAATCTCGAAAAGTATTTGAGTTTTATAATTTTCGCAGTGTTGAATGTAAGGTTTCTAGTGTTTCTCATGTCAGAAGTTAGAGATGGGGAGAAGAAATGAGAAAAAGCTTGGTACGCGCCCCTACCGAAACTTTACAACAATGATATGAACATAAACGTGCTTTGGTCTCATAAGTTGTGATTTACAATATTATTTACTCGTGGGTTGACTTTGAAATTTACCATTGCAATTCATTTGAAAGTTATCGAATGTGAAACAGACTTTTTCTGTGATTTTGTTAAGTCATTCGTTTATCGTTTATTGTCCTTCAATATTTCTTTACTTGTAGAAAGTTTTGCTCGATTACCTACATAAGTCTGTCTATACTGGAAGACTGAAATTGTAATCTCTTAACCAGAAATATTGCATTTCAAGCAAATTCGTTGAAATAAATGATCATCGGAATTTACATTTTTAGGACGTCCCACAGTAAGACTTGGGCGTCCTTATGCGATCGATCTGGGGTGAAGGAAGACAACACTCAACAGAAAAAAAAAATAACCACACAGTAATCCGTTTTAGACCATTCTGAATCCAAATCCGCGAAAAAAACCATAGGTGTATGTCTGTGTGTGTGTGTGTGTGTGTATGTGTGTGTGTATGTGTGTGTGTATGTGTGTGTGTAACAAAATCTTGTGTACTCTGCACAGGCCTTAGTTCTCAACCGATTTTCCTGGTTCTTTTTTTGTTCGTCGCGGAAAACTATCTAGTTGTGCACTACGTCGCCGGAATTTCGAATTTTGCCTTTTAAGGGAGGGAAAGGGGGGGTTAATGCTCGAAAAACGTGCGTTTTTGGGCATAATCTTGTGTACTCTGCCCAGGCTTAGTTCTCAAACGATTTTCGTGGTTCTTTTTTCGTTCGACGCGGAATACTATCTAGTTGTGCACTAAGGCGCCGGAATTTTGGATTTTGCTTTTTAAGAGGGGGAAAGGGGGGGTTAATGCTTAAAAAACGTGCGTTTGCGTGCATAATCTTGTAAACTCTGCCCAGGCCTCAATTTCCAACCGATTTGTGTGTTTCTTTTTTTGTTTGACTCAAATAACTTCCGAGTTGTACATGATTTTACCAGAGTACCAAAATTCGCAAGGGGAGGGGGTGAGTGGGGGGATAATATTCACAAAATATCCAATTCATCAATATTTCGGTTCCTTTACTGCTCACTAATTGTACCCAAGCTTTGAAATTGAGGAAAAATTCTCATTATACCTCCGAATTTTCATGAATTATTCTCTGTACCACCATGGAACTAATAGTGGTGCCACCATGGTGCCATGATGCCATAAACCGCTTATTTCGTGGTTTTTTTTTTTTTGTGTTTCACCTTGAATACGGATGTGAACTTCGACGGACTGCCTACCAAAACTAACAGATGAAAGTTCAATGTTACGACGTATTTCCGCTTTGGTGCCAGACTGGCACCATTGTTGGCGTTGGGGAGGTGGGGGGGGATAACTCGAATTCGCATGTTGGGTATCGTAGATCATGGATTTTAAAATGCTCTTCAGATTCGAGGCTCCCATGCCGCTAGAAATGTTAAGGTGGATAATGGTGGGGGGGGGGGGGGGTCAGTATTTCTTGCCTAAAGTAATGAATAAATTACATCGAGTGAAACAGTTTTATCGCTTACCAACTGGTTTAACTGATCTAATGCTTATCCAATGGGACGTCCCCTGGAATGCATGCATTACTAAACAATATGTTTCTTAGGTATAACTTTTATTTTTCAAGCTAAAAAGTTCAATTTTTCAGAATATATTTTATAATAATATTATAAATACTTGATATTATCAAGTATTTCTGAGGTAATGAATTCAATCCCGACTAGTAACATTGCACCACTGCCCGTTTCTGTAGCGATAACCGTGAGTTTTTCAGAGTGGAGTAAAGATAGACGCACTCGTAGGTAACTTTACTCCAACTTTTAAACAATTAAATAGGGGGGTTACAATTATCTGATCAGATGAGCTCGACCACTCAAAATGTTCAGGAAGCCCTGAAGATCAATTCACTTAATAAAAAAAAATCAATTTAACCCATTTCGAGTGGGATAAATCGTATTTGGAAATGTTTTGGAGTAAATCTTGGGGTAAAGTTTGACGGTTTTACGGTAAGTATTGAAGAAAACGAAGATATTTTGGAGTAGCTTGAATTTGCAATGAATAAAACGGCATCTCTTACGATTTTACGATGTAGAGATGCTGCCTACTGGAAAATTGAGGATTAAGGCTTCGATTTGTGGTTAGGTGGGATTGGGGAGTTCCGCATTGCTGTATAATAGTTACCTAGAGGTAAGTACGACAAAAGTCCAATACGAGGAGTGAGGGCAAAACCCCTGAGTGGACCCCCTTGACTACCAGGAAACCCCTAAAAGAACGTCACGTAGCTTGTGATCGAGGAGGCCGTGTCCGTAGGTGATGGGAAAGCGGGTGAACGGGGGGGCATTGTCGGTCCTATTGTACCCTAGAAGGAGATGGAGAGATACAGAGCGCCGCGGAGGAGCGAGACGGCCGATCTATCTCTACTCGATGGGCAGGGAAGGAAGCCAGAACCCTTCTGTCTGCTCGATGGATCGAGCGGGGGTCCTCGAAGGAAAGAGAAGACATTATCCCTTCTCAGTGAAAGCATTTCACCTCCAGGACGGCTGTAAGCAACCACTTACTCCTCCATAATCTCATCAACCTTGCACGCATCCACAAGTAATTGGTGGGTTAGAATTTTGATTGTACACAGATCAGTCTGTTTTAGGGCGTGTTTCTGTCTTACATAATCCATCGTGTAATCTCGATCGCTCATCGGTATGCACATTGTTCTGCTCTATTCAACCGAGCTTCAAAGGACATTCAGGAGGGGTTCTTCGTAGGACCCGATGAGGTAATAAGAATCCACGTTTCAACGAGCCATTTAGCGAAAAATTCACGATGGTGTGCGAAAACGCAACTATTGAATGAATTATTCATTACGCCAAAAATCTGAAAACCATCTTCCGTTTTGAAGCCGGTCATGAAATTTGTGGACAATAAAGGAATTGGAACACCCTCTCGTAAAATTATGAAAATTTGGGTGGTCTGTAGGATATAGATATCCAAAAACATAACTAAAAACTAATTCTAATTCGAAACATAGAACCGACTCAGCTATTAGGTATGGAGTTAACATGCAAAATTTCAAGTATTCTTTCGGACAATTTAATTTTAAATTTTTGTAACGATATCGCCTTCAGAAATTACGCGTTGATTTTGAATATACCATATTTATATTAACTATTTAAAGTGGTAATGCCCACACAAAAAACGAGAAAAACAGTTTTTTACCCTATTGTTTGCAATGTTAACTCCTCGGAGTTGTGCTAAATGCTTACCTAACGAATTCAAGGATTTTCAAAACTTTCCACGCTAAAATTCTTGAGTCTATTTTAATAGCTTCATTGTCTTCAAATATCGCTTTTAGTCAACAATAGTTACCAGAGGAGACCATAACTCCTGTAAAATTGTTGTAGATTTTCGGATATTGAAATCCAGTATTGAAAAAGTAAACTTTAATAACTCTTAATCCCTGCTCATTTCGATGGGCGCTCTTCGGAGAAAACATGCTCAAATAGTCAGCTTTCCAACGGTCTATCAATTTTTCTTTTTAACATTAAAATTGGAAGAGTAAATGAAGTTTGACTGCCAAAATAAATGCTTGCATACGAGTCTGCAACACATTGGGACATTTTCATGTCAACCGCTACACAACAAGGTAGTGAAGTAAGGTTGTTGGTTCATGTACCCAAGCATCAAAATAAGATAACAGTTGATTGTTCTCTACGCAACACAGTGAGTCTATTTTATTTATTGGTATCGCGTGAGCAAGTTTTCGTGACGATTTTTCAGTGTATGTGCCAAAGCAAAGACATGAAAATGTCAAAACAAATTGACTAGTAAACTTGATCTCATTTTTGTCATTTTTCACAAATTCTAGACGATTGCATTGCTTTCTCTAAATTTAATAATTGAAAAATCAAGTACTGACAAGGAAAAATATAACTTTATCTATAAAAATTATCTTTGTTTCGAGAATAAAAAGAAATTTGAAATCATTTTTGTTATCAGTCGACTAGGGGACCGCAATTTGTAGACGATAGGAGGTTCAACTGAATATTGATGTGCACTTTTCAAATACTTTGAACCTTATGGATCTCTGAATTGTTCCAAGATTCTATCTAGCGGCTCTGACTAAATTTGTTGTTTATTGTTCATGTCGATAAAGTACTGTAATAAGTAGATTTTTCGCAAATTGGCAGCTTGCTAGTAATACCTATAGAGGTTGTTCCACGTCTCAGGAGCAGTAAACAAGATTTTCAACTTTCGAAACCAACAGGTTTCGATGGTTTTAACGTTATAGGGGCACTTTGCCACGGACTGATTTTGATACAATTCGGTGCATTATATCAAATTTGGGATATATCGACTCCCTTTGGGTTTGGCATTTTCAAAATGTCCTATAAAACTCTAATATGGTGTTGGTTTTTCATAAATTTAAAATAGAATTGAATTTCAGAATCGAATGAGGCCACCCAGAGCTCTATTGGACCAACTGATCATTCCCTATAAGGATTTCGCTGGAACGAATGATGAAAAGAAACACGAGTGTGAGTCGATTTTGCGTCCGAGTCTACCAAGGAGCGGAAGCTTTATTTTCATTTTTCAAGGTTGAAAAAAAAAGTTTTCCAAAATCGAAATTTCTACTCGCGTTTTACGTTTCAGACCTTTCTGAACAATTTTGGTTTCGTGTCTGTCTGTCTGTCATGAAATCCTAGCCACAACCATAACTTCTACAATTAGGTTGTTGATGGTCCCATACGAAAATCATCACCCCCGGATTGATAGTAGCCGCTGCGCATGCGCGAACGTGAATTCCTTGTAACAGCCATAACTTCCACACTTTACATCCGATATCGATGAAATTTTCAGGAATTATGCTGATTAGGTTGCAGATGGTCCCCAATGAAAATCAAGGCTTTGAAATTGACGGTAGTCTCTGCATATGGGCAAACTTAAAATCCTTGTAACAGCCGTAACACTTACATTTTTCATCCGAATTTGATGGAATTTTCTAGGATTGTACAGATTAGCGTGTAGATGGTCCCCTATGAGGGTAGTGGAAAGTACTTAGAGATTGATGTTCTGAGACTAACTACTATACATCGGATCATCTATACAATCGGGTTATGGATACGAGGAATCTATGTGCCACACCCACTTGGCAGACTTTTCTTTTCCTTCATTAGGCGTATTCAACCATTATCGTCAATGAGATTCCAAGTTCCAATGTTCTATGCAGGCAAAGGATCACTACAGACAAATATCAAACCGTGTAATAATTTGCCGCATTTTTCCTTGTGTTTTTCCGCACGTAGGCCTCGTCTTTTAGGAGCCTCCTATTTCCATAAACTGTGTACCGATAACAAGTTTTTTTTAGAATCCCATTTCGTATACGCACTCTTCAAGGGTGAGCTTAGTTTAAAAGCAGAAGCTGTCCTTTGTAGGCCCTACATTCTGCCTTTTGCTTGATATCGCGATCAAGGTCGCCCCACGTTCTCAGTATCTGCGCTGAACGTGACATCGTGAAATTTTCCCAACATTTTCAAGGCGAATCTTGACTCGTAAAATTCGAACAGCGCAACGAGCTGGTACGGGCTCTTAAGGCATATTTTTTCTCATGACTGTCGAATATTGGAAAGCTTTGTATTCCAGCTGGTTCTACATGAGAAATTGATGAACGTTTTGAGATTTCACGGACAACATGATGAAGCTATTCTTGCGAGGATTCCAATGCCTCAGCAAGTATAAGTATTTATTACGTACATCAGCACAAAATCCGTTATTACGTCATCAGTGTATTAAAATGTGTCTGGAAAGGGGGCGAGTAGGGGAATATATTTAGGAAATACCCGACTTTTTTTCTTCCGAGTCTACCAAGTTAGCGGAAGCTTTGTTTACACTTTTCAAGGTAGAAAAAAAACAGTTCTTCAAAATCAAAATGTCCACTCGCGTTTTATGTTTCAGACCTTCCTGAACAATTTTGGTTCCGTGTCTGTCATTTTTTTTATCGTTCGCCGGGTGGGGGCAATAAAGCCAACTCCTTCCGTGCTGCCCAGTAGAGTTTACTCCGCTTTTTCAGGGGAGAGTCATTAGTTGGATCAATGTAAGAAGTTAGTTTAGGGCATTCTTCAAGATGCCCGTCGTCCATGGCAGCTCTCATGTCACATAGTGGGCATATTGGTGAGCCGAAAACCCCTATTCTGGATAGGTGTGCCCGGAGAAAATCATGCCCAGTCGTTAGGCGGAAGTTCGCTACATAGTCCTTCCGTGGGAGATCGGGCGGAATTGTAGCTGTCAGCAGGGACTCCCATTTTTTCCCCTGTGCTGAGACTTCACTGAGCTGCTTTTGCCTTTGTGCACGTATTTCTTTAGTTGCAGCTATGCCTTGGGCGAAAGTTATTGGTTCGACTGGTGGTGGCTGGCCCGTGGCCTGCTTGGCTAACTGCGAGATAGGTGGAAGAATCCTCCACAGGCAACTCTATTCCGTCGTAGTGGACGCTCACTGTGTGATTCTTGGTGGAGAGTGTGAACAGTTGGCACAAAGTTTTCTGGGTGTTCACCACCATCTGGTTGTTTTTGCTCCATTGGGACAGGCTACTCAGTGCACTGTCGAGGATCTCACAGGCTGCCGTTACACTGCTGCTCGTGGCATATAATATATTTCTGTCTTCTCTTTGCTGATGACCTGACGATATTATCGTCAGGTCATCAGCAAAGAGAAGACAGAAAGAAGAAAAAGAAGTGTCTGTCATGAAATCCTTGCCACAGCCATTACTTCTACATTCGGCTGATGGGCCGACGGTCAAAATTGTCTGTCCCCAATAAGCTTATACTGTACAAGCAAGTCCTAAAGCCCTTCTAGACTTACGGTGCACAACAGGTGCACGGCCCAGATCAATCGAGACATAATTCAGCGCTTCCAGAATAATGTACTCGGATGCTGCGTTGATGCAAACAGATACTTTGAAAATGACAGACTTCACTACGAGCTCAAGATAGAATCTGTCAATGAGGTAATTCGCAGCCAAGCCATGAATCACCTTATGAGGCTCCAAGATCATGTAAATGAGGATGTCATCCAGCTACTCAACACAGATGATCTGCTTAGAAGACTTAGAAGAGAACCAAGCCACACGATCTAATCCACTTAGTGTGACCATGTATCTCTCTCTGTACTCTCTCGGCATGTATCCCCTCACTGCGCCGCCGGCGCCTGCTAGCCCTTCAGGGGTCGAGCTGGGAGGTCGCCCGTGCGGCTGCTGATCTTGATTTTGTCAGGCAGCAGTTAGCATGGTGCGACCGAGCAACACCATCTGCTCCAAAACCCAGTTCGTCTGCTGAGTTCGCTGCTGCACTGCATGAATCAGTGGATGGTAAAGAACTCCGACAGTGCTCCGAAAGCCTTGTCTCATCCCAATGGGTAGATTGGGCTTCGGAGGGCATTGGGGCCCGCGACTACCGACACTTTCACGCCATCCGCGTGGCATCTTTGCCAACTGCGGTGCGGTGTTCGAGAGGTAGTCGCGGGACAACGCTACCCCTTTGCCGTGCCTGTCGGAGTGGAAATGAACACCTGTATCATGTGGTGCAGCAGTGTCCACGAACTCATGGGGGCCGCATCCTACGTCATGATGCGGTCGCCAAGCAGATAGCAGGTGCATTGTCATCTAGCGGCTGGGATGTTGAGAGAGAGAGATTGTATCACATGCCAAGTGACCAGGGTAAGAAGCCCGACATTGTTGCCGTCAAGCCCGACCAGTCTTGCATTATCCTGGATGTCCAAGTTGTCAATGGCAGCTTGGACATGGAGCAGACTTGGCGGGCCAAGATAAGGAAATATGACACAAATGATTTACGGCAAGCAGTGTCGGAGCTAAAAGGAGTGGCACCCAACAACATCAGGGTGATGGCTGCAACCTTGTCGTGGCGCGGTGTGTGGTGCGGGAAAAGTGCCACGGAGTTGCGTGAGTTGGGCATCTCAGTAGGCGTACTCCGTGGTATCACCACCCGTGTCCTGCTCGGCTCATATTTGAACTGGTGGTCGTTTTATAGAGGCACTTCCCTTCATCCTTCTCTCCCACCCCCACCTTCCTCATCTTCCCTCATCCCTAGGGCCGGCGTCGGGTGAGTCCTGGGCGTCCTCCCCATTATATTTGATTGATTTATTTATTTCGTTTTATGGCGTGCCCCCTCCGTCAAAAAAGACATTTTGTCTTTGAGGGGAGATTTAAAAAAAAAAAAAAAAAAAAAAAAAAAAAAAAAATAGGTACTACGAAAGAGTGTAGATATATTAGGTATGTTACAAATTGACACAATTATTAATATTAAGAGGTAGGTACCTAATTTCAATAAAATAGACGATTCCGGATTAATTATCAGATAATAGAAGATTCTTTTACACTCACGATCATTAGTTTGTAAACAAAATATGAGAACAGTTATGCCCATAGCTCCGCTATTCGTATAGTCAATATGTTATGGAGAACATGAAAATGTTCGTTAAATCGAGAGCTTTCCAACGAGTGGTGAACGATTTTTGTGGGTTAAAAAGTGTAGAAAAGGAACAAACCTAACAACGGGGTCGTTGTAAGCGGAAATCATTATAAAGGCACTGTAACACAATTTCGTTACGCAATTTCGTGACAGTTTTCTGTGCTATGTGCCAGGGCAAAGACATGAAAATGTCAAAACAAAAATGAATATAAATGGAAGATGAATGTATTAAGTATATTACGTATTGATACAACTTTTAACGAGTAAAATTTGAACTGGCATTATATTGATAAAAAACGATGCAAAAACATACATTCGATATCAGTAAAATCGGTATTTTTGTTTCGATATTCTGTCGACATCACTAATATTGATTAAAAATATGCAAAACATATTCGATATCAGTGAAATCAATATTGTTCTTTCTATAATTTATCGACATCACTAATATTAATTAAAAAAATATGCAAAAACATAGGTATTCAATATTAGTGGAATCAGTATTTTTCTTTCGATATTCTAGCGATATCACTGATAATTATTTTAAAACATATTGTTTAGTAATGCATGCATTCCAGGGGACATCCCATTGGATAAGTATTGGATCAGTTTAACCAGTTGTTAAGCGATAAGACTGTTTCTCTCGATGTAATTTATTTATTACTTTAGGCAAGAAATACTGACCCCCCCCCCCACCATTATAAACCATAACACTTCTAGCGGCATGGGAGCCTCGAATCTGAAGAGCATTTTAAAATCCATGATCTACGGCACCCAACATGCGAATTCGAGTTCACCCTCCCCCCCCCCCCCCCCACCACCACCAATTGTGCCAGTCTGGCACCAAATACGTCGTAACATTGAACTTTCATCTATTAGGTTTAGAAGGCAGTCCGTCGAATGTCACATCCGTATTCAAGCTGAAACACCAAAAAACCCAAGAAATATGAGGTTTATGATGCCCTGGCACCATGGTGGCACCACTTTTATTTCCATGGTAGTACAGAAAGTAATTCATGCAAATCCTAAGGTATAATGAGAATTTTTCCTCAATTTCAAAGCTTGGATACAATTAGTAAGCAGTAAAGGAACCGAAATATTGAAAAATTGGATATTTTGTGAACATTATCCCTCCACTCACCCCCTCCTCTTGCAAATTTTGGTACTCTGGTGAAATTATGTTCAACTCGGAAGTTATTTTAGTCAAACAAAAAAAGAAACACACAAATCGGTTGGAAATTGAGGCCTGGGCAGATTTTATAAGATTATGCCCGCAAACGTACGTTTTTAAAGCATTAACCCCCCTTTTCCCCTCTTAAAAGGCGAAATTCGAAATTCCGGCGCCGTAGTGCACAATTAGATAGTTTTCCGCGTCGAAGAAAAAAAGAATCACGAAAATCGGTTGAGAACTAAGGCCTGGGCAGAATACACAAGATTATGCCCAAAAACACACGTTTTTCGAGCATTAACCCCCCCTTTCCCCTCCTTGAAAGGCAAAATTCGAAATTCCGGTGACGTAATGCACAACTAGATAGTTTTCCGCGTCGAAGAAAAAAAGAACCAGGAAAATCGGTTGAGAACTAAGGCCTGGGCAGAGTACACAAGATTTTGTTACACACACACACACACACACACACACACACCTACACACACACAGACATACACCTATGGTTTTTTTCGCGGATTTGGATTCAGAATGGTCTAAAACGGATTACTGTGTGGTTATTTTTTTCTGTTGAGTGTTGTCCTCCTTCACCCCAGATCGATCGCATAAGGACTCCCAAGTCTTACTGTGGGACGTCCTAAAAAGCGATGCAAAAACATATTTGATAGGTATCAGTGAAATCCTTATTTTTCTTTCGATATTCTATCTATATCACAGATATTGATAAAAAAAGATGCAAAAACATATTCGATATCAGTGACAAAATGTCACATCAATATTTTTCTTCCGTTATTCTATCGATATTTTATCGATATCGATACTGCCTTCCGATATTATTTGGATGTTAAGGCTAAATGTCCCGACTTTAGTTGTGAAATCTGCCACCACGTGGCAGCACCAAAATGAAGAAAATTTCGTTTACTCCTCAGTTGAGAACGGATCGAGATATTTTAGTTCTGCAAACGGATTTCTTGTCAAGATCACCGTAGAATTCCGGGTAATTGGTTTAGAAAGTGTGCAAAAATTTTTTGCACACAGTTCCAGCAAAAATTTGTTCAAATTTCGAACATTTTCAAAAAGTGGCCTTATAGCCACTTGCAGAACCTCCATCAGAATACGAATCCGTTTGCGGAATTTTTCTAACTTGATCATAGCCGTCGGATTCACGTTTTTACGATTTGGAGAGGGGGCGAGGGGGGCGATCATGGGCTGGGGGGAGGGCGGCGATCAAACGCCCCGCCGCCCGCCCGACCTTCACATTCATGTTTTGCTAGTACGCACCCTTTGGTCTCTATTCCTTTTCCTGGCCTCCTAATAGGTAGCTACCATCAACATTTTCCTTTTCCAACTCCTCTGTCTTGAGGTTGATCGAATTGGGCGAAATTTCCATAAAAATCAAGACACATAGACAAATAACTTATGAGAAAGATTCTGATAATGGTTTGGTAGCATGTTATACATGTTATTGATTGATACTGGGGCGATTATTTTCATAGAGGATCGTCAACACGTCAACTCGCATAATACCCCTCAACAATTTTCATCGAAATTGGACATCAACTTCGTATAGTTTCGGGTGTTACAAGGATTTCATGACAGACAGGCAGACACGGAACCAAAATTGTTCAGGAAGGTCTAAAACATAAAACTCGAGTAGGAATCCAAACCAAAGGAGGTTGGTACTTTTTTAAACGTTGAAGTGAAAACAATAGTAGCGGAAGTATTGTTCTAACTTTTCAAGGATGAAGAAAAAAAATATCTCCAAAATCAAAATTTCCACTCGCGTTCTACAACTACAACTTCCTGAACAATTTTGGTTCCGTGTCTGTCTGTCTTTGAATCTGTCGTGAAATCCTTGTATCGGCAGAACTATAAGAAGTTATTGTCCGATTTCGACGAAATTTTCAGGAATTGTGCGGGTTGGCGAGCAGATGGTCCCCTATGAAAATAATCACTCCCGCACTAATAGTAGTGACTGCGCAAGCGAAAACGTGAATTGTAAGTCTTAACTTCTTCATTCCCCATCTGATTTCGATGACATTTTCAGGATTATGGAGATTGGGGTGTAGATGGTCTACTAAAATCACGGCCTCCAAATTGACAAAAGCATCTGCGCATGCGCAAACTTTAAATCCTTGAAACAGCCATAATTTCTACATATATCATACGAATTAGACGAAAGTACTGCTGCCTATAGTATTCGAATGTCAACAGTGCCCGATGTACCCGGGATCGCTAGCGAATGAGAAAGGTGTGAGACCTTGAACTCTTCTCGAACTTTTTGAGTAATCCGAAAAGGTAAACACGTAGGGTTGCCATCTATATGGTAATTACCTTGTAACACCACAGCACTATCCCTAGTTCTAGGATATTTATTAGTGCACTAACGGTAATTTTGGGACAGTCATGTTTGTAATTTGAGTTATAATTACATGAAATCAAAAATGACATTAAAAAACAGAGAAAATTGATAATTTAACTCTTAGAAGAGAGAAGTCGAGAATAAAAATTCAGACACGGGGGATTTTAGTTTCAATTATTTAGATTTATTTTGATATTATTTCAAAGATATTTGAATTTTTGGTAAATAATGAACAGGTGTTTTTACCTTTTTCAACACTATTGCAGAGTGAATTACCTACTAATTATTTTTTCATCGTCATTAGCTGTTCACAAAATTTGGAAATCAACGTCAATCGTCAAGAATTAGCTCCTCAAACCATCTATTGCTAGTGCAACTAGAACGGTGTGAGATGACTTTTGCAACTAGATTTTGTACAACGAAACTTGAACAACTAAGTAGGTACCTACCTAGTCCATGTACAGTGAACTGAAATTACCACAATTTCTGAACCAACTATTTAATAGTGCAAACCATTATCTAAATCAAATTAATGCAGAATCTTTCTCATAAGTTATTTGTCTATGTCTTGCTTTTTATGGAAATTTCGCCCAATTCGATCAACCTCAAGACAGAGGAGTTGGAAATGGGAAGGTTGATGGTAGCTACCTATTAGGAGGCCAGGAAAAGGAATAGAGACCAAAGGGTGCGTACTAGCAAAACATGAATGTGAAGGTCGGGCGGGCGGCGGGGCGTTTGATCGCCGCCCTCCCCCCCAGCCCATGATCGCCCCCCTCACCCCCTCTCCAAATCGTAAAAACGTGAATCCGACGGCTATGATCAAGTTAGAAAAATTCCGCAAACGGATTCGTATTCTGATGAAGGTTCTGCAAGTGGCTATAAGGCCACTTTTTGAAAATGTTCAAAATTTGAACAAATTTTTGCTGGAACTGTGTGCAAAAAATTTTTGCACACTTTCTAAACCAATTACCCGGAATTCTACGGTGATCTTGAAAAGAAATCCGTTTGCAGAACTAAAATATCTTGATCCGTTCTCAACTGAGGAGTAAACGAAATTCGGCCCCGATGGTGCTGCCATCCCTCATTTCAGAATCACACTAAAACATCGTGACATTTAGCCTTAAATATCTCATCGAAAGGTACATCGAATCGTCACTAGTTCGACTGCGAAATTTGGCCGGTGTTAGCTTCGGGAGAGCCTGGAAGAATGTTCTTATCACGGCGGAACTTTATAAAGTTAACGATTTTTTAAAAGCTAAGTTGGTGCTAGTTTTAGAATTTTCATAATACTGTGTTGTCTCTGATGTCTTTCGTTCTACACTGAACATTTTGTTATATTTATTTATTTTTGATGATAGTAACGCCAAAACTTCGGTTCTACGAAAAAAAAAAATCTTAACTTGACTCTATTATAGGGCTCCAAATTCCATCAAGAAGAGCAAATTTCAGGACAATAAGAACTAAGTGAAGTATATTACTTTTATTAACGTACACCAACTATGTATCAGAAGAATGTTGCTTATAAGTTGTAACTGCAATAAAACAAGTATTTCTCATCCGATTTCAATGAAATTTTCGGGGATTTTGTGGGATGGCGTGTAGATGGTCCCCTATGAAAATCATCGCCCCCAGACTTATAGTAGCCACTGCACATGCGCAACAGTATATTTCCTTGTTGCAGCCATAACTTCTACATTTTCCAACAATACTCAGAGATTGTGCCGGTTGAAATGTAGATGGTCCCCTATGAGGGTAGTGGAAGGAACTTAGAGATTGATGTTTTGAGATTAACTACTAGGCATCGGGTTATGGATACGAGGAAGCTATGTGGCACATCCACTTGGCAGACATTTTTCCTATTTAGGCTTACATCCTGAACTCAAGCTTTGGGAACATGATCAGTTCACCTCTGGCCTTTGAGGAGGTGTTCTTTGTGCCACTGCGTACCCAATCAGAGATATCATCATGACGCCATGAAACCAGAAACAGAAAGTGTTGTCATTCAGCTGTGTTTTAAATTATCATCCCCAAATTCGTAGTTTTCACTTTTGTTTTACGTTTTAGCGTGACAACATGAGGAGATAATTCAATTCTACTAGGATAGCACCGTCACCACTCTAAGAGCTGCAAATTGTTACACAAAGTTCCTCGTCTGCAAAGAACATGGCTTTGCCATTGTGACTACCTAGGTACCAACACCTATCTACTACCTAGCTACCTCACAATCAAGTTTATTTGGAAGAAATAAACGCTTCACATTCGATTCGAAGAAATGAAGAGTTGTGGGTGCCTTCAATAGGAAATTTGATCACTTGTTACTAAGGATGCAAAACTGAACACACTCGAAGATACAAACAACGGTCGAATTTTGTCAGCTACAATTTCAACGGAGATTAGGCCTCTTTTGCTATTCACACTCGTGTTTCTGACTTATCGTAAGTCCAACACTTAAGTTCTCGTAGGGAGCGCACGTTTTGTCCTACAGGGCTCCGCGTGGTCTCAAAAAAGTCTATATTATCTTAAATTGATGAAAAAACAATACCTACCTTTATATCGAAAGTTTTTGAGCTAGGGCCTTTTCAAAATTTCAACCCTTTCAAGTGACTTCAACCAAAAGCTTCGGGGTTCCAAATTTCATCAAATTTCATCAAATCAAAAAATTAAACGTTGTGTAATATTTGCTGCGTTTTGATTTATTATTTTCAATAATGAACCTTTGGAACCGACCAACAAAAATATTTTCTTCAAACCCCCTCAAAATTTGTTGTTTTACGTTTCAAGGTACGTAGAATCCAAAAATCGAATAAAAATTTGGCCATCCGTCCGCCGTACGCGGCACATTCCCCACTTAGCATTGACCGATTTTGATGAAATTTGGTACGTAGGCTCCATTTGGGGTCTAGTTGTGCCCCGAAGATTTTGGTTGATGTAGGTCACTTTTGAGGTTTTGAAATTTTGAAAACGCCCAAAAAATGTTGTTATAATGGTATCGTTTTTTCTTCAATTCAAGATAGTATAGAATTTTTGGAATTTTTTGAGACCACGCGGAGCCCTGTAGGACAAACCGTTCGTTCCCTACGAGAATTTAAGGGTTGGACTTACGATAAATCAGAAACACGAGTGTGAATCGTAAAAGAGGCCTAATCTTGTTCCAATGTTAGCTGACAGAAATGCGATCGTTTTTCTTCAAGTTGGTCCGTGGTAACAATGGCAAAGCCGAGTTCTATGCAGACAAGTGATCTATACAGAAAAATAATAAACCTTTGGGTAATAATTTGCAGCGTTTTTAGGCTGGATTTATTAGGATGTAATGGAGTTATTGGATGATTCAAACAGGACGTACAGTCCTCAAGAATCGGTTCGAGGTCGGCTAACGTAATAAGCGAGGATTTGAGTCATCAAGGTGGAGACAGCCAGGAACCACAAGAAGTTCTATTGACACGGTGAATACTGCAGGAGGGGGTCCATAATTGGACGGGGGGTTCCATATTGGGGACGAAGGTGGTCCCCCTGGACGAGAGAGGGTCATTCGACTGTCCGAACTTTCACTGAGACTCATAAGCGTAGGAAATTCCGACCGAGCGCTGGACCCCGAATGGGACCGACCGGCGGATCTCCCATTGCGTAACCTAATATGAACTCAGGGACAAAGCAGCCTCGGCTTTGTAAACGCGTGCCGCCAAAGCCGCAATTCCACAATATATTGGTTAATTATGTACAAATATTTCTCAGATGGTTAATTCGTAATATGAACCTACCTTAGATTTAGGGGATCGATAAAACCTCAACGCATGCTCGACACAATGGGATTGAATAGAATAGAATAGAATAGAATAATAGCGTAACAGAAAGAAAAGACAATATAAAAAGGCATACAAAACAGAGAGTAAATAAACAATTTCTTTCTGTCCACCAACCAAATAATTCACAAGAACTTGTGGAGCTGGTTTCAGTCTATAAGACCACAAAGTCGACTACTAACTACATGTACTCGTTAATCAATTTAATTTGACAAACAAATTTTAAAAACGCTGCAAATCATTGCTCAAAGGTTTAATATTTTCTGTATAGATCACCCTTCTGTATAGATCACTGGTTCTCCATCAATAGCACCTACCACCATCTGTATTCTCCCTTGACCTCCCCTCTCAAATTTCAGCTTCCTGCGTTCAATCGGATTGAAAATGGCTTTGGAGCTCACTCAGCTGATCAGTGATCTGAAGAGTGAAGAAGATCTCCTCGAATGCTGGAGACGCCTGGAAGAGCACTTCCATTCAATAGGATTAAAAATGGCTTCGGAGCTCACTCAGCTGATCAGTGATCTGAAGAGTGAAGAAGATCTCCTCGAATGCTGGAGACGCCTGGAAGAGCACTTCAATTCAATAGGATTAAAAATGGCTTCGGAGCTCACTCAGCTGATCAGTGATCTGAAGAGTGAAGAAGATCTCCTCGAATGCTGGAGACGCCTGGAAGAGCACTTCCATTCAATAGGATTAAAAATGGCTTCGGAGCTCACTCAGCTGATCAGTGATCTGAAGAGTGAAGAAGATCTCCTCGAATGCTGGAGACGCCTGGAAGAGCACTTCCATTCAATAGGATTAGAAATGGCTTCGGAGCCCACTCAGCTGATCAGTGATCTGAAGAGTGAAGAAGATCTCCTCGAATGCTGGAGACGCCTGGAAGAGCACTTCCATTCATTAGGATTAAAAATGGCTTCGGAGCTCACTCAGCTGATCAGTGATCTGAAGAGTGAAGAAGATCTCCTCGAATGCTGGAGACGCCTGGAAGAGCACTTCCATTCAATAGGATTAGAAATGGCTTCGGAGCCCACTCAGCTGATCAGTGATCTGAAGAGTGATGAAGATCTCCTCGAATGCTGGAGACGCCTGGAAGAGCACTTCCATTCAATAGGATTAAAAATGGCTTCGGAGCTCACTCAGCTGATCAGTGATCTGAAGAGTGAAGAAGATCTCCTCGAATGCTGGAGACGCCTGGAAGAGCACTTCCATTCAATAGGATTAAAAATGGCTTCGGAGCTCACTCAGCTGATCAGTGATCTGAAGAGTGAAGAAGATCTCCTCGAATGCTGGAGACGCCTGGAGGAGCACTGATCAGCTGAGTGAGCTCCGAAGCCATTTTCAATCCTATTGAACGCAGGAAGCTGAAATTTGAGAGGGAAGGTCAAGGGAGAATACAGATGGTGGTAGGTGCTATTGATTGAGAACCAGTGATCTATACAGAAGGGTGATCTATACAGAAAATAATAAACCTTTGAGCAATGATTTGCAGCGTTCTTTACCTACCAACATTTTGCTTCCGAGTCTACCAAGGTAGCGGAAGCTTTGTTTTCACTTTTCAAGGACGAAAAAAAAAAGTTCTCCAAAATCAAAATTTTCACTCGCGTTTTGCGTTTTAGACCTTTCTGAACAATTTTGGTTCCGTGTCTGTCTGTCTGTGTGTCTGTGTGTCTGTCCGTCTGTCATCAATTCCTTGTAACGCGCATAACTATACGAAGTTATTGTCCGATTTCGATGAAATTTTCAGGGATTGTGTGGGTTGGTGTGTAGACGGTCCCCTATGAAAATCATCATCCCCGGACTGATAGTAGTTACTGCGCATGCGTAAACGTTAATTTCCTTGTACCGGCCGTAACTTCCACATTTTTCATCCGATTTCAATGAAATTTTCAGGGATGTTACATATTAGTGTTTAGATGGTCCCCTATGAAAATCATCACCCCCGGACTGATAGTAGCCGATGCGCATGCGCGAACGTGAATTGCTTGTAACAGCCATAACTTCCACAATTTCTACCCGATTTCGATGACATTTTCAGGGATTACGCGGATTAGGTTGTAGATGGTCCCCAATGAAAATCAAGGCCTTAAATAATACAGTAGCCTCTGCGCATGCGCAATCGTAAAATCCTTGTAACACTCATAACAGTTGCGTCTGAGGTGAGGATCTCAAAGCCATTGAGCCAACCCCTATGTAGATCAGTGAGCAAAGTACTGGACTCACACCCCGGAGTCCCAGGTTCGAATCCCAGTGTTGCTAAGAAATTTTTTGATTCCAATCACTACCGCACTTTCATTTTTTGCCCGAATTTGATGAAATTTTCTAGGATTGTCCAGATTAGCGTGTAGATGGTCCCCTATGAGGGTAGTGAAAGGTACTTATAGATTGGTGTTTTGAGATTAACTACTATGCATCGGATCATCTATATAATCGGGTTTTGGATACGAGGAAGCTATGTGCCACACCCACTTGGCAGACGTTTTTTTTACCTACCAACATTTTTTTTACCTACCAACTTTTTTTTACCTACCAGCTAGGTACTACCTACCACACCATACTGCTTCACACCTTCACAATCAAGTTTATTAGAAAGAACTATACGCTTCACACTCGATTCGAAAAATAGAAAGCTTCATATGGAAATTCGATTACTGGTTACGCAGAAGGCAAAACTGTATACAAATCGAAGAAATGAACAGCGATCGCATTTTAGTCCGATGAAATTTGAACGGAGATTACACCTCTTTTGCGATTCACACTCATGGTTCTGTTTTATCGAAGGAAAACCTTCAAGTACTCGTAGGGACCGAACGGTTTGTCCTACAGAGCTCCGGGAGGACTCAAAGATTTTTTTAAATTCAGTACTATTTAAAATTGGTGAAAAAGCGATACGTTTATTTCGAGAGTTTTCGAGCTAAGGCACTCTTGAAAATTTCAACCCTCAATTTTCACCCCTTAGAAATGACTGATATCAACCAAAAGCACAACTAAATCCCAAATGGAGCCCATATACCAAATTTGAACCAAATCCGTCCAGTGTTGCTAAGAAAAGTGCCGCGGACGGACGGAAATTTTTTTATTCGATTTTCGTATTCTACGTACCTTGAAACGTAAAACATCAAATTTTGAGGGGGGGTTAAAATTTTTTTTTCTTGCTCGATTCCAAAGGCTTACCTATTATTGAAAATAATAAACCAAAAAGGAGGCTCTCCACAGTGCAGATTCCTTTATTCTGCTCAGAATCTTTCTCTTAAAATGTAATACACGTCAGTATTAAATTTATAAGCATAAAAGAACTTTAAAACTTTATAATATGCATTCTTTTTTTGCACGTTCGATTCTAAGTTTAGGCAACTGAATATGCGAGGATGCATGACTATGCTTCTATGCTCTGGCTGAATTCCAGTTTTATAAACAAGCAGGCACGATTGAAATAACAACAACTGCCTTACATTGAGTACATCTAACTCACGATGCAGCAGGATAGTAGGATATCGTGGATGCCTACGAAGCGCTACTTTAAGTATAATATTCTGTGTAACCTGTACAGATCCTAATAATGCTTGATGATTGATTTGGGTAGGAGTTCTGAAACCGAAATAGTTTAGTGGAAGCGTGTAAAAACGAAATGACGTCAGAACTAAACAACTCCCTCTCAAGAGATGAAGATAGTTCAGGTCTGATTCGATTCGTTTCCTTCCCTTGTTTCATCCATTTCCATTCGCTAGCAACCCATCGCCTACACCCTTATGGTTTATTATTTTCAATAATAAAAAATTGTTGTTTTACGTTTCAAGGTATACGTAGAATCCGAAAATCGAATAAAAAATTTTCCGTCCGTCCGCCGTACGCGGCACTTTTCTTAGCAACACTGGACCGATTAGGTTCAAATTTGGTACATGGGCTCCATTGGGGTCTAGTTGTGCCGCGAAGCTTTTGGTTGATGTAGGTCACTTCTAAGGGTTCAAAAATGAATTTTGAAAACGCCCTAACTCAAAAAATTTCGATATTTATTTTATTTTTTTATTTATTTATTTATTTATTTAATACGGGCAAGCCCAATACAATGATAAGATAGAAAAATTTACATATTAAAGAGAAGCGCAGATGATAATAGATAGATAATAGAAAATAATAGAGGAGACAAGGTTAGGAGTTAACAGTCCATTTGCTTATAATTTTGCTCTTGATGACCCTCGCTGAGTGATGAAAAATATCCAGGTCTGGGCACTCCTGGAGGGCCCGATTCATCACTCGGGGCATCCTGCATAGTTTTTTTTTTTATATAAAGGTATTGTTTTTCCTTCAATTTAAGATTTCATAGAATTTTTAGAATTTAACCCCCCCTCAAAATTTGATGTTTTACGTTTCAAGGTACGTAGAATCCGAAAATCGAATAAAAAAAATTTCCGCCCGTCCGCCGTACGCGGCACCTTTCTTACGCCATGTCCTACGTGGACGACCAAATCGCGCGATCGAGCGACCCGGGCGTGTGAGCGTGCGACCAGCTGATTTCAAACAATGTAAACCGAACGGAGCGTCCAACGTGCCGCCGCCCGACGTCGCGATCCGCGCTGAGGTCGCACGCTCGGGTTTGATTTTCAAACTAGTTTGTTTCTGGTCGCGCGCCCAGGCGGGCGCTTTGCCGGGAGGTTATCATTTTCCAGTTTACTGTTTCGTTTGTGTCCGTGTTCCACTCATGTTTTCCCTGGAAATGGCTGTAATAATTATTTATAGCGAGCTTCTTATCAGCGAAATTCAAAAAAGAGAAACGTTGTGGAAAGAAGTAAAGTGTACAAGAAGACATTTCTGGTGTACAAGAAAACAATACTATTTTGAAATACGAAGGTGGGAATTTGATACACAATTTTTGGCTAAAAGTTGAGCTAATCTACTGTAAGTAAATTTTGCAACCTACTTGAAATCTAAATAATAATGTATATTCAATAAATATACCGTTTGGAGTTGAATAGAAAGACACATTTTATTTGTAACCAATCTTGAAATTACATGTTTTGGTATAGGTTTCAAGACATTCGACCTAGGTATAATTCAAAATTGAAGAAACCCGCTGTGGACCAAAATAAATAGAATTGAATACAAAGGGTATATCAGATAATGTGGTCAGTTGTTCTTCAAGGAAACGGCGTTTAATTTTCTCTCTCCTAAATGTCGACCCCAACTTTTTTTGATTTGGTGAAAAAGCTGCCTGAGCATGCGGGTAGGTCCGCAAGTTTTACATCGGCTGTGCTTCATTTCTGGGCTGTTTTTCTATACTAGTATCTCTACTGTAAAAACTGGTCCCTTTACAATCGAAAATTTTTGCAATCGAATTTAGGGGAGAAATTCGTGTTTGAACAATACAAATTCACCGCTTGGTTCCCTCATTGAAAATTGCCGAAATTAGCGTCCTTCTCAACGAATTAGTTGCCGTAAATTAATAAACCAATGCTGCATTATTCGAATAAAATATGCCATTCATACTATCGCGAAAAACAGAAAATGTACGAGTAGAGAAAGATTTTACAACTCAGGACGAAGCAAAGATAACCTCGCAAGGAAGGATTTCAGACGCGTTTTGTGGACGCCTACTGTGGACACTATAGCGGCGCGCGCGCGCGACTTGAGGTCGCTCACACTCGCGGGTCGCTCGATCGCACTCTTTGGTCGTCCACGTAGGACGAGGCCTTAAGGTCGGCTTTCCTACACGCGTCTGGCCGCAGCGGCTGCGGCTCGCGATCACATTGAGCCGCAGAGCTTGCGGCTGCCACAGGGGGGTATCTTTCCGACACGCGTCTGGACGCAACGGCCATGCGGCTCAAGCATTCATTAGTGTTCAGAATGTCAAGAAAGAAGGGTCCATTGGCTTGGTGGATTGTGGAAGAGGAGGAAAGGGTGATTATGGGAGGAATGAGGAGAGAAGAAGATAGTTTGTTTGGATTGCGACGTTCGGAAGGGGCTTTTCATGTTTTGGTAAAAGATCATTTGAATAGTGATGAAGTGAAGTTCCGGAACTTCTTCCGGCTAAATTTCAGCCAATTCAACTTCGTAGCTTCACTCGTCGAAGAAGAACTAACAAAACCCGGCAGAACGAAATTCTATAAGAATCCATCGCATTTTTCCCAAATTTATCAATTTAGAGGCGTCTTAAAGTTGGTTCATTATTATCTATTGTTACATCATCCAGAGCACGTCTCCAATACTAATGATTGTAGGAGCCTGAATTTGTATTCATTCTACTCAGTGTTGGAAATTCGATAAGAATCCATCGCATTTTTCCCAAATTTGTCAATTTAGAGGCGTCATAAAGTTGGTTAATTGTTACCTATTGTTACATCATCCAGAGCACGTCTCCAATACTAATGAATGTAGGAGCCTGAATTGGTATCAATTCGACTCAGTGTTGGAAATTCTATAAGAATCCATCCATCCATTACGTACGATGCGGGTTTGCATATCCCGGCCGCAGCTAGGCACTGGTCCCTTGAGCAGTCCAGCCGCAGACGCGCTCCACCAGCCGCAGACGCAGCGGCTCAGCCGCATGTAGGAAAGAGGCCACATATGAAATACATTGAAGGAGTCAATGCGGCTGAACACGAGACGCAGCCGCAGCGGCGATACGCATGTAGGAAAGCCGGGCTTTAGCAACACTGGACCGATTTGGTTCAAATTTGGTATATGGGCTCCATCTGGGGTCTAGTTGTGCCGAAGCTTTTGGTTGATGTCAGTCACTTCTAAGGGTTGAAAATTTCGAGAGTGCCCTAGCTCGAAAACTCTCGAAATAAACGTATCTTTTTTAAATAGTAGGTATTGAATTTTTAATAATTTTTGAGACCACCCGGAGCTTTGCAGGACAAACCGTTGGCTCCCTACCTTTGGGCAATGATTTGGAGCGTTTTTCCGAATCGAGTGTGAAGCGTTTAGTTCTTTCTAATAAACTTGATTGTGAAGGTGTGAAGGCGGTATGGTGAGGTAGGTAGTAGGTACCTACCAATGGTTGGTAGGTAAAAAAATTGGTGGGTAAAAGAAAGTTGGTAGGTAGAAAAAATCTGCAAATCATTGCCCAAAGGTTTATTATTTTCTGTATAGATCACCCTTCTGTATAGATCCCTCCCTACCAACCATAGGTACCTACTACCTACTAGGGCATTTTTGAAAATTTCAACCCCAACCACCAATCAAATGGAAATGAAGGGTTGAAATTTTCAAAAATGCCCTAGTAGGTAGTAGGTACCTATGGTTGGTAGGTAGGGATCTATACAGAAGGGTGATCTATACAGAAAATAATAAACCTTTGGGCAATGATTTGCAGCGTTTTTATAATGAAATGAGGAGTTTTATAAGAAATAATGACACATCCGTTGCTGGTTCCCGTCTATGCAAACTGAGCACTTACATTCTTTACCATTGCATAATTTCAACAATATCTTGCAATAATTTTCACAGGGAACCATCTACACATAAATTAGCACGATGCCTGAAAATTTCATAAAAATTGGATGGAAAATGCTGAAGTTGTGGCTGTTACAAGGATTTAAAGTTTGTGCATGCACATAAAATACTTCCAATTAGGGGACCATGATTTCCATAGGGGACCATCTATACCCATACAATTCCTGAAATTTTCATCAAAATCGGGCAGTAACTTTGTAAAGGATCACCCTTTTTAAGATAGACAGAAAACAATAATTGTTCAGAAAATTTAGATTTTGTAAAAGTTTTTTTCTTTCACCTTGATGAATTAAGACTACGCTTCCGCTACCTTGAACTCTGAAGCAAATTGGCTTTAAAACTAAGAGTGGAAGTTTGAAGGAGGAATATCCATACTTTTCCTTCTTCTTTGGCACTATTTCTCTTTAATTTCCTCTTGCTTTGGTATTAATGGGGGATTTAATTTAAAAATTAATGAAAATCAAGTACAGCAAGTGCAGGCCATTAAATACTTGTTCGTTGTTATTTGCAGTCAATTGGTGTAGGGTTTGGTCCGAAAATTGTTGAATCTAGAAACACTCCTAATTCAAAACCAATATATAACCAATAAACTCTTGGAACTATCAAGGTAAACAATTTAAAATGTGTTTAATGAAACCAACAATACTTCAAATGGATTCTAGTTCTCCATCTAGAAATTTAAATTGTTGACCCGATAAGCATTATTGTGCGTAAAACGTTTCCAACAGGTACAGGATGTAGGAACAGGACTCAAACGAAGCCTACTGAGAGGTTTCTTAACATTCTGTTGAAACAGGGCGGTCTCAAGGGCGGCCAAGGAGGACCTTGCATCAGTCCGATAAGCCCTCCTATGATTTTAATTGAAGATCTCTTCGGATCCTAAATCCTTAGAATGTCGAATCCTCATAAACCTTGGGGTCTGGAGAAGCGGTCAGTGAGGCGACTCACTCCTATGAAAATATGGGATTCTGGAGTTTCGTTCAAATTGTTTTCCTCACAACGACATAAAAATAATATAGGCTGATGAATAGGGATCGGATTCTTATGTTTTTAGATAATCTTTTCTAGACAATATACTGGCAATATTGAAGAAGAAGTGTTAAAATACGCAACCTATAATAAATAAACAAACCCCAATAAATAAAACATTAAACGAACCTATTAAGCCTACTTTTATTTCACGTGTTTTCACATATTTCGCTGTAAATACATATTTACAAATATCTAACTGAAAAAACCACTTGTTTTGGTTTATTATTTTCGTATAATAATAATCGTAAATACATAATATGTATTTATTTTCGTATAATATGCGATAAATATGTAAGAATGTTGCAATATTTTCAAAAATGTTTATAAGCCCAAAACGAACAAATGTTCAAATGAAAAACATATTGTTTAGTAATGCATGCATTCCAGGGGACGTCCCATTGGATAAGTATTGGATCAGTTTAACCAGTTGGTAAGCAATAAAACTGTTTCACTCGATGTAATTTATCTATTACTTTAGGCAAGAAATAGTGACCCCCCACCATTATCCACCTTAACATTTCTAGCGGCATGGGAGCCTCGAATCTGAAGAGCATTTTAAAATCCATGATCTACGATACCCAACATGCAAATTCGAGTTCACCCCCCCCCCCCCTCCACCAATGGCGCCGGTCTGGCACCAAAGCGAAAATACGTCGTAACATTGAACTTTCATCTATTAGGTTTAGTAGGCAGTCCGTCGAGGTTCACATCCGTATTCAAGGTGAAACACGAAAAAAGACTATTCGGAAAGAATATGCGGTTTATGGCTTCATGGCACCATGGTGGCAACACTATTAGTTCCATGGTGGTACAGAGAATAATTCATGAAAATCCGGAGGTATAATGAGAATTTTTCCTAAATTTCAAAGGTTGGGTAAAATTAGAAAGCAGTAACGGAACCAAAATATTGAAAAATCGGATATTTTGTGAATATTATCCCCCCACTCACCCACTCCCCTTGCGAATTTTGATACTCTGGTGGAATCATGTACAACTCGGAAGTTATTTGAGTCAAACAAAAAAAGAAACACACAAATCGGTTGGAAATTGAGGCCTGGGCAGATTTTACAAGATTACCCCCGCAAACGCACGTTTTTTAAGCATTAACCCCCCTTTCCCCCCCTCAAAAAGCAAAATTCGAAATTCCAACGCCGTAGTGCACAACTAGATAGTTTTCCGCCTCGAAGAAAAAAAGAACCAGGAAAATCGTTTGAGAACTGAGGCCTGGGCAGAGTACACAAGATTATGCCCAAAAACGCAAGTTTTTTGAGCATTAACCCCCCCTTTCCCCTCCTTAAAAGGCAAAATTCGAAATTCCGGCGACGTAGTGCACAACTAGATAGTTTTCCGCGTCGACCAAAAAAAGAACCAGGAAAATCGGTTGAGAACTAAGGCCTGGGCAGAGTACACAAGATTTTGTCACACACACACACACACACACACATACACACACACACAGACATACACCTATGGTTTTTTTCGCGGATTTGGATTCAGAATGGTCTAAAACGGATTACTGTGTGGTTATTTTTTTTTTCTGTTCAGTGTTGTCCAACTTCACCCCAGATCGATCGCATACCCAAGTCTTACTGTGGGACGTCCTAAAAAGAAAACAAGTGGGTGTGGCACATAGCTTCCTCGTATCCATAACCCGATTATGATATCCGATGCATAGTAGTTAATCTCAAAGCATCAATCTCTAAGTACTTTTCTCTACCCTCATAGGGGACCATCTACACGCTAATCTGGACAATCCTTGAAAATTTCATCAAATTCGGATGAAAAATGTAAATGTTATGGCTGATACAAGGATTTTACGTGTGCGCATGCGCAGCGACTACTATCAGTCCGGGAGTGATGATCTTCATTGGGGACCATCTACAACCTAATCCGCATAATCCCTGAAAATTTCATCAAAATCGGGTAGAAAATGTGGGAGTTATGGCCGTTACAAGGAAAATCACGTTTGCGCATGCGCAGTCGCTTCTATCAGTCCGAGGATGATGATTTTCATAGGGGACCGTCTACAAACCAACCCGCACAATCCCTGAAAATTTCATCGAAATCGGACAATAACTTCGTATAGTTATGCGCGTTACAAGGAATTCATGACAGACACACAGACACACAGACAGACAGACACACAGACAGACAGACACACAGACACGGAACCAAAATTGTTCAGAAAGGTCTAAAACGCAAAACGCGAGTGAAAATTTTGATTTTGGAGAACTTTTTTTTTCCGTCCTTGAAAAGTGAAAACAAAGCTTCCGCTACCTTGGTAGACTCAGAAGCAAAATGAAAAAAAAACCTTACCTATTAGGTAACAAGGTAAGGATTGAATAGTCGTTCAGTAGGTAACAAGGGTTCATTTGGCTTGGAAATGCTATATTATAGCATTTCCAAGTCAAATGAAACTTTTTCCAAACCAAATTAAACCTTCTCCAAGTCAAATGAAACCTATTGTGTGTAGGTAGGTAGGTACCCACTCACATTCAACAGTCAGAAATTTCTCAAACTTACTTGTTTCCTATTCTACTAAGGTAAGATCTACTTCGATAATCCTAAGCCTAAAACTCATTGAATTTTCATTTTGGCAACTTTTTTGTACGATAGGTACAATTGCATCGATCTAAAATTTGCAGAGTATCTATACCTATCTAGGTACATCATTTCACTCATTTTCTCAATAGGTTTCATTTGATTTGGAAAAAATTTTTTATTTGATTTGGAAAAATTTTCATTTGGTTTGGAAAAGGTTTCATTTGGCTTGAAAATGCTATATATGTTGAATTATGTTGAATATCTTGCATTTTTAAATACTTAATAATCCGATCCCTAATAATAATTTATTTTGGAACCGACTAAGAAAAAACAATTTTAACCCCCCATAGAATTTGTTGGTTTACGTTTCAAGGTACGTAGAATCCAAAAAACGAATAAAATTTGGCCTTCCGTCCGGGGCACTTTTGCTTCCGAGTCTACCAAGGTAGAGGAAGCTTTGTTTTCACTTTTCAAGGTCGAAAAAAAGAGTTCTCCAAAATCAAAATTTTCACTCGCGTTTTGCGTTTTAGACCTTTTTGAACAATTTTGGTTCAGTGTCTGTGTGTCTGTCATGAATTCCTTGTAACGCGCATAACTATACGAAGTTATTGTCCGATTTCAATGAAATTTTCAGGGATTGTGCGGGTTGGTGTGTAGACGGTCCCCTATGAAAATCATCATCCCCGGACTGATAGAAGCGACTGCGCATGCGCAAACGTGAATTCCTTGTAGCGGCCATAACTTCCACTTTTTCTACCCGATTTCGATGAAATTTTCAGGGATTATGTGGATTAGGTTGTAGATGGTCCCCTATGAAAATCACCACCTTCGGACTGATAGTAGCCACTGCGCATGCGCAAACGTGAATTCCTTGTAACGGCCATAACTTCTACATTTTCCATCCGATTTCAATGAAATTTTCAGGGATGTTACAGATTAACTTGTTTTGATGTTTTGAGATTAACTACTGTGTATCGGATCATCTATACAATCGGGTTATGGATACGAGGAAGCTATGTGCCACACCCACTTGGCAGACGTTTTTTAGTTCCCATGAACCGATTTTGATGGAATTCGGTACTACATGACGAAATAGGCGCGATTGAAAAAGAGTGAAGCGAGAAAGAAATTTCACAAAGAAGGCGGTTTCTAAAAGTCTGAGTTGTCAACTTGCACTTTAATTTTGAACACGTAAGAGTTGATAAACAAAATTCTAATATTTTGGATTTTGATGCCTAATATAGTCAATCGTTGTAAAACGTTTTAAGCTCAAAACTGACTTTTTGACCCAAAAAATTTTTCTTACCCCCTTCAACGTTTGACGCCCTACATTCTGGTATTTTGCAGCGGATTCAAGTCAAGTTGGGGCCTGTGATTTGTCTGGGGAAGCTTCACAAACAACCTGGGGAGACGTTCTTGGTCTAATTTGACCAGGCCGTTGGAGTAGGTATTAGTTTCGTAATGCGGGGACCTGTCGTAGATGGCGGTCCCATTGTGGTCCCCACGTCTTGCGTAGGACGGCGATTGCATGGATGGGACGGGGATAAGTCCGGTGATTTATTCTTCTTCCTCTTGGCCCGGACGGACGATCCTTTATGAGGTTTGGAAATGGAAAGCGTCGAAGAGACGACCTCAGAGGGGTCGAAGGCGGCCTAATGGTCCACATAAACTTCAATGAATGATCTCCAGCGAACAAAAGAGGCTGATGACAATCAGAGAAATCTTACGATGAAACAACGGTAGGATTCGATGACTAAATTATGAACGAGGTTTATGTAATCGGGTTTCTTTTGACGACGTGTTATCTCACCATAATTGGACCACTGCAATACTATACTGGACGAACTTGAAAAGTTTTCTTTCAAACGGGCTTAAATCCATTTCGTCGCGGCAACACCAGCTATCTCAGTTTTGGCAATTTTTCAGGAGAGCCAAAAAATCAGTTATTATGCCTCACAAAATGTTTTATCCTTTTGCTTTCTCCTAGGATTACTTAGTGGTTTCAAATTATTCCAAGTCACAAAATTGACATAAAGTCTTCGTATTAAAAAAAACCTTGAGTCAGATGATGTTGCTTCTGTAATACCTGAGATAGCTGGTGTTGCCTCAATATTATTTTCCTACTTCGTAAGAGTACAAACGAGGAATAAAAATAATTATCTTTATTTTGTTTAGTATAAGTGAGGCACAAAAATAAATCATTCTCTTTATTTTGTTTAGTATAAGTTTAGTATAAGTTGTTTAGTATGAGTCAGATGATGTTGCTTCTGTAATACCTGAGATAGCTGGTGTTGCCTCAATATTATTTTCCTACTTCGTAAGAGTACAAACGAGGAATAAAAATAATTATCTTTATTTTGTTTAGTATAAGTGAGGCACAAAAATAAATCATTCTCTTTATTTTGTTTAGTATAAGTGAGGAACAAAAATGGAATTATTTCTTAAGACCGTTTCCTTTTCTTTTCTTGAGCCCTTTAAATTTTTCGGCTGATGTCTTCGTGCTGAAGTTTGTCATAGTATCGATGAGCGTAGGACGGAAGGAATGGTTTTAACGTTTGTAAATCGTTGAATTTGTCGAGGGGAATTTTCGGGTTTATTTGGTAAAGAGGCGGAAATGAAGCGGCCTTCTCAAGCTTCTTGGGTCTCATTGGTAATTTGTGGAAAACTTCATCGTCAAAGCTTAGCTTGTAGGAGATTTGCCAATTTGGTTCGTAGAGAATAACTCTTGAATCCGTGACAGTTGCATCTCCGGTTGTTCTCCCTGGTCTGATTGATGAATAGACCATCGAATCAGAAATTTTTTTGAAAAAAGAGTAGTCCACGAGTTTTGATCGATATGGCATCGGGATTGTACGAGCTAACCTGGAGAGAACAGCGAATTTTTTTACACTTTTTGTTTTATTCACGGATTTTGAATCTTTTGGATAAGGCCTGTCACCTCACGAGTTGTATTCCTTCCAGAACGGTTTGTATCCCGCTCCTAAAATCGGGTTTGCCGACAAAACGGCTTATATCCATTCCGTTGTTTTCAATTAACACCTTTTGGTTTATTATTTTCAATAATGAACCTTTGGAATCGACCAAGAAAAAAAAAATTTTAACACCCCCTCAAAATTTGATGGTTTACGTTTCAAGGTACGTAGAATCCAAAAATCGAATAAAAATTTGGCCGTCCGTCCGCCGTACGCGGCATTTTCCCCACTTAGCATTGACCGATTTTGATGAAATTTGGTATGTAGGCTCCATTTGGGATCTAGTTGTGCCCCGAAGATTTTGGTTGATGTAGGTCACTTTTAAGGGTTAAAAAATGAAGTTTGAAATTTTGAAAAAGCCTAACTCAAAACATTTTCATATAAAAGTATTGTTTTTCGCGGAGCTCTGTAGCTCTGTAGCGGAGCTCTGTAGGACAAACCGTTCGCTCCCTACGAGAATTTAAGGGTTGGACGTACGATAAATCAGAAACACGAGTATGAATCGCAAAAGAGGCCTAATCTCCGTTCAAATTTTAGTTGACCGAAATGCGATCGATGTTTTTCTTCGTGTTGGATGGTTGGTGGCTTTGCAGACGAGTGATCTATAGAGAAAAATAATAAACCATTGTGTAATAATTTGCAGCGTTTTTCTTGTAAACTTTCTTTCCCCTGATTTTCAACTTTGAAAAGTGAAAACAAAGCTTCCGCTACCTTGACAGACTTGGAAGAAGATATTTTTGACGTTGAAGTCGCGTAAAACTAGTTCGTTTGAGAATTTCTGTGAAGGTTGCAATACTTTCCTCGTGAAAAGTTCGAATAGACCGGACGTGGAAGTAAAATCAAATCACATTTATTAGATCCCATCATCATCACCGACTTCCAACGGACTCGATGACGAAAAAAATGTGTTGACGTAACAATGAAATAGGTTGCATAATTATGAGGGTCTTGCAGGGGGCTGGAAAGCCATCAAGTTTTAATGAACGGCCATGAGCATCAAGTATGTATAGCGTAATGGGCTTAGAAAGTAAGTTGACTCGGCCTGTCCGCCCCTTCAGGACATGAGGTACATTTTCACTTGAAGGTACAGGTCCAACATTTCTGGCTTACGGGACCTATCGCACCTCTAGTTGCGCTGGAGAAAGTTGTTGCAGCATAACTCATTATTCATATGCATAGGAGAGGCTTGAGATTACATCGACGATAAATTAGACACGGAATCTGATAAGAGCCCGACAGGGATTGAGGGCAAATAAGTCCCTGGGAAAGAACGGTTTTTAGAGCTGCACGCAGAAAAGTGAACCATTTGTGCTGAGTGAACTAGCAAATTTTCAAATAATTATTGTTATTATCATTACAAACTTCTAATAAGGCTTATAATTTCAACTGCCTACAGTTGAAAACCTATTTTCACCCATTTTTGACTTCAAAAACCCTCAAAAACGTCTGCCAAGTGGGTGTGGCACAAAGCTTCCTCGTATTTATAACCCGATTGTATACTGCCGTGCTGAGCCAGAAAGTCTTGACTTCACCCAACTATCGGAAAAACGACCTAATAGGTGTCTTGGCGAAATAACTCTTTCACGAGAATATTTTTCCTCCTTTAACCAAAAGTAAAGGTTTTTCTTAAAGCAAATTAGTAGCCAAATCGATTTCTGGAGTCAAAATTAAACATTTTTGAGTGTAAATTGTCTGTAAATTTTCGGGGATTGTGCGGGTTAGCGTGTAGATGGTCCCCTATGAAAATCATTGCCCCCGAACTGATAGTAGCCGCTGCGCATGCGCATACGTGAAATCCTTGTAACAGCCATACCTTCTACTCATCCGATTTCGATGAAATTTCCAGAGATTGTGCAGGTTGACGTGTAGATGGTCCCCTATGAGGGTAGTGAAAGGTACTTAGAGATTGGTGTTTTGAGATTAACTACTATGTATCGGATCAACTATACAAACGGGTTATGGATACGAGGAAGCTATGTGCCACACCCACTTGGCAAACTTTTTTTTTCAATTGATTTATTTTACAAGCTTTTATTTAGTTTCACCTGTCCAGTTGTCTTTCTGTCTGTCATCAATCAAATTTTGCAAGTCAAATTTGATCCACTTCCTGGACTCCAATTGAGCCAAATTGTTTTTAATTTTGTAATTAAAATGCAGCTATATTATTATCATAGACTGAAAGGCACAAAGAGAGTTCGGATGTTAAGTTTGAGCCAATTTTGGTTTACTATTTTTAATAATGAATTCGACTAAGAAAAAAATGTCCAACTCCCCTCAAAATGTGTCTTATGTAAATAAAACTTTTTCCACCCGTCCGCGGCACTTTCCTTAGTTACCATGTACCGATTTTGATGAAATTTGGTGTTTGGGGTCTAGTTGTGTCCCGAAGATTTCGGGTGAAAAATAAGGGCTGAAATTTTCAAAACGCATTAGCTCGAAGAGAATTAAATTTTTAGAATCGAATGAGACCACACAGAGCTCTGTAAGGAAAACTGGTTGGGCCCGACTTACGATAAAGGAACACAGATGGGAATCGCGAAAGAGGCCTAATCTCCGTTCAAATTTCAGCTGACTAAATCGTTCGTTTCTTAGCAACAGTAGTAAAGTTTCCTAATGAAGGCACCCGCAACTCCCTGTTCCTTCGAATTGAGTGTGAAGAGAAAATATGGTTAGTCGGTAGTGACAATGAGGAAGCTGTGTTCTTTGCAGACGAGTGATCTACACAGAAAAATAATAAACCTTTGTGTAATAATTTGCAGCGTTTTTGGATTCTGCGGATGATGAGGGGTTAGAATATTGTTGAGGCAACTGTTAGTATCTTATAGTATTATCTGGGCGACGACAAAGGTCCAACGACCAACAATCAATGACCATCAATCAACGACCTTGACCAGGGGGCGAACTGAACCCCTCTTCTCCTCTTCCTTAATACATGATATCATGTACATTCTGGATAGAGCTTCAGTCCACCAGTATCTCCTGACCGGTCAACGTAAAACTCTTTCCCCCGAATTTGATTGAAGAATTTGAATTCTGCACACCTGGTGACGACCGTGGAACGGCGGAGTCCTCAACCAAGGCCTTGGGTGCAGCACGTCGTAATCGCTGACTTACCTACCTACCTACTTCAGACAGGAAGAAGAAGGACAGGTATTGTTTCGTTTTTAGGACGTCCCACAGTAAGACTTGGGCGTCCTTATGCGATCGATCTGGGGTGAAGTTGGACAACACTCAACAGAAAGAAAAAATAACCACACAGTAATCCGTTTTAGACCATTCTGAATCCAAATCCACGAAAAAAACCATAGGTGTATGTCTGTGTGTGTGTGTGTGTGTGTGTGTGTGTGTGTGTGTAACAAAATCTTGTGTACTCCGCACAGGCCTTAGTTCTCAACCGATTTTCCTGGTTCTTTTTTTGTTCGTCGCGGAAAACTATCTAGTTGTGCACTACGTCGCCGGAATTTCGAATTTTGCCTTTTAAGGGGAGGAAAGGGGGGGTTAATGCTCGAAAAACGTGCGTTTTTGGGCATAATCTTGTGTACTCTGCCCAGGCCTTAGTTCTCAAACGATTTTTGTGGTTCTTTTTTCGTTTGACGCGGAATACTATCTAGTTGTGCACTACGGCGCCGGAATTTAGGATTTTGCTTTTTAAGGGGGGGAAAGGGGGGGTTAATGCTTAAAAAACGTGCGTTTGCGGGCATAATCTTGTAAACTCTGCCCAGGCCTTAATTTCCAACCGATTTGCGTGTTTCTTTTTTTGTTTGACTAAAATAACTTCCCCGTTGTACATGATTTCACCAGAGTACCAAAATTCGCAAGGGGAGGGGCTGAGTGGGGGGATAATATTCACAAAATATCCGATTTTTCAATATTTTGGTTCCTTTACTGCTTACTAATTGTACCCAAGCTTTGAAATTGAGGAAAAATTCTAATTATACCTCTGGATTTCCATCAATTATTCTCTGTACCACCATGGAACTAATAGTGGTGCCACCATGGTGCCAGGACATGGTGCCATGATGCCTTAAACCGCTTATTAAGTGTTTTTATTTTGTGTTTCACATTGAATACGGATGTGAACTTCGACGGACTGCCTACCAAAACTAACAGATGAAAGTTCAATGTTACCACGTATTTCCGCTTTGGTGCCAGACTGGCACCATTGTTGGCGTTGGGTGGTGAAGGTGGGGGGGGGGGGGTGAACTCGAATTCGCATGTTGGGTATCGTAGACCATGGATTTTAAAATGCTCTTCAGATTCGAGGCTCCCATGCCGCTAGAAATGTTATGGTGGATAATGGGGGGGGGGGGTCAGTATTTCTTGCCTAAAGTAATAAATAAATTACATCGAGTGAAACAGTTTTATCACTTAACAACTGGTTAAACTGATCTAATGCTTATCCAATGGGACGTCCCCTGGAATGCATGCATTACTAAACAATATGTTTGATACCTATCGTCGAAGGTGCACTTTTTGGGCCCATCACGGATACGACCTCCATCTGCTCCAGTTTTTCTCCATATTTTCGATAAAAAATAAGAAAAGACTTTATTTTTGGTACATAGGTACCTATTTATTATTATTTTGTTTTTTTTACATAATTTTACTCATGTAGTGAAAGATATTCTTCCGTGGGCCCACATTACGTAGGTACATTTGTTCATTTCTACTGCCAAAAATATAGTTATTCAGTTGGTTTCAATTTTTTGTTTTTTTTCTTTAATTTCACAAATTTTACAGTCCACTAAATTTAATAGGAATCATTCACCAAGGCTAAACATAAATGTAAAATTACCTTAGAATGATCCTTCAAATATGTTTTTTTGCTTGATTTCAAAGGTTTTTGTTGTAAAATTTAACAAAAACTCGTTTTGGAAACAATTATGCAACAATTTTTGTTGCAACTTAGTAGTAGAATCAGTCCTGAAGTTTGGGTATTTAATTCTGGAAACAAAGCAGAATATCAATCGTACAAAGGAGAGGTGTGAATATGAAAGTTGGGCGGCGTGTAATCAAATTGGACGTGGCACCCCAAAGAGGGCACCCACATCGTAATGAAAGAATGGCGTCCCATGGCGTTCTCAGGACAATAATTGCGTACGTCGAAGAAAAAGAAGGACAACGGAGAGAAGAAGAAGAAGAAGATGGCACAAAAAAGATGAGCCGTTAGGGCGAGGCGTCACGGACTGGAAGCCATACGGTCTCCGTCGCGGATTTTCCTGCCGTGGAAACAGAAAAGGAACTCAGCTCACCAATATTCGCACTCGGGAGGGCTTTTGTGTCCGTCGGGGGAAATCCGGGCTTTTATCCCGCGTGAGCGGATTTCGATTTGAAGATGAATGCCAGGGCGCATTATAGAAAGTTATCGGCGAGGGTGTTCTCGGGACTCAGCTGATTCGTCATAGTTGGGATCCTTTAATAGCGGCGATGGGAAGCTGATCGTGAGAGTTTGTTTCTGCTTTGTGCCTCATAGAGCACATTTCTGCAGAGGTAGAAGGCAGGACTACTTGTCCACCTTTGAACAGAGAACTGTTGTGATCAGCTACCTCTTCACATTCCTGTCCACTCCTTAGCTCAGAGGTAGCGAGCTCGAGTCAGGATTGTAAATTTCGTCCAATTAGGAAGTGGAAGATCGATCCCCAGCCAAGGGAAGTAGACCCAACCAGTTCATGGGATTTTGTTTTGACGATTGTAGGAAAAATCAATCGTGAAATATTTTCGCCCACAGCTAGCAAGCACCTAAATGCTTTTCAAAGGGGAATTTGCCTCAATTTTAGATTTGTGACGATCCTACTTTTTTATAAGGGACAATCCAATTGGTTTGTTCCCGATTTGTTGGAGCTACGCCTTTAGGGATATCCGATTCATAGAGATATGAATCGATATTCTCTTCAGGCCGGCTGATTAATCTAATCACAGGTTTGAAGGGGTAGGGTCGTCACACCCTCCTCTGTCTCAATATATGAGCAATTAGGTGTATTTCAAATTTGTTGTACAACCTATATTGTTACATGGTAGCAGAGCGTGGTTCGGTGGAAATGCACTGAATTTATTTCATCATTTCCCCTCCACTTTTTCTTGGGTATTCCAGAAGGAATTACTCAAAGAGATATCCAGAAGGAATCTCTATATCAAATTCATTCCTTTCTTCCACTTCGCCAATCCGGCAATTAAATTCATTCATTAAACTTCGCCAATCCGGCAATTAAATTCAGTCTCTTGTTAGGCTTTGCCAATCTGGCATTTTATTAATTTCAATTACGTTTTTCTTTTATATAAGCCTTTTCTGCATTTGCCTTTTCAATCATTACACTTGAATGTTTCGTCGTTCGTATTCTTTATTTAGTTTGCTTTCTCCTCAGTTCCATTGATTTATTCTTTTATGCATAAATGGCCCATTCGTGGCATAAATGACCCATTCGTGGCATAAATGACCCTTTCGTGGCATTCTTCTTCTTTGCAATAGTACCATTACGATGGAGGAATCCCCTTGAAGCTTCCAGACGTACTTTCCTGGGCTTCATACTATTTTTCAGTCCCTTTGACTTGTTTTCAAACATACTTCTGTTTGAAACCCAGAAGTATGTTTTAGGGAGAGGAGTGTGACGATCCTACTTTTTTATAAGGGACAATCCAATTGGTTTGTTCCCGATTTGTTGGAGCTACGCCTTTAGGGATATCCGATTCATAGAGATATGAATCGATATTCTCTTCAGGCCGGCTGATTAATCTAATCACTGGTTAGAAGGGGTAGGGTCGTCACACCCTCCTCTGTCTCATATATGGGCAATTATGTGTATTTCAAATTTGTTGTACAAATTGAAATTCAACCTATATTGTTACAGATTCTAGATTTTCAAGTCAAATCCTATAATAGGGGACGTCACACCCTGGTTGTGACGTGAAAACTGACCGAATTCACACTGCTGTGCTCTGGCGAGGTCTCAGCATATAGTATCAAAGATTGTCAACAGGTAGAGTTGTAGGCGCCCTTATGACCTCACCACTGGGCTGAAGCTGGGAGTCCTAGAAGCGTTCTGATTGGTAGAGCTCCAGGACATAGTTACAGCGGATGGCAACAGATCGCGTTCTCTCAACATCATCGCAACAAGTCACCTTGTTAACACAATATTTTTCTCCTTGGGGCGTTACCGGCCGCATCTAAGTGATTAATTTGATAACATTTACTTATATTCTTGGTATGTATGAAAAATTCGAGCAATTGTCAACAATATACCTACTGGGTTTCAAACGTTTCTATGGATGCCAGTTGTCAATTGAACATTTGAACTACTGGCAGTATGGGCAACAACAATAATTGTTGTTGTTTCAATTATTGAAAGGGCAATTTGGAGATTACCTACCTGTCCTCTCGATTGGTTTTTCCGAGCAATTCTCGCAAACCTAAATGATGAAGAAATGAAAATTTATCAATATCTGGTCATTCGTAGAGATGGGCAAAACGGTTATATTTGCGTATTAGGTTCCACCATTAATACTCTGGGTTGGTAATAGGTAGGCCAATAACCTGTTATTTATTAATAGGTTATCCCAGGGACCTTCTCACAAGCTCATTCCGACATACCATTCCAAGGTATCGTTTCTTTTCGTTCCCGACCTACATTTGTTTGTTTATCATGTTATATTGTTATTCCATTCCAAAATATCATTCCGTTGATCTCTAGTTTTCGTTTCCTACCTAAGTTGAGTTTTCTATGTTATTCCCGACATATTTACCTGTTAGTGTATTTTCCCTCTTTTTCAATAATAAAACCCAAGCTATTGTTCTGGCTCCACACAGTTTGGATCCTTTCCTGAAACATTATTTAAAAACATTGTTATTTTGGTAATAGGTTCCAAGAGGAATTAACGAAACCCGGTATGTAATAGGTTATTTTTAACTGTTACGTTAAAAACCGCCCATCTCTAGTCATTGAAGAGGATTTGAAAAGAAGCGGCATGAAGAGAGTGTGGCCTCCCCCCACCACTTCAGTTTCCGTAGTTGTTCTTCAGCTGAAAGTAGATGGCGCAACTGAGGCAGCCTGAAAAATGCTCTCACACCATTTTAACATTAGCTTTCTCCTCTGTTAACTTGTCTCCAGTACTCTGTGGACCTCACGAAACAATCTATCTATCTATCTATTGTAGCAGTTCTGCAGATTGCTACGCCAACTAGGCCTGTGGAGGCGTCGCTACTCTCCTAGACTGGGAACGAGCTCAGTAGTCAGTCACTTTCCTGCCTTGCTCCTGGTAAGTGATCTCTTCACACATTTTAATATTTTGCGGTTTCCCTTGATACCCAATATCCATTCTCATTTCATTTCGGACCTATACACGATTAAAGAGTCAATCGATATAAACCACACTCTGTTTTGTTATTGAACCATACCCAATTCATATCTATATTATAATGGGGAATTTGCCTCACTTTTTTTTGCTTCCGAGTCTACCAAGGTAGCGGAAGCTTTGTTTTCACTTTTCAAGGACGAAAAAAAAAAGTTCTCCAAAATCAAAATTTTCACTCGCGTTTTGCGTTTTAGACCTTTCTGAACAATTTTGGTTCCGTGTCTGTCTGTCTGTCTGTCTGTGTGTCTGTGTGTCTGTCCGTCTGTCATGAATTCCTTGTAACGCACATAACTATACGAAGTTATTGTCCGATTTCGATGAAATTTTCAGGGATTGTGCGGGTTGGTGTGTAGACGGTCCCCTATGAAAATCATCATCCCCGGACTGATAGAAGCGACTGCGCATGCGCAAACGTGAATTCCTTGTAACGGCCATAACTTCCACATTTTCCATCCGATTTCGATGAAATTTTCAGGGATGTTACAGATTAGTGTTTAGATGGTCTCCTATGAAAATCATCACCTTCGGACTGATAGTAGTCACTGCGCATGCGCAAACGTTAATTTCCTTGTACCGGCCGTAACTTCCACATTTTTCATCCGATTTCAATGAAATTTTCAGGGATGTTACATATTAGTGTTTAGATGGTCCTCTATGAAAATCATCACCCCCGGACTGATAGTAGCCGATGCGCATGCGCGAACGTGAATTGCTTGTAACAGCCATAACTTCCACAATTTCTACCCGATTTCGATGACATTTTCAGGGATTACGCGGATTAGGTTGTAGATGGTCCCCAATGAAAATCAAGGCCTTAAATAATACAGTAGCCTCTGCGCATGCGCAATCGTAAAATCCTTGTAACACTCATAACAGTTGCGTCTGAGGTGAGGATCTCAAAGCCATTGAGCCAACCCCTTTGTAGATCAGTGTGCAAAGTACTGGACTCACACCCCGGAGTCCCAGGTTCGAATCGCAGTGTTGCTAAGAAATTTTTTGATTCCAATCACTACCGCACTTTCATTTTTTGCCCGAATTTGATGAAATTTTCTAGGATTGTCCAGATTAGCGTGTAGATGGTCCCCTATGAGGGTAGTGAAAGGTACTTATAGATTGGTGTTTTGAGATTAACTACTATGCATCGGATCATCTATATAATCGGGTTTTGGATACGAGGAAGCTATGTGCCACACCCACTTGTTTTTTTTTTTTTCGAATGAGGGTTTAGTTTTATGGAATAAAACCATAGTGAGCTGCTCGAAAACGCACCCAAAAAATTTAGAGAATTTAAGGAAGATGGAAATTTTAAATGTGGTGGCAATGTGTCAGAGGCAGCCATGTTTGAAACGTAACGGATATTCTACCAATCTGACTTCAAAGGAGGTTCTGTGGCGCTTACCACAGAAGAGGAACATACACGAACTTTTAGCTTACAAGTAGTGCGCACAAGAGTGCGCCGCGAACTGGCAGGAAGAACCCAGACACAAAAATGACCAAAAGAAACAATATTACTCACTTTTTTACAATACGATTCTACCTACTAGTTTATCAAGCATTATTAGTCTTCATCTTCTCTTATTTAGTTTCAAGATTTGAATCACATTATTCGAGTAGCCATTTCACTGGATCGTTTTGTGTGGCGGTGCTAGAACTCTGTCTGTTGTCGGAGTTGTTTTCACGTCGTTTTTTCTTCGTATGACGTCAACAATATTCCTCGATTTTCGCGGTGTTTTGTAATAGAGGTTCACTTGTTTAGTCATTTTCTCCTACGGTAATTTTTTCCCCTTGGTTATTCCTAGTGTTAAACGTTATTCTAGGGCCCTATTATAGGATTTGACTTGAAATTCCAGAATCTAAAATTGAGGCAAATTCCCCATTATTTAATTAATAAAATTGAATTATATTTTTTGAATCATTGGGTAGAAATACAAGCTGATTATTCCATCAGAATATTTCCAACTCTATTTCACTATCTAACTCAAATCATGTGATTCCAATAACGAAAGTAAAACTAATATACTCGTAGAAACTAAATAAGAGAAGAGTAAGACTAATAATGATTGATAATCTAATAGGTACGATCGTATTGTAAAAAAATGTAAAATTGCTTCTTTTGGTCACTTCAGCGGCAACGTTTTTCCCTCCCTCAGTTAGCGCACTCCTGTGTTGACCACGTGTTGACTCTCCATGGTTGGAATCAGATTGGTAAGGCAGCCGGATACGTCGCAACATGGCTGCCCCCAGACAGATTGCCGCTACATTTAAAATTTCTATCTTCCTTAAAATCTCTAAATTTTTTGGGTGCTTTTTCGAGCAACACGCTATGGTTCTCTTCCATATTAGTGAACCCCTTTCAAGAAAAAAAATTTTTTAATGTGAGGCAAATTTTCTATTGTATCCAAGTCTGTTAGGGGGTCTCACCCAGTGAATTAACGAGCTTTCCTGCTTTTCTCTGGCAATTATTGGTCGATTTTGATGATTTATGTGGCACTCTTTTTCTTTTTCAATTCCCTCGATAGATGCACTAATAAATTTCGAAAATCGTGGCTGGCAATGTTGCTCCTTCAGACGGGAGGTGGGGTGGGAGGGGGGGCTTACGAGCGCCGTTTCGTATGAGATTAGACCAACCCACCACGAGTAGAAAACCGTCTAGAAGTATGATTTATTCGAGAAAAGAAGAAATTATAAGAGATTATTACGGCAATATAAGTTAGGTTCTATAAAAATTGCAAATTTAGAGATGGTATGTACAGAAAAACGCTGCAAATTATTACACTCCAATCGGGGTCTAGTTGTGCTCCGAAGATTTTGGTTGATTTAGGTCACTTCAAAGGGTCGAAAAATAAGGTTTGAAATTTTGAAAACGCCCTAACTCAAAACATTTTGATATAAAGGTATTGTTTTTCCATCAATTTAAGATAGTATAGAATTTTTAGAATTTTTTGAGACCACGTGGAGCCCTGTAGGACAAACCGTTCGTTCCCTACGAGAATTTGAAGTTTGGACGTACGATAAATCAGAAACACGAGCGTCAATCGCAAAAGAGGGCTAATCTCCGTTCAAATTTTAGCTGCCCGAAATACGATCTATGTTTTTCTTCGAGTTGGTTAGTGGTGAAAATGGCAGAGCCGTGTTCTTTGCAGACGAGTGATCTGTATGGTGACCTGTAAAATAAAGCTTTGTGTAATAATTTGCAGCGTTTTTTTTTTTTTTTTTTTTGTAATGTAGATCACTCGACTGCAAAGAACACAGCTTCGCCATTGCCACTACCGACCAATCATATTTTACCTTCAGAATCAAGTATATTTTGAAGAAAGGAAGAGTTGTGGGTGTCTTCATCAGGAAATCTGATTGCTGTTCGGTAAGGTCGCAAAAATGAATACAATTCAAAGAAAAGAACAACGTTTCACATTTTGGTCAGCAAACATTGGAACGGAGATTAGGCCTCTTTCGCTATTCACACTCGTGTTTCTGACTTATCGTAAGTCCAACACTTAAGTTCCCATTGGGAGCGAACGGTTGGTCCTACAGAGCTCTGGTTGGTTTCATTCGGTTCTAAAAATTCAATACTATTTCAAATTGATGAAACTTTTTTTTAGCTAGGGCGTTTTGAACATTTCAACCCTTAGAAGTAACTGACGTCAACCAAAAGCTTCGGGGCGCAACTAGACTCCAAATGGAACCCCTTATACCGAATTTCATCAAAATCGGTTCAAGTTTGATGACATTCTAGGTGTTAGTTCACATTTAGCATTAGAAATTTCATCGAGGTTTGGTTGTTTTCGATTTTCAACAGAAATGAAATTTCATCAATTTTGTAATTTATTTGTTTCTCACCTGTTCATCTTGGCGAGGAAGCCGTAAGGTCCGTGGAGTTTGGACGTCTTGTCGAGGTTGCGGCAGTACAACGTCCAAATGCAGTCGAGCGGCGATGGGTCCGCCGAGCGCCCTCTGACCGGCGCCGTCGTCTTCTTGTACGCCCTTCCGAGGTTGACGACGGCGCGGACGGCGCCCTGAGCGAAGTCGATGAGGTCGCCGAGGACGCTCTCCGACTCCTCCTCCTGACTCCGCCCGGCGCTCAGCGCCTCCGGCGCCATGAAGAGCGCGTTGAGCGCCGCCACTTCCGGATCCTCCTTCAACGCCTTCGCCACCGCCTCGTCGTCGGCCACGGCGATTTGCTGCACGTTATGCAGCAAAAACAAGTCTATCGCCAGCAACCCGAACGACACCAAGCTCGACGTGTTGCTCAGCAAACTCTGCCTCGACGGGTAAATCAACGACTTCAACGTCAACTCTGTCGTCGAGGAATTATTATAATACATGTCCTTCAGCTGATTCATCACAAACGACACATTTTTCGTATGAACCGACTTATTCACGGAATCCACCAAATCCAGCCAATCAGCGCTGAACAAATTCTTGCCGCCGATCATGTCGTAGACGTCTCTGAGTCGTTTCTGCAGGAAAGTGAACATGGGGTTTTCAGGGGGTTCTTCGTGGTTTTTGATGTACTGGAAAGGCGGGACGTTGAGGGGGCGTCGAGGAGGCGCGAGGCCGGGGAGGCGGAAGTCCTCGCGGAAGTCGTTGAGGTCGACGAGGACGGGGCTGTGGCGATTTTCCGCGAGGTTGAGGCGGTTTTCGGGAGCGTCGAGGCGGTTGTCGACTCCTGCATCGCGATTTTCGGGTGTCGAGTCGTCGAAGTCCGCGAAAGTCGCTTCGGACTTTTTTCGGACGGTTTGCTTGACGGGGAAAACCTCGTCGAGGGTGATCGGGTCCGGGCCGGGGTCGAGAGACGGCCACGGCGCCGCGGCGTCGGGCACCCTCGACGTCACGATCTGCCTGAACCGCGGCGGGCGCGTCGTCGTCGACCGGTCGCCGTCGCCTAGATAGAACGTCGCGGCGATGAAACAGGACATTATGGTGAAACCGGCGAAGCCGGCACACAGCCACCACTTGCCGAGGCCGCGCCGCTCGTCCAAATGCATGACGTGTTTTACGCGAGTGTACAAATATATACGCGATGGGACTCTGTGCCGCGGGAGTGTCGAGTACGCGAGTGGGCGCGCGACTGATCGTCCGACTGGGCGCCTCGAGTTCCGTCTCCCCCGGTAGGATCCTCCTCCTTTCAGCGGCGTCTTCCCCCCTCTGACGCCCGCGGGCGCCGCAACCCCGTCAAAACACCTGATTGAACCGTCGAGGGGCTTATTCTATCACTTAACGACATAATGATGACACCTTCCACCCGGTGATTGTGTACTAATTTGTAGGTTACTGAGGCCACCGCAGGACTTTCTGGAATGTGACGGTGCGGGATTTCAGGAAGTCGGGGAAAGTTATGGGAAACTTGTCGATACCTTAAAGCACAAAGGCGCCACCTTCCAAATTTTTTACTTTTTTTAATTTCAGAAAAACTCAAATTCAACAAAACTATTATTGAGTTTTCTTGACGATAATAACTTGAGAATTTATTGAGGAAATTTAAGAGTTTAGTGTAACAAGTCATTATTTTAATAATGTGCAGGAATTAGGAATAATTTAGGAATAATAGGAATTTAGGAATAATAATAATAATAAATAATAATAATAATAATAATTTAGGAATAATATAGGATTTAGGAATAATTTCTTTTGCGTTTTCCTCAAAACTCCGTTTTTGGACATAGCGCCTTTGTGCTATCGATCGTGGTATCGATATAAACCTACAGGTCGATCCGGAATTTCATTGCGGGATTGTAATCTCATTGGTTTATTTCTATTAAACCTGGATTTTAATCATCAGAAGTTTTATTTACTTTCTTAAAGTTGTTGTTACACTGAGGGATTTCGAATTCCAAGGGTGTAATCATGCGGGATTCAAGTTCCAAGATTTTTAATCATGCGGGATTGCAAGTTCCAATATTGCGATCATTTGGGATTTCAAGTTCCAATATTGTGATCATGCGGGATTCAAGTTCCAAGATTGTAATTATGCGGAATTTTATATGTAATTGAATTAACAAAATAGGTAGTAATTAACAAATCAGAGCAGAGGGAGAGAAAAAGACACGAACACGCCAAGAGCTTTCGATGAACAGAACATAACAAGTATTTGGGGATAAGAGGTATAACCTAAATAACCTGTTTTTGAAAGAAATAGAATTATAGGAATACCTAGATCTTTCACTCTAGATCGTTGTGGAAGGAGAAACTGGTGACTGGGTTCTGAAATAAACTGGTGAGTTCTGATGCAAGTTTTTGAATAGGTACAAAAAGTTTATATTTGTAGAAATGTATAAAGTATGAAAGAAAACCTATGGAGCTCCAGTTATAATATGGTGTAAAAAAAAAACGATGCTTACTGAAATTTTGGTTATAGTTAGGAATGTCTTGGGTTCCTAATATTTTGAATTTTATAAAAAGGGAAGAGCCGACCTTATGGGAGAACGCGGCCAGACACGGGATCCTGATTCTGGAAGGATCCGAGGCTCACCAGCGGTCGTCCTCAATGCAGGCTTACGGACCTGCAGTGCTGCAGGTTTGGTGGTGACGACAGCAGCTGGCGAGTAGGTACGAAGAGCCTCAGAATAGGAGTGGTCAAAATTGGATGAAGAACCGTAGGTGGATCCGGTTTCCCAAGGAGCTGTAGAAGAAATGAGTTTATGATCAGCCAAATGAACGAATATATGGGATACTCTTGGTGGTGCCATCGCTTCCTGTACTTACGTCGACTTCGGTGGATGAGAGGATGGAGATGGTACACCGTAGGTAGTTTCTTCCACAAAGGCAGAACGGCTTTAGAAAAAGCAACAGGAATGCGCGAAGAAAATGGCGAAAGAGTTCGTATTTTCGACGTGAAGGTGGTCCTGTGAGGATTTCATACGCACTGAGGTCTGCCCAAAGCGTTGGCCGGAAGGTGATGATGGGGGGGGGGGGGGGGGACGCGTTAGCTGACGAGAAACACCACAAGTTCTTGCACGACACTCCACTCAAATAAATGTAAACACAGAGCGAATAAAAGCTTGGGTCGAAGTTGCGAGAACAAACCTAATGAACTTAGTCAGTAATCATACGAAATTTCAAGTTCCAATCATGCGGGATTTCATGTTCCAAGGTTGTAATCATGAGAAATTTCAAGATTCCTGGATTATGCGGGATTTTATGTTACAAGAATATGTGGGATTTCAAGTTCCTAAATTATGTGGGATTTCATGTTCCAAGATTATGCGGGATTTTATGTTCCAAGATTGTAATCATGAGGAATTTCATGTTCCAAGATTATGCGGGATTTTATGTTCCAAGGTTGTAATCATGAGGGATTTTATGTTCCTAGATTGTAATCATGCGGGGTTTCAAGTTCCAAGATTATGCGGGATTTAATGTTCCAATATTGTACTGCCCTCCTTAGTAAGAACGTCCTACGTCCATTTTTGCACTTTTTGAGATGAGGACACCGTGTTGTAGCTCTCGATCAGGCGCACCTTTTGAGCTAAGCTAGAACCCCCTATGTCAACAGAAAAGGCTTCAATAATCGATTTGTCCTATGTCCATTTATCAAGTTTCACATACCCATCCAAGGCTAAAACGTCCTAATTAAGTCCTACTAGGCTTAAACGTCCTACGGAGAGGAAAATCAGGGACATAAGACGTTCTAGCTTAGTACACGGCATTAGAAAAGTTGATCGTACTAGGCTAAAATGTCCGTTGTGAGAATAGAGAGTTCCTAGTGGTTTTTGATACGGCGTGACGTAGGTATTACACACACACTCTCAACATGGAAGATTTACTTCTTCCATGCTCTCAATCCGGCGCCGGATTGTGATAAGAACACGCCGTATCCAAAACCTCTGTAGTAAACTAAGTAAACCTCAGTAGTAACTAAAGTAGTAACTAACTAATGTAGTAAATAATGAAAATTTCATCGAAATCAGGTGAAAAATGTGGAAGTTATGGCTGTTACAAGGAAATTCACGTTTGCGCATGAGCAGTGACTACTATCAGTACGAAGGTGATGATTTTCATAGGGGACCATCTAACCACTAATCTCTAACATCCCTGAAAATTTCATTGAAATCGGATGGAAAATGTAGAAGTTATGGCCATTACAAGGAATTCACGTTTGCGCATGCGCAGTCGCTTCTATCAGTCCGAGGATGATGATTTTCATAGGGGACCAACCCGCACAATCCCTGAAAATTACATAGAAATCGGACAATAACTTCGTATAGTTATGCGCGTTACAAGGAATTCATGACAGACGGACAGACAGACAGACAGACACGGAACCAAAATTGTTCAGGAAGGTCTAAAACGCAAAACGCGAATGTAAATTTTGATTTTGGAGAACTTTTTTTTTCGTCCTTGAAAAGTGAAAACAAAGCTTCCGCTACTTCGGTAGACTCGAAAGCAAAAATGTACCTGATACAAGCGACTAAATTATTTAATCTTCAGGTTAACTTCATCTCATATTCATCTATCCAGTTATAATAATTATAACCTAACCTGCTGCAGCTCTAGATCTATTAATTATTAATAGATCTAGAGCTGCAGCAGGTTACTAGTACGTACATATTTTTAATGGATAACCTCAAAATCCTTCCTACGGTAAGTAACTTGCATATCACCTTCACGTGATATCCTTGATATGGTAGATTCCTCTACCTCTCCTTGGTAGATCCTTCAAAGAAATTGATTGTCGCCAAAAACCTTGAGTTTGAACTAAATTTTTGAAATAATACTCGAAAATCAATGGACATAAGACATTCTAAGCTAGCGTCACACTGTTACAAGCTGTCCTATGTCCATGGGTACTAGGCTAAAACGTCCTATGTCCAAATGTTTTCCATAAATGACCTAATACAGGCCAGGCAACGAGTTTTCAAGATTTGTTTATACACTGGCAAAACAGGGGAATAGATTTGAGAGGTGATGGTCAAAAAACGATATCTCAAGCTTCAATGGTTTGGGTGGCGTAGAAGCCGAAACTAAAACGCGATTTTCTCGAAACTTGAAAAATGGACATAGGACGTTTTAGCTAAGGAGGGCAGTGTAAACAACCTGGACTTTATGTTCCAAGATTATGCGGGATTTCGTGTTCCAAGATTATGCAGGATTTTATTTAAGACAAGCTGAAAAGCCTACTAAAAGCAGGCAAAGACGATTCCTCCGACTCTCCTCCCGCCACCCACTCCCTCCGACTCCTCTCGCCTCCAACTCCTCCCGCACCCAACCCCTCCAGCCACCAACTCTCCCCTCTCCCACGACCCCTCCGTGCAAACGTACTTACGGTTGGCGTTTTATATTATTAGACTATGCGGGATTTCGTGTTCCAAGATTATGCAGGATTTTATTTAAGACAAGCTGAAAAGCCTACTAAAAGCAGGCAAAGACGATTCCTCCGACTCTCCTCCCGCCACCCACTCCCTCCGACTCCTCTCGCCTCCAACTCCTCCCGCACCCAACCCCTCCAGCCACCAACTCTCCCCTCTCCCACGACCCCTCCGTGCAAACGTACTTACGGTTGGCGTTTTATATTATTAGACTATGCGGGATTTCAAGTTCCAAGATTATGCAGGATTTTATTTAAGACAAGCTGAAAAGCCTACTAAAAGCAGGCAAAGACGATTCCTCCGACTCTCCTCCCGCCACCCACTCCCTCCGACTCCTCTCGCCTCCAACTCCTCCCGCACCCAACCCCTCCAGCCACCAACTCTCCCCTCTCCCACGACCCCTCCGTGCAAACGTACTTACGGTTGGCGTTTTATATTATTAGACTATGCGGGATTTCAAGTTCCAAGATTATGCAGGATTTTATTTAAGACAAGCTGAAAAGCCTACTAAAAGCAGGCAAAGACGATTCCTCCGACTCTCCTCCCGCCACCCACTCCCTCCGACTCCTCCCGCCTCCGACTCCTCCCGCAACCAACCCCTCCAGCCGCCAACTCTCCCCTCTCCCACGACCCCTCCGTGCAAACGTACGTACGTACGTACGGTTGGCGTTTTATATTACGGTATGGTTTTATTTTTATTTTGACGTGATAACGTCTTATAAATTGGTTTACCGGGACACTTCAAGAAACTGCGTTACGCTCCGCTCACGGAGGGGGTGCAGCTCGGCGCTCCCTAAAGGCGGGCGGCCCCTCCCCTTCCACTCACAAAAGCGGGAGCGCCCCGCTCCCCTTCCCTGGCACTCACTCCCCCCCCACCCATGGGAAATACCTACTACCTACGGGAAATACCTACTCTGTGCAACTTGACAAAGAATTTTATTTTATCCTTCTTCCTACTATACGAATGAATATTAACATTAAAATTATTTTACCACTCAAAGTCGTTGTCACGTAAAACTTTCGCCCGTATACCGACTTTACAGGCAACAACACAGGGTTTTTTTTTTTTTATTTTTTTTATTTTTATGGTTGGCGTTTTATATTATTAGATTATGCGGGATTTCAAGTTCCAAGATTATGCAGGATTTTATGTTCCGAGGTTGTAATTATGCGGAATTTTAAGTTCCAAGATTATATGTTCTAAGATTATGCAGGGATTTCATGTTCCAACATTATGCGAAATTTCAAGTTCCAAGATTATGCGGGATTTCAAGTTCCAAAATTATGCATTATGGATTTTGTGTTACAAGATTATGCAACATTTTATGTTACAAGACTGTGCGGGATTTCAAGTTCCAAAATTATGCGGGATTTTGTGTTACACGATTATGCGACATTTTATGTTGCAAGATTGTGCGGGATTTTATGTAACAAGATTATGCGGGATTTCAAGTTCCAAAATTATGCGGGATTTGTGTTACAAGATTATGCAACAATTTATGTTACAAGATTGTGCGGGATTTCAAGTTCCAAAATTATGCGGGATTTTGTGTTACAAGATTATGCAACATTTTATATTACAAGATTATGCGGGATTTTGTGTTACAAGAATGTAATCCAGCGGGATTTCATGTTCTCGTGGAGTTGTAATTTCACTATCAAACCTAAGTTTTAATGAGCCAGGATTTTATGTAAAGTCGCGGGATGCAGTGAGACTACACTGGAATGTGATATTGCGGGATATCTTGTAGTTTTGCGGGATTGTATCCTCACCGGTTTGTAATAAACCTGAATTTAATGACCCAGGATTTCTTGTAGTCTCGCATGATTGCAGTAATGCAGGTTTTCATGTAGTCTCGCAGGATCGTTGTCATACTGGATTGTAATAAACCTAAATTCTAGTAAAGCAGGACTTCCTCTATTCCCGCTGGGTTGATGTCTCACTGAATACAGTGACAACTCCAACACTTGTCGTCAATTTCTTCTAGATTTGTAACTCTATTCCGTATTTGGCACGTTACAGAGAAAAGCTCTAGTAAAAAAACCAAATTATTATTATTAATTATAAATAAATATATATATATGTATAATTAATATATGTATATTTAAATGTTTTATATATTTAATTATTAATTATTATTATTATTATTTACTAAATTCCCCCTTAAACCGTATCCGCCGTTCAGCAAATCTTCTTCTCCATCTTCATCCTGATTTTGACTTTTTCCATAGTACTTCATCACAACTCAACCCACTCATATTATCATCTCCTGTTTTATTTTAAATTCCATTCATCTGCCAATAGTATATATTTCTTTATTAATTCATTTCCCTCTAACAGTGGCTTTGTATTTTTGTATCACGTTTTTTTATCATGTAAATTGGGCTTGCCCATATTATTATAAATAAATAAAATAAATTAAAAATGCGCACTAGTGATAAAAATAAACTTATCGGTACAAAACAATTTATTATTTTAGCCCTACTGACATCGATTACCTATTTCTAACAGTTGAAGCTTTTCACTACCAGCGATGCACTCAGATGAGGATGATTTGGTGGGTACGACGAAACTTAGTTTCACCCCACTACTTTGACCTCCTGGATTCAGAGCACTCCTACCGCCGGTAGTGAGGGAACCGCACCTCCGAATATCTAGAAGCCTTTGAAGAGGAAACTAGCGCAAATACTTCACACTCCTGACTTGGTCACCCCGAAACCACGTAATCGTTACCGGCGAACCTCCTAGCCAAATCGCAGGGGACCATCACTTCCTCGAGTCCTTTGAGAAAAACAACTCGAACCGACGACGGAAACCTCATAATTTCCCGTCGGCACCTCGCAATTAAACCTTCAGCCCCGCAATATTGTTGAGAAAACGCAGAAGAATGGAGTCAGTTGGGCGCCCGCGGTTCTTCCTTCCTGCTGGTTATCAGTCGGTTATCAATTCGGCTTTTAACTAGCGGACAGTCGAGTTACGTGGAGGTAATGGCGGGTCTCGAGGCGGGTGGACTTCATAACGTTATGAACGACTGACCGCCCTCGTGGGTGTGGCACATAGCTTCCTCGTATCCACAACACCATTCGCCCGATTGATTGATTATTCCGAGGGTTAGGTGGCAAAATGACCAAGTGAAAAAAAAAAACGCTGCAAATTATTACGCAAAGGTTTAATGAAGGAACACAACTCCCTATTTCGTCAAATTGAGAGTGAAACGGTAGTGACCAACCATTGAGTATGGGTGGTCGGTAGTGACAATGAGGAAGCTGTGTTCTTTGCAGGCGTGTGATCTATAAAGAAAAAAATGACCACTTAAAAAGGTGTTCCTAAATTCGAAATGTTAAAGGATTTTAGAAATTCATTGCACGGCCCTAGGGAGTTGAAAACTTGAAAGATTGCCGCTGGAATAGGGACGGCACGATACCACGGCAGATCTTTCTGACACCAGTCAATTCTGTAGAAATGGAGAAGTACCTACTTATTAAAGCTAAATAAGCCTAGTTCTCATAATTTTGGTAATATAACAAATTCGGTGCTAAAAAATATAGCAGCCTATATTGCACCACCCCTCACTTTTATATTCAATTTGGTGTTTGCTACTGGTATGTATCCTTCCATGTTTAGAAAATGCGTAGTAATTCCACTATTTAAGAGTGGTGATAGGGATGTAATGATTAATTACAGACCTATAGCTCTAACATTATCACTATCCAAAATTCTGGAGAAATGCATCAAAACAAGACTTGTGTCTTTTTTAAAGGCAAACAGAATCATTTCTGAAAGACAATTCGGTTTCCAAAAAGGGTTAAGTACGGAGTACGCACTTTTTGATATGTATAAATTGATTTCTGAAAAATGCAATGAGGGATTCTGTACAGTAGGACTGTTTCTTGATGTTCGTAAGGCTTTTGACTCGCTGCACCATCCAACGCTGTTACATAGATTGCAGCAATGTGGCTTATGGGGGCTACCGTACGATCTCATGAAATCGTACTTGACAGATCGTTCACAGATAACTCGAATCGGTAATACCTGTAGTTCTACTGTTAAAATAAATTGTGGTGTCCCTCAGGGAACTGTTCTCGGGCCAATACTTTTCGTTCTATACAGGTTGACACACTTTCGGGCGCACCACCGGGCAGGGTTCGATTCTACTACTAATTTGCAACAAAAAATGTCTCTTAGCAATTTTTTCTTAGAGGCTTCGTTTTCGAGTTATTTCACTTTTAAGATTTTTTTCGTGTTTTCGACCTTACATCACTAAAATGGCTGTAACTCCCTTAATTGATGAAGTAAATTGAAATTTGATTATATCATTGGAAAGAGCGTCAAATTTCCTATCTCCCTGATGGGGTTTTAGAAAATTTCAAATGAAAAGAACGGGTGTAAAATAAGTCAAAAGTAGAAAATTGGTAAAGTTTCGACAATTTTTACTTTTTTCAAAGTTTGATTCTCGAAACGTAGTGAACGGAAATTTTTATGCTGTAAGCCTAAAAGTTGCATGTGAATCCCACCTTTCTAACGGCGTAGTCATTTTTTTTAAAACACCACTTATTCAGTTAGAAAACGACGTTTATAGGGCCAAAAACGTTCATTTTCGGGTGTAAATCGGTGTTTTTCACCAGAAATGCTTTCCAACTTAATGAATCATTTGACATGAAATTTTACGTACTTTTTGACGCTTAATCGAATGGTAACACTTTCCGATCTCCTCGACAAACAAATAGTACTTTTCAAGCCCTTTCCTGCGACACCGTGCTGATCTCCGTTTGCCCTTTACAGGCAAGAAACCAAAACCCTACACGTAAAAATTACTTCCTTTCCAATAAGATACGAAGGATGAAGTAAAATTTACTTCTCCTTTCCAATCAACCCCCTTTGGATGAAGTAATTTTTACTTCATAATTCCATTACATCCCCTTCTTAAGGAGTAAAGTTTACTTCACTTTTCCATTGCAGCCCCTTTTCTATATAGAAGTAAATTTACAATTCCAATTTCCATTTGACCGATTGTTAATTCCTCAATTGCTTTCATTCATGTTACTTTTAAACCAGGATTCATTATCTTGACATTAATTTATTTTATTTATCAACTGGGATACGAACTCTTAAGAATGGCAAGTCCGACTCTTAAAATCTCGTAGGCAGCGAACGGTTTGCCCTACAGAGCTCCGGGTGGTCTCATTCGATTATAAAAATTCAGTACTATTTCAAATCGGTGAAAAAACAGTACCTTTATTTCGAGAGTTTTCGAGCTAGAGCACTTTTGAAAATTACAACGCCTATTTTCCACTGCTTAGGAAAGACTGACATCAAAAAAACATAATAACCCCAAATGGAGGCCATAAATATACCGAATTTCATCAAAATCGGTCCATGGTAACCAAGAAAAGTGCAGCGTAGGGGGGACGGACGGAATTTTTTTAAATTCGATTCTCCGATTCTACGTACATTGAAACGTAAACCAACAAATTTTGAGGGGGGTAAATTTCTTTTTCTTGCTCGATTCCAATGGTTTATTATTGAAAATAGTAATCCAAAATGGGGAAGTTGATGAGTGATGATGTTATTCCGGAAGCTTTGTTTAGGCTTGAAGAGAAGGGAATTACTTGAGCCTATCGATTGATTTTCGCCTTTTATCAACCCAGCAATGTTTGAACCTATTCAAAAAACATATTGTTTAGTAATGCATGCATTCCAGGGGACGTCCCATTGGATAAGTATTGGATCAGTTTAACCAGTTGGTAAGCAATAAAACTGTTTCACTCGATGTAATTTATTTATTACTTTAGGCAAGAAATACTGACCCCCCCCCCCACCATTATCCACCTTAACATTTCTAGCGGCATGGGAGCCTCAAATCTGAAGAGCATTTTAAAATCCATGATCTACGATACCCAACATGCGAATTCGAATTCACCCCCCCCCCCCCCCAATGGTGCCGGGCTGGCACCAAAGCGGAAATACGTCGAAACATTGAACTTTCATCTAAAGAAGTTCACATCCGTATTCAAGGTGGAACACAAAAAAAAAAAAAAAAACACGAAATATGCGGTTTATGGTGCCTGGCACCATGGTGGCACCACTATTAGTTCCATGGTGGTACAGAGAATAATTCTTGAAAATCCGGAGGTATAATGAGAATTTTTCCTCAATTTCAAAGCTTGGGTACAATTAGTAAGCAGTAAAGGAACCGAAATATTGAAAACCGGATATTTTGTGAATATTATCCCCCTCCCCTTGCGAATTTTGGTACTCTGGTGAAATCAAGTACAACTCGGAAGTTATTTGAGTCAAACAAAAAAAGAAACACGCAAATCGGTTGGAAATTGAGGCCCGGGCAGTGTTTACAAGATTACGCCCACAAACGCACGTTTTTTAAGCATTAACCCCCCCTTTCCCCCCTTAAAAAGCAAAATTCAAAATTCCGGCGCCGTAGTGCACAACAAGATAGTATTCCGCGTCGAACAAAAAAGGAACCATGAATATCTGTTGAGAACTAAGGCCTGGGCAGAGTACACAAGATTATGCCCAAAAACGCACGTTTTTCGAGCATTAACCCCCCCTTTCCTCCCCTTAAAAGGCAAAATTCGAAATTCCGGCGCCGTAGTGCACAACTAGATAGTTTTCCGCGACGAACAAAAAAAGAACCACGAAAATCGGTTGAGAACTAAGGCCTGGGGAGAGTACACAAGATTTTGTTACACACACACATACACACATACACACATACACACACACACACACACACAGACATACACCTATGGTTTTTTTCGCGGATTTGGATTCAGAATGGTCTAAAACGGATTACTGTGTGGTTATTTTTTTTTCTGTTGAGTGTTGTCCAACTTTACCCCAGATCGATCGCATAAGGACGCCCAAGTCTTACTGTGGGACGTCCTAAACACACCAGAATTTAAAATTGAGTTTATTTTCAAATACATTTATTAATTGATCATTTTCAACATCTGTAATTCTTTTAAATCGAACCTCAAATTTTTAGTTTATACCTACCTAAATAAGAGAAAAGTCTATGATTTCAAGTTATTTTTGTTTTAATAATTAATTTATATGGTATAATTACAAAAATTACCATTTTGGGAAAAAATTGTTCTCTTATCTTTTTGTATTAAGCTCCCAGTTAGCTAAACTAATAGTATGTGGCGTTTTAGCAGATAATAGATTACAGAGAACGTTGGAGCGAAGAAAAAATCATGGGAAATTCACATTTTTAGTGGGAGTAAAATTTACGTCGAACGTTTCCATTAAGCGTATGGTGCGGAAGGTTTCCATTCCAGGGTTAAAATTTCAAATTTATGTACAACATTTTAAGTTTTTGCGCCTTTAATTTGACGAAATACTAAGAACGAACGGCGACCGACTATCTATCAGGTCCCCTATGAGGGTAGTGGAAGGTACTTCGTTGTTGTTTGGAGATTAACTACTATGCATCGGATCATCTATACAATCGGGTTGTGGATACGAGGAAGCTACGTGCCACACCCACTTGACAGACCTTTTTTTGGTTTATTATTTTCAATAATAAGCCTTTGGAATCGAGCAAGAAAAAAAAAATTTTAACCCCCCCTCAAAATTTGATGTTTTACGTTTCAAGGTACGTAAAATACGAAAATCGAATAAAAAAATTTCCGTCCGTCCGCCGTACGCGGCACTTTTCTTAGCAACACTGGACCGATTTGGTTCAAATTTGGTATATGGGCTCCATTTGGGGTCTAGTTGTGCCGCGAAGCTTTTGGTTGATGTAGGTCACTTCTAAGGGGTGAAAATTAAGGGTTGAAATTTTCAAGAGTGCCCTAGCTCGAAAACTCTCGAAATAAAGGTATCGTTTTTTCACCAATTTTAAATAGTATTGAATTTTTAAAAATTTTTGAGACCACCCGGAGCTCTGTAGGACAAACCGTTCGGTCCCTATGAGTACTTGAAGGTTTTCCTTCGATAAAACAGAATCATGAGTGTGAATCGCAAAAGAGGTCTAATCTCCATTCAAATTTTATCGGACTAAAATGCGATCGCTGTTAATTTCTTCGATTTGTATACAGTTTTGCCTTCTGCGTAACCAGTAATCAAATTTCTATATGAAGCTTTCTATTTCTCCAATCGAGTGTGAAGCGTTTAGTTCTTTCTAATAAACTTGATTGTGAAGGTGTGAAGCAGTATGGTGTGGTAGGTAGTACCTAGCTGGTAGGTAAAAAAAAGTTGGTAGGTAAATGTAGTAACTGGACACTCGGGTTATCAACGGTCATGCGTTTATTGAACATACATATTTTTATGACTAATTGTAATATATCAAGCACGTAAATTATTGAATTAAATTCTCTTGGGAGTTTTTGGAGCGTTCTCATGCGTTGCCTAGTAGCATGGATCCCGAACACAACTACTGCAGGATGCTGCTACCTACTACACAACCTAGCGATGCTACATCTTCTCCCCCCTTCATGAAGCTTAGTTCATCCATCTTCAATCACTCTTCGCCTTAGCTGGTCCGCATGTTTCCTCTTCTGGCTGCCCTCTACGTCGATGATGTATGACCACATCCCCGTCCTCTTCGAGACGATTCCCTCCAGACACGTACGTTTTAGTGGATCCTCCACCCATATGGCGTCTCCTTCCTCAAATTCCCGAGGTCTAGTCTTCCGGTCGTGGTTGATCTTCTGCACCACTAGAGAATTGTCGATTTTAGCTTCCACACTAGGTTTCAACATGTCTAACCGGCTGCGTATATTTCTCCCATAAAACATTTCGGATGGAGACCGTCCCGTGGTTTTCTGAGGTGTAAGCCTGTATGAGAATAGGAACTTTTGGAGCCGGAGGTTCGCATCCTTGATTGTCCCCAGTGCCTTCATCCTCGATTTGAAGGTTCTAACTTCTCTCTCGGCCAAACCATTCGTTTTGGGGTGATATGGACTCGACGTAATGTGGGTGATGTTGTTATCCTCACAAAATGATTTGAATTCTACACTCGTGAACTGTGGCCCATTGTCACTCACAACTGTACGTGGAAGACCGCATCTTGCGAATAACTCTCGAAGTAAATAGATTGTCCTTGTTGCCGTTATTCTATCCATCGGGAATATTTCTAACCATTTCGTGGTAGCATCAACCACGATGAGCCAATATTTCGTCTGAAATGGCCCGCAGAAGTCGACATGTACTCTGGACCATGGTTCATGTGGCACTGTCCAGGAATACAACGGAACTTCCTGTTCTCTCGGTCGGTTCTGTTGACATGTTCTACACGTTTGTACGTGTACCTCAATATCACTGTCCATGTTCGGCCACCAGACATGGCATCGTGCCACCGAACGCATTCCAGTAATCCCCGGATGCCCCTCATGCAGCACCCCCAATACCGAATTACGCAAGACAGTGGGTATAATCAGGCGTCCCTGCCACAACAACAACTTCTCTTCATACGAGAGCTCTAGCCGTTTTTCGAAAAATGTGTGAAGTTCTTTAACTGAAAGTTCGGTTTTGCTTTGTGGCCATCCATTTTGAACATGGCTTATTACTTTTGACAGTAGTGGATCTTCTATGGTCGATTTTTGCAAATGCTTTCTGCTCAAGGCAATGTCGTCAAGCCTTATGTGCAGTAATCTGTCCCCATATTCAGCTCCATCTATTTCAGACTCCGTCGGCTCTATATTATGCACTGGCAGTCTAGATAATGTGTCAGCGGGTACGTTGTCTTTCCCTTGTTGAAATTGAATTTCATAATCAAACGCTGACAATGTAAGGGCCCATCTGGTGAGTCGATTTGCAGCCAGTTTCGGAATTTCATTCCTCTCACCAAGCAAATGAATTAGCGGTTTGTGGTCCGTTCTGATGATGAAATGCCTTCCTATCAAGTACTGCCTGAATTTCGACACCCCAAAAATTATGGCTAGGGTCTCTTTGTCAATCGCCGAGTACTTTTTTTCGGGAAGTGACAACGTCCTGGATGCATAGTATATGGGCTTCTCAATGTTGTCAGGGTATCTATGAAAAAGAACGGCCCCCACGCCCACGTCACTTGCATCTGTCGAAAGTATGAGGGGCAACGATGAATCATAATGGGCCAAACAATCTGCTCTCAGGAGAGAGTTTTTTACTTCCTCTACAATCTTGTCTTCCTGAGATGTCCACTTCCATTTAGCCCCCTTACATAGCAATTGGTGCAATGGGGCACAAACAGACTGAAGATTCGGTACAAATTTACTATAATAATTTATCGAGCCCAATATCGCGCGTAGTTCTTTGGGATTTGTCGGATGAGGCATTTTTGCGATTGCTTCTAGATGTTCTCTAGTTGGTCTGATACCGCCTTTGTCGATCAAGTGGCCTAAGTAGGTAATCTGATTCTGGAACCATTTACACTTTTCTTCCTGAGTCCTGAGGCCAGCTGTACTCAAGCAATGAAGTACTTGCCGCACCCTCGACATATGTTCCTCATTAGTGGAGCCTGTAATGATGATGTCGTCTATATAGTTCGCAACCCCTGGAATTCCAGCTAATATAGCCTCAACTGTTCTCTGAAACAGGCCCGGGGCAAATGATACACCAAACGGTAGCTTCCTGTACCGGAAAAACCCTTTATGTGAGGCAATAACCAAGTATTTTCGAGATTCTTCTGCCACCTCCAACTGTAGATAAGCATCTCTAAGGTCGATTATTGAAAATTGGGTACCGCCATTCAGTTTAGTTGCTAGCTCCTCAAATGTAGGTAGTGGATGATAATCTGTATGAATGCAGGGATTTATCGTAACTTTGAAGTCCCCACATAATCGAAGCTTCCCATTGGACTTCATAGCAATCACCAGGGGTGAAGCCCATTCGATTGGAGTCTCCGTAGCATTGACTGGCTCTAGAATGTCCGCTTTCACTAACCTCTCTAGTTCCTTTTCTACCGGTTCTCGTAATGCAAATGGAACACGTCTTGGTCTGAAAATCTTTGGTACTGCATTTTCTTTCAAATGGATGACTGCCTTGTGGTTCCGGATTGTCCCTGTGCCCTCTTTGAACACTTCAGAAAATTCTTTGATTAGCCGTTGCACATCCTCTCGTATCTTACTGGTTTGATCTGCATCTTCTGGATGAGTACATCGAACCATTGCACCTGGGGGAAGAGGAATGTTGAACGCCAGAATCCAGTTCATGCCAAAGAGTGGTATGTCGCTCACTTTGGTTACTACCACTGGAAGGTCCATACGTTTGTTAAAGCCTTGTACATTCACCCTAACTTCCCCCAGCGTCTCAATTTTGTGACCAGTATAGAGAACATCTAGAAGCAATAGCAAAAATGCCTCATCCGACAAATCCCAAAGAACTACGCGCGATATTGGGCTCGATAAATTATTATAGTAAATTTGTCCCGAATCTTCAGTCTGTTTGTGCCCCATTGCACCAATTGCTATGTAAGGGGGCTAAATGGAAGTGGACATCTCAGGAAGACAAGATTGTAGAGGAAGTGAAAAACTCTCTCCTGAGGGCAGATTGTTTGGCCCATTATGATTCATCGTTGCCCCTCATACTTTCGACAGATGCAAGTGACGTGGGCGTGGGGGCCGTTCTTTTTCATAGATACCCTGACAACATTGAGAAACCCATATACTATGCATCCAGGACGTTGTCACTTCCCGAAAAAAAGTACTCGGCGATTGACAAAGAAACCCTAGCCATAATATTTGGGGTGTCGAAATTCAGGCAGTACTTGATAGGAAGGCATTTCATCATCAGAACGGACCACAAACCGCTAATTCATTTGCTTGGTGAGAGGAATGAAATTCCAAAACTGGCTGCAAATCGACTCACCAGATGGGCCCTTACATTGTCAGCGTTTGATTATGAAATTCAATATCAACAAGGGAAAGACAACGTACCCGCTGACACATTATCTAGACTGCCAGTGCATAATATAGAGCCGACGGAGTCTGAAATAGATGGAGCTGAATATGGGGACAGATTACTGCACATAAGGCTTGACGACATTGCCTTGAGCAGAAAGCATTTGCAAAAATCGACCATAGAAGATCCACTACTGTCAAAAGTAATAAGCCATGTTCAAAATGGATGGCCACAAAGCAAAACCGATCTTTCGGTTAAGGAACTTCACACATTCTTCGAAAAACGCCTGGAGCTCTCGTATGAAGAGAAGTTGTTATTATGGCAGGGACGCTTGATCATACCCACTTCCTTGCGTAAGGCGGTGTTGGGAGTGCTGCATGAGGGACATCCGGGGATCACTGGGATGCGTTCGGTGGCACGATGCCATGTTTGGTGGCCGAACATGGATGCAGATGTTGAGGTACACGTAAAAACGTGTAGAACATGTCAACAGAACCGACCTAGAGAACAGGAAGTCCCGTTGTATTCCTGGACAGTGCCACATGAACCATGGTCCAGAGTACATATTGATTTCTGCGGACCATTTCAGACCAAATATTGGCTCATAGTCGTTGATGCTACCACTAAATGGCTTGAGGTCTTCCCGATGGATAGAATTACGTCAACCAGAACAATATACTTACTTCGAGAGTTATTCGCAAGATGCGGTCTTCCACGTACAGTTGTGAGTGACAATGGGCCACAATTCACGAGTGTAGAATTCAAAACGTTTTGTGAGGACAACAACATCAACCACATCACTTCGAGTCCATATCACCCCAAAACGAATGGATTGGCCGAAAGAGAAGTGAGAACCTTCAAATCGAGGATGAAAGCACTGGGGACAATCAAGGATGTGAATCTCAGACTTCAAAAGTTCCTATTCTCATACAGGCTTACACCTCAGAAAACCACGGGACGGTCTCCATCCGAAATGTTTTATGGGAGAAATATACGTAGTCGGTTAGACATGTTGAAACCTAGTGTGGAAGCTAAAATCGACAATGCTCGAAGAGCGTAACTGAACCGGTAAAACCAGTACTCCCACTCCTCACTTTCAATATCAAAATTATCAACGTCAAACTCTTTAAATTGCATACCCCTCGGATTTCGATCATTATAATCGCCCGGGATGTCACTATCGTCCTCTAACGTCTTCTTACCTTTCGTTTTCTTCCTCGTCGCCATTCTGTAGTAACTGGACACTCGGGTTATCAACGGTCATGCGTTTATTGAACATACATATTTTTATGACTAATTGTAATATATCAAGCACGTAAATTATTGAATTAAATTCTCTTGGGAGTTTTTGGAGCGTTCTCATGCGTTGCCTAGTAGCATGGATCCCGAACACAACTACTGCAGGATGCTGCTACCTACTACACAACCTAGCGATGCTACAGTAAAAATAATGTTGGTGGGTAAAAAACGCTGCAAATCATTGCTCAAAGGCTTCTTCACTCTTCAGATCACTGATCAGCTGAGTGAGCTCCGAAGCCATTTTTACTCCTATTGAATGGAAGTGCTCTTCCAGGCGTCTCCAGCATTCGAGGAGATCTTCTTCACTCCTCAGATCACTGATCAGCTGAGTGAGCTCCAAAGCCATTTTCAATCCTATTGAATGGAAGTGCTCTTCCAGGCGTCTCCAGCATTCGAGGAAATCTTCTTCACTCCTCAGATCACTGATCAGCTGAGTGAGCTCCAAAGCCATTTTCAATCCCATTGAACGCTGGAAGCTGAAATTTGAGAGGGAAGGTCAAGGAAGAATACAGATGGTGGTAGGTGCTATTGATGGAGAACCAGTGATCTACACAGAAGGGTGATCTACACAGAAAATAATAAACCTTTGAGCAATGATTTGCAGCGTTTTTCATCTCGTAACGCCGAACAGCCTCTGGAAGTAAAAGTTGAGTTATTAATCGACTCCGCGACCCGCGACTCCCGCGTTAATTTCGTTTGTTTGTTTGACCATCTTCCCGCTCTTTCTATTGTCTCTTCCCCAGTTTTGAAGTTTCTTCTTCTTCACGGTCGTCACCTCCGACACAAAAGTAGGAATCGGCCTCACCTACCCGCACCGGAACCGTCGACTTCACCCTTTTCAGGAAGCGAACAAAAAAATAACCATTTACGCAGGGAATTAAATCGCGGGGGTTTTCCCTCGTTATTTCTGAGGGCTCCTATTTCTGGGTAGTTTTGCAACGGCAATCAAGCAGTGAAAGTTCGTTGAAAACTAGCCATTACGCAAAGAACGATTTTTTTCGTGTCGAAAGATACACATATTCAGCGGAAACTGATCCAAAACTCCCGTTCGTGAGCAAATTTTCTTAAGTTCCTGTTTTTTTGATACCGAAAATCTCGAAATATATTCATCTTGTCACCGCCAGCCCCAAGTCCCAGCCTGAAATGTAAATTTTCCAATTTTGGATTATTACCACATACCTACTTAGAAACGTAAATTTAATGTGGTGAGGAGGGGGGGGGGCTCAACTTTTGGTTTATTATCTCCAATAATAAACCTTTGGAATCGACAACCGAGTAAAACTCGACAATCCGTTCGCAGCTCTTTCCTCAGTTAGTACCTTGGGCTGATTTAGATGTAATTCGGTACCTATGCAGGGTGTTGCGGTTAAGGCTAGATGTCACGAGGTTTAAGTGAGATTCTGCGAAAAGAGATGGCAGCACCATCACACAGTACTGTGAGTATGTATAAAAAATCGAAAAAACGACCGTCTATTAGTATTGGAAAGGAGTGCAAGAACCTATCCCCAGATAGTCTTTGAGCACGTTTAAATAGGTTTCCTGACCTCACAAGCCTCCTACGGATCACCAGAGGGCAAGTTCCGCGATCATTTATGTTATTAACTCATTTCACCGAAAACGCTAACGATGAACTACCTGCTCATTATGAGTGCGGATACCGTCATATCAACAAGTTGGGTCTTATTGCTCTTCATGACGAGTCAAGGCATAAGTATGTGCTTTATTCACGTTTTTTAAATAATATTTGAAGTATGAATTTCCCCTAAGCACTCGGTAAAACCGTCACAATAATAATTCCCAATTTTTCTTCTTAAACCTTAACATTAAATAGTGAATTTCTCAAAAAGAGGAGAAATGAGGAATTAGAGGACTTGATGAATGTTTTCTGGCACTATCCCTTGACTCAATCCCGTTGGAATTTGCCGCGACTAGCCGCGACTTTTTTTTCTATGAAATTTTCAATACGAATAGAAAGCTTTTAGAAAAATTAAAGTCGCGGGAAAGTGTGGAGAGGAAAATATCCACATCCTCGCATTTTTCATATCAACAGAAAAGATTATGAAGTCATCAACGAGTATCTGATTAGGGATAACTTCATTTACACGACCACCATCCACAAAACTGATACCTAATGCTGTACCAAGCACATCTAACGTTATGGAAGTGAGTTGTGGAAGCGCTCTCTCCAGCATCAGCAGCTCTAATGACAGTGACGATTTAGATTCATCATTCAGTGTAATGCACTTCTAAAGACATCTAATTATTACCTATGTTTCGGTACCTAAACTTTTGTAAAATTGGTGAAATGTTACTTTTGTTTTGAATTTAAAATTTCAATATTTTTGGGTGATTCTCAAACTACGGGACAATTTAGAGTTGGAAATCTCAAAAATTTTACCTTCTCAATTTCCCCTAATTTTTTTTAAAACTACCTTCGGGAGTCTAATATAAAGGTGTTCTGATGTGTGAGCATGCATGATAACCCTTAAGTTGCTCAAAATTTGATTTTATAAATTTCATAGGTCATGACAATGAGGAGAAAACTATGGGGCAAACTTTAGTAACATATTGCTTGTACAGTAACTGTATGATCGACAGATTTCAAGCATATTGGTTCAATATCTATTTTTAAACAATTGTGAATGAAAACAATTACCGTGAAACGTTATCACTGGCAGAGAAAAATTCGGGAATGTTGAAAAGCTGACTCTGGGACAGGCCACGACAATGCGATTTGAGGTACATATCGATTGATTATGCACATGAATTGATCGATTTATAGATCAACTAGGGAGGTGTCATGTATGCGTGATACCACAAAAACAACTACAAAAAGGTTTTTTGAGAAAAGTTGAACAGAAAATTTTTTATTAACAAAGGACATAAATTGTCCCGTAGTTTGAGAATCACCCTTTTAATAAACTCCTTCTAATATTGTTTATTGTGCAATTTTCTTTCCTTAAAATATGAATTAGTATGAAATCCATGATCAGAGCAACTTTCTCTAACAGAACTCTCCACAAATTGATTTTTGATCACTTGCTCCATAAACTCACAGTACTGTGCATCAGGGCCAAATTTTGTTTACTTCTCATTTGAGAACGGATCGAGATATTTTAATTCCGCAAACGGATTTTTCTTCAGGATCACCGTAGAATTTCGGGTAATTGGTTTAGAGAGTGTGAAAAATTTTTTGGTTTATTATTTTCAATAATAAGTCTTTGGAATCGAGCAAAAAAAAAAAATGTTAACCCCCCCCCCTCAAAATTTGATGTTTTACGTTTCAAGGTACGTAGAATACGAAAATCGAATAAAAAAATTTCCGTCCGTGCGCCGTACGCCGTACGCGGCACTTTTCTTAGCAACACTGGACCGATTTGGTTCAAATTTGGTATATGGGCTCCATTTGGGGTCTAGTTGTGCCGCGAAGCTTTTGGTTGATGTCAGTCAATTCTAAGGGGTGAAAATTAAGGGTTGAAATTTTCAAGAGTGCCCTAGCTCGAAAACTCTCGAAATAAAGGTATCGTTTTTCCACCAATTTTAAATAGTAATGAAATTTACAAAATTTTTGAGACCACCCGGAGCTCTGTAGGACAAACCGTTCGGTCCCTACGAGTACTTGAAGGTTTTCCTTCGATAAAACAGAATCATGAGTGTGAATCGCAAAAGAGGTCTAATCTCCATTCAAATTTTATCGGACTAAAATGCGATCGCTGTTAATTTCTTCGATTTGTATACAGTTTTGCCTTCTGCGTAACCAGTAATCAAATTTCCATATGAAGCTTTCTATTTTTCCAATCGAGTGTGAAGCGTTTAGTTCTTTTTAATAAACTTGATTGTGAAGGTGTGAAGCCAGTATGGTGTGGTAGGTAGTACCTAGCTGGTAGAAAACAGTTGGTAGGTAAAAAAAATGTTGGTGGGTAAAAAACGCTGCAAATCATTGCTCAAAGGCTTCTTCACTCTTCAGATCACTGATCAGCTGAGTGAGCTCCAAAGCCATTTTTACTCCTATTGAATGGGAGTGATCTTCCAGGCGTCTCCAGCATTCGAGGAGATCTTCTTCAATCTTCAGATCACTGATCAGCTGAGTGAGCTCCGAAGCCGTTTTCAATCCTATTGAACGCAGGAAGCTGAAATTTGAGAGGGAAGGTCAAGGGAGAATACAGTGGTAGTGCTATTGATGGAGAACCAGTGATCTATACAGAAGGGTGATCTATACAGAAAATACTAAACCTTTGAGCAATGATTTGCAGCGTTTTTTTCATACTGCCCCAACAAAAATTTGTTCAAATTTTGAAAATTTTCAAAAAGTGGCCTTAAAGCCACTTGCAGAACCTAATTAAGAATACGAATCCGTTTGCGGAATTTTTCTAACTTTATCATGATGGTGAGAGGGGCGATTGCATGCTGGGGGGGGGGGGGTTTCATGTTTGCAAATCAGGTGATAATTTTATTGGAATTTCCTTCTTTTCCTCTCAAACCTAAATGAATTCTGCATCATTTCCTACTTTGAAAAAATGCAATATCTGAAGTAGAACGCTTAAAATTCAAATTATATGGGGTGGATGTGGTGGGTTCCTTTCTGAGATTTTGGAAAAGCGCTTAAGGGGGTCTCAGTCGGTCGTCGTTCGTTCCTCGTTCTGGGCTGGTAATTCTCGAAATCGAAGACGCAAAAACGTGAAAAGTTGTACCTAAATTTGAAATTTCAAAGGATTTTAGAAATTCATTAGTGCACGGCCCTAGGGAATTGAAAAACTGAAATATTGCCGCCGGAATCATCAAAAAAGAACAATAATTGCCAGAGAAAAATGGGAAAAATCGTTAATTCAGTTATGTTTTTCCCATAAAATGTAGCTAAACTTGAAATTTTCGAAGATTTTAGAAATTCATTAGTGCATGGGCCCAGGGATTTGCTCACCAATCGAGAGCAAAAATGCTCTAAATTTTATGAATTTAACATTTTATAGGATTTGAGGGTAATTTTACAAATCGATATAATTTAACCATTTCATTGTTAAAAATCTAAAAAAAAATCTAGGTAAAATATGAAAATCTATTTATGGACCGGAATCTGTTTCGACTCGTGGCCCAGAACGCTCACTCCCCCAGGATCAAATTTGAGCCACCATAATCACGCTTTAGGCCAAAAGGCCTCTTTTAAAACAATTTCCCAAATCTCATTGAACTCCCAAATTTCCAACAAAACATTTTTTTTTTCAAGTTTTGGAACTGAGATAACCAGAAAAAATTCTTCTACAAAGATTTTCCATTATTTCAATATTAAAAAAAAATCATTATTATGACGATGCAAAAATGCATCAGTGGCAGGAAATGGGTCAAACCACCGGCCGGGGTTCGATTCTACGACAAATTTGCGACTTTTTCTGTTTCTCGAATTTGTTTTCTAACCCCCTTAAAATCCGACTTTTTTACGTTTAAGATGTTTTTCCTATTTTCGACCTTACGCCACTAAAACAGCCATAACTCGCTAGTTTTTCAGTCGAAATTCATACGTAATTATACCGTTGGAAAGAGCGTTAAATTCTCTACCTCCCTAGTGCTAAATAAAACCTTTTAAAAGAAGGATCAGATGTTGAAATATGAGCCCGAATAGTAAAATCTCGAAAATCTTGGAAATGTAGAGTTTTTTCACACGTTTGAAGGCCTAACTGAAACTGCCGGTTAATTTCCCAAAATTTGACCCAAAAGCTCAGCTTTCCAACAGGATGGTAAGAATTGTTTCCATTATTTTTATCAGAGGAGCAAATTGCCCTTAAATTCGAAAAAATACGCGAATTTTGGTTTCTTGTCTTCATTGAAAATAATAATAATAATTGAAAATAATAAACCAAGAACGGCAAAAACCAGTCGTTTCTAGACAGCCACCTAATTGAAACGTTCGTCCCATAAACAACGACTCTTCTGTCTTCCTTGTTTTTTATCGTTTCAAAGTAAACAATGGGAAGAAACGAAATACGCGTTTTCTCTGTCTTTTGTACAGATGAGACGAAGATGAGCTGAAACAGAGCATGTCTCGGAGAAAGGTGTCCCATTAAGGACACCTCAGGTGCACGTCCGCCCCCGAAACGTTATGGTTATGTGAACTTGAGGTTAAAAGTCTTTTTGGGTCAATAAACTCGATTCTTTTTGTTTTCCCTCATGTTTAGGAAAAGAGAGCTTTTAAACTTTTACGCTGATCGGATCTGAGGAAAAAAAAGGGTTTCTCTTTTCTTTTTTTTTCTTGAGCTTCATCCGCAGTCTGAATCCGGTTGATCTTGGTGATTTTCCAAGTTTCCTTGCCAGTGGGTTTTGACGAGCAATGCGACTTCAGTCGGAACAGAGAAAGTTGCCTCTATTTGGTTCGGTAGTCGTTCGATCCGATTTTATTAACCCTAATTGGACCATGGTGTCTCTAGTGTCACCAAAAACATGTCAGGAACTCCACAGCTGTCACGAGGTGCCACCGGACTAACCAAAATTAAATTGCTATTTTAAATTTAACGGATAACAGAATCTTTGGGTCTCAACATAGAACTATGACTGAAAATTTCAAAGAAATCAATGAATTTTCAAATTTTTTGTCACATCATTTTTTGACTTTTAATAACTTACAAAAATGGCTTAAAAATTCAGCTCTATCCATTAATTTTTAAATCGCAATTTAAATCTAGGTAATCTGGCTTCACCATGAGACTGTGGAATTCAAGTGTTCGGTGACACTAGTGGCACCATGGTCTAATTAGAGTTAAGCCACCCACAGGAAACAATCGATTCAAGCCTCAACACTAGGGATGAAATATCGGCTGGATGTCACCGATAATCGGTATCGTCGATCAAAATGATACTTTTCATTTATTTATTTACTCTTCAAAGGCAAACCCAGTAATGAAATGAGAACAATAGTTGACTAACGTTGCAAATTATTGCAACAAATTATGCAAATTATTACACAAAGGTTTATTATTTTTCTATATAGATCACTCGTCTGCAAAGAACACGGCTTTTTAGGACGTCCCACAGTAAGACTTGGGCGTCCTTATGCGATCGATCTGGGGTGAAGGAGGACAACACTCAACAGAAAAAAAAAATAACCACACAGTAATCCGTTTTAGACCATTCTGAATCCAAATCCGCGAAAAAAACCATAGGTGTATGTCTGTGTGTGTGTGTGTATGTCTGTGTGTGTGTGTGTAACAAAATCTTGTGTACTCTGCACAAGCCTTAGTTCTCAACCGATTTTCCTGGTTTTTTTTTTTCTTCGACGCGGAAAACTATCTACTTGTGCACTACGGCGCCGGAATTTCGAATTTTGCCTTTTAAGGAGGGGAAAGGGGGGGTTAATGCTCAAAAAACGTGTGTTTTTGGGCATAATCTTGTGTCGTCTGCCCAGGTCTTAGTTCTCAACCGATTTTCGTGGTTCTTTTTTTCTTCGACGCGGAAAACTATCTAGTTGTGCACTACGGCGCCGGAATTTCGAATTTCGCCTTTTAAGGGGGGAAAGGGGGGGTTAATGCTTAAAAAACGTACGTTTGCGTGCATAATCTTATAAACTCTGCCCAGGCCTCAATTTCCAACCGATTTGCGTGTTTATTTCTTTGTTTGACTAAAATAACTTCCGAGTTGTACATGATTTTACCAGAGTACCAAAATTTGCAAGAGAAGGGGGTGAGTGGGAGGATAATATTCACAAAATATCTAATTTTTCAATATTTCGGTTCCTTTACTGCTTACTAATTGTATCCAAGCTTTGAAATTGAGGAAAAATTCTCATTATACCTTAGGATTTGCATGAATTACTTTCTGTACCACCATGGAAATAAAAGTGGTGCCACCATGGTGCCAGGGCACCATAAACCTCATATTTCTTGGGTTTTTTTGGTGTTTCACCTTGAACACGGATGTGACATTCGACTGACTGCCTACTAAACCTAATAGATGAAAGTTCAATGTTACGACGTATTTCCGCTTTGGTGCCAGACTGGCACCATTAGTGGTGGGGGGGGGGGGGTAAACTCGAATTCGCATGTTGGGTGTCGTAGATCATGGATTTTAAAATGCTCTTCAGATTCGAGGCTCCCATGCCGCTAGAAGTGTTATGGTGGATAATGGTGGGGGGTGGGGGGGTCAGTATTTCTTGCCTAAAGTAATAAATAAATTACATCGAGTGAAACAGTTTTATCGCTTACCAACTGGTTTAACTGATCTAATGCTTATCCAATGGGACGTCCCCTTGAATGCATGCATTACTAAACAATATGTTTCATTGTTACCACCAACCAACTTGAAGAAAAACATCGATAGCATTTTGGTCAGCTGAAATTTGAACGGAGATTAGGCCTCTTTTGCGATTCACACTCGCGTTTCTGATTTATCGTAAGTCCAACCCTTAAGTTCTCGTAGGGAGCGAACGGTTGGTCCTACAAGGCTCGGCGTGGTCTTAAAAAATTCTAAAAATTCTCTACTATCTTAAATTGATGGAAAACCCATACCTTTACATCACAATTTTTGGTTTATTATTTTCAATAATGAACCTTTGGAATCTTTGGGTTAGGAGATTTCAACCCTTATTTTTCACCCCGTAGAAGTGACCTACATCAACCAAAATCTTCGGGGCACAACTAGACCCCAAATGGAGCCCACATACCAAATTTCATCAAAATCGGTCAATGTTATGTGGGGAATGTGCCGGGTACGGCGGACGGACGGCCAAATTTTTATTCGATTTTTGGATTCTACGTACCTTGAAACGTAAACCGAAAAAAAATTTTCTTGGTCGATTCCAAAGGATTCTAAAGCAATTTTAGTCCGGGCAACGAAGACTAAAATAGGGCCTGAGGTAGAAAAAAATAGAACCCAAACCAAAATTGGCACAGATGTAGGGGTGGGTATCCTTATTAACATACTAAAAGTCCTGGAGGGTGGGGCACGAGCTCGAGGGGAGGGGGGTCACTAAAGGTCCCATTTTGGGGTTTATCGTAAATATCTCGAAAACGGTGCATTTCTCGATAAAGCATGTCCTATAGTAAATTAAAGCTTATAAAATTCTCCACAACTTCGATCCCATACGTTTTATCGAAATTCCGAACCTTCACCGAGTTTTATGCATCCAAAAATGTGACCCCCCTCCCCTCGAGCTCGTGCCCCACCCTCCAGGACTTTTAGTATGTTAATAAGGATACCCACCCCTACATCTGTGCCAATTTTGGTTTGGGTTCTATTTTTTTCTACCTCAAACCCTTCGTTGCCCGGACTATTTGTTAATAACCCACTCAAAATGCCTTTTTTTCACTTAGTTTTTGTTTCGCGTTTTGACCTTACGTCATTAAAACTGTCATAACTCCTGTTATTCACCAAGTAAACTCAAATTTGAGGATACCGTTGGAAAGAGAGTTGAATTTCCAAGCTACCTAGTTAAACCAAAATCTTTCATAAACCATTTCCAAAGAATCAAGTCAAAAAGCAAACTTCACATTTTTTCGAAATATGACTCTTTTTAAATCGAATTTTCACTCTGAATCCTTGCCCATTTCGATGGGGGCAAAAACTTGTTCAAATTGCTTTCCAACGGTCTATCAATTTTTCTTTTTAACATTCAAATTGGAAGAGTAAACCAAATTTGAATGCCAAAAAACGTGTTCTACAGTAAAATACAGTGTTTTAACGGGTTTATGGTCCCCCTCGACCTCAAGATAGCTTGACGAGTTTGGTATTATTTTCCTACCTTTGTAATGTTTCACGCTGAATCCAATGGTGGTACTGACTGCTAAAAAGTGGATTTTTCAAAGAAAACCTTCGTTTTCGTACTTGAATATGCATTATTTGACGGTATGGTAGAGAGCATAAATTAACACCTTTCCACTCAATAAAAACATCAAATTTCTAGCTGATTGATGTTTTTATTGAGTAGAAAGGTGTTACTTCATGCTCACTACCATACCTACGAATAATGCGTATTTTATGTACGAAAAACGAAGGGTTTCTTCTAAAAAATCCACTTTTTAGCAGTCGGAATTATTCGGAAGAATCACCATTGGATTCAGCGTGAAAATTTTCATAGGAAATAATATCAAACTCTTACTTACTTGAGATCAAACAGCGCAAAACACTGGATTTTCTAGTAAAATTCACGTTTTCTTGTATTCACACTTGATTTACTCTTCCAATTTGAATTTTTTTAAAACTTGATAGACCGTTGGAAAGCTGACAATTTGAGAATGTTTTTACCGAAGAGCGCCTATCGAAATAGGCAGGGATTCAGAGTATAAACTTGGTCAAAAATACCTAGTCAATTTTTTTTTAAATTTTAAAGTTTGCTTTTTGACTAGATTTTTTGAAACTATTTTGCTGCTGAAAAGTTATGGGTTTGCACTAGGTGGCTTAGGAATTTAACGCTCTATCCATTCCTGTAGTCAGATTTGAATTTGCATGAGAAATAAGGGAGTTATGCCCACATCAGTGCTTACCCTTAGAAGTGACCTACATCAACCAAAATCTTCGGGGCACAACTAGACCCCAAATGGAGCCTACATACCAAATTTCAACCAAATCGGTTCATGGTAACTAAGGAAAGTGCCGCGTACGGCCTAAATGGGTATTAATAACGATTTGATAAGAGTTTCTTTATAATTTTCAATTGGTGAGTATCCTAGGAACGAAAATTTCCAAATTATACTGTGGGCACACCATTGCACTGCTCAAGTAGGCACCAACTTTGAAAAGAAGAGGAGTAGTCATAGACCCTTACATTTCCTTCTCTATTCTTGTAAATTTGCCACAAAATCTTCACTTATCTGGGAGATCTGAACGGGAGGATCCTACATTTGATACAACATAGTGAGTAGATACCTACTTGGAAAGTGGAGTCGGGTTGGAGACGATTTCAAGGATGATGGACACCAATCACAGCACTTTCACACCGGGTTTTTTCGAAAAGGCCACGCACTCCTCGGAAAATAAATCGAAGGCCTAATAAAAAAAGAGAATATTCGCACTGAAGACATTCACAGCAGCAGCTAAGATTTCGGAACCGCAAACTAGAAAGCGTCACCCCGACCTAGAAATGTTAAACTGATTTTTGTTGCCCTCCGTGATTGGAGGTGAGGATGGTGGCGTGATGGCATCGCGCATGCGCAGATTAGGTTTGTTTGTAAACAACTCATGAGCTTTGTTTCCAGGAAGTGAGGAGGATTAGGGCCAACAGTCCTTCCCAGGAAGACCTGCCAGTCAACCACCCTTTGTTTTGTTTGCTCACCCAAAATAAACCTCATCATTACTCTCTTCATTTAGGTAGAAGAAAGATACGGTTTATTATTAAGATACGGTTTATCCAATATGGAACCATTGGAATCGAACAAGAAAAACGCTGCAAATTATTACACAATGGTTTATTTTTTTCTATATAGATCACTCGTCTGCGAAGCCACCAACCATCCAATATAAAGAAAAACATCGATCGCATTTCGGTCAGCTAAAATTTGAACGGAGATTAGCCCTCTTTTGCGATTCACACTCGTATTTCTGATTTATCGTATGTAAAACCCTTAAATTCTCGTAGGGAGCGAACGGTTTGTCCTACAGAGCTCCGCGAGGTCTCAAAAAATTCTGCAGATTCTATAGAATCTTAAATTGAAGGAAAAACTTTATATCGAAATTTTATATCGAACTTTTTTGAGTTAGGGCGTTTTCAAAATTTCAAAATTCATTTTTGAACCCTTAGAAGTGACCTACATCAACCAAAATCTTCGGGGCACAACTAGACCCCAAATGGAGCATACATACCAAATTTCATCGAAATCGGTCAAAGCTGAGTGGCAAAAGTGCCGCGTACGGCGGACGGACGGCCAAATTTTTATTCGATTTTTAGGACGTCCCACAGTGAGACTTGGGCGTCCTTATGCGATCGATCTGAATGAAGTTGGACAACACTCAACACAAAAAAAATAACCACACAGTAATCCGTTTTAGACCATTCTGAATCCAAATCCGCGAAAAAAACCATAGGTGTATGTCTGTGTGTGTGTGTGTGTGTGACAAAATCTTGTGTCGTCTGCCCAGGCCTTAGTTCTCAACCGATTTTCCTGGTTTATTTTTTGTTCGGCGCGGAAAACTATCTAGTTGTGCACTACGGCGCCGGAATTTCGAATTTTGCCTTTTAAGGGGGGGGAAAGGGGGGGTTAATGCTCAAAAAACGTGCGTTTGCGTGCATAATCTTGTAAACTCTGCCCAGGCCTCAATTTCCAACCGATTTGCGTGTTTCTTTTTTTGTTTGACTCAAATAACTTCCGAGTAGTACATGATTTTACCAGAGTACCAAAATTTGCAAGGGGAGGGGATGAGTGGGGGTATAATATTCACAAAATATCCGATTTTTCAATATTTCGGTTCCTTTACTGCTTACTGATTGTACCCAACCTTTGAAATTGAGGAAAAATTCTCATTATACCCCAGGATTTTCATGAATTATTCTCTGTACCACCATGGAACTAATAGTGGTGCCACCATGGTGCCAGGGCACCATGAACCGCATAAATCGTGGTTTTTTTTTTTGTGTTTCACCTTGAATAGGGATGTGAACTTCGACGGACCGCCTACCAAAACTAACAGATGAAAGTTCAATGTTACAACGTATTTCCGCTTTGGTGCCGGACTGGCACCGTTGGAGGAGGGGGGGGGGGGGGGGGTGAACTCGAATTCGCATGTTGGGTATCGTAGATCACGGATTTTAAAATGCTCTTCAGATTCGAGGCTACCATGCCGCTAGAAATGTTGAGATGGATAATGGTGAGAGGGGGGGGGGGGGGGGTCAGTATTTCTTGCCAAAAGTAATAAATAAATTACATCGAGTGAAACAGTTTCATCGCTTACCAACTGGTTTAACTGATCTAATGCTTATCCAATGGAACGTCTCCTGGAATGCATGCATTACTAAACAATATGTTTGGATTCTACGTACCTTGAAACGTAAACCATCAAATTTTGAGGGGGTGTAAAAATTGTTTTTTCTTGGCCGATTCTAAAGGTTCATTATTGAAAATAATAAACCAAAAGCTGCAAAATGTTACATAAAAGGTTTATTATTTTTCTATATAGATCACTCGTCTGCAAAGAACATGGCTTTGCCATTGATACCACCAACCAACATGAAGAAAAACACGATCTCATTTCGGTCAGTTGAAATTTGAACGGAGACTCTTATGTGATTCACAGTCGTGTTTCTGATTTATCGTAAGACCGACTGAGGGGGTCTCAGTCGGTCGCCGTTTGTTCTCAGTATTTCGCCAAAATGAAGGGGCAAAAACTTGAAAAGTTGTACCTAAATTTTAAATTTTAAAGGATTTTAGAAATTCATTAGTGCACGGCCCTAGGGAATTGAAAAACTGAGATATTACCGCTGGAATCATCAAAATCGAACAATAATTGCCAGAGAGAAACGGGAAAAACTACCCAATAAACGGTTTTTCTCACGTTTTTCCCGTTTCTCTCTGGCAAATATTGTTCGATTTTTATGATTCCAGCGGCAATATCTCAGTTTTTCAATTCCATAGGCCCATGCGCTAATGAATTTCTAAAATCCTTAAAAATGTCAAGTTTAGCTACATCTTATGGGAAAAAATAACGGAATTAACGGTTTTCCCATTTTTCGATTTTGATGATTACAACGGCAATATTTCAGTTTTTCAATTCCCTAGGGCCGTGCACTAATGAATTTTTGATATCCTTTAAAATTTCAAATTTAGGTACAAGTTTTTGTTTTTGCCCCTTTGATTTGGTCAGATACTAACCCGCTACGAGAAATGAACCGACCGACTGAGACCGGTTTGTCCTGCAGAGCTCCGCGTGGTCTCTAAAAATTCAATACTATCTTAAATGGTTAAAATATATTTTTCTTGGTCGATTCCAAAACTTCATTCTTGAAAATAATAAACCAAAATTTGGCCGTCCGTCCGCGGCACTTTCCCCAGTTAGCATTGACCAATTTCGATGAAATTTGATTTATGAGCTCCATTTTTGCCCCGATTCTACATGATAATTATATTTATGTGATGTAGTAAAATATCTACCAACAGTGAAGTCAAGCCGATTTTGTAATTTATATTTTTTTACCTATCATATAGCATACCTTTTTAGTGATAGGTACGCTCTTTGATAATTTAACTAAAGCGTCAGCAAATTAGGACTCTATTTTAAATAGTTTTTTTTCCAAAATAAAAAGATGAGTTCAATCGAAATAGGGCACTTTGTGTGAGTTTAACCTTCGTTAAACTGAAATGGGCTCTATTTACCATTTTAGAGCCTATTGCGATGACTAAATGATGATTTAAGGTAATGTGTAAAAATTACTCCATGCTACCTTTAAAGGCCTATGGAATAGCGCTACCTTTTTAGGTTTAATAAATAATTGAAAACTAGCAAGATAACTCATGAATGTTTGTACACTCTTAGGTCACGCTCTCCAGCGTTGCACCAAGTAAGCTAATAGTTTCGTTCACGCTTCCAGAGGTGGCGCCACTGTCTCAAGAGTCAGAGATCCCTCTATGAAGTGACTCTTCGTCCAGTCAAAATGTGTTCAAAGCGGACCCTCGCAGGAAAGTTTTGGGGGTTTCCGATTTCTTCGATCCCTTCAGTTTTGTGGAGTGCTGAATCCGAATCTGAGGTTTGCCACCATTTCGAGAAGGAACATTGAATGCAAAAAATACTACGAAAAAATGATTGCTTCCGAGTCTACCAAGGTAACGGTAACTTGTTTTCACTTTTCAAGGTTGAAAAAAAAAGTTCCGTTTGTTTGGTTTTCCCATATTTCTCTGGCAATTATTGTTCGATTTTGATGATTCCAGCGGCTATCTTTTAGTTTTTCAATTCCCTACGCCCAAGCTCTAATAAATTTCGAAAATCCTTGCATTTCAAATTCAGGTACAACTTTTAAAGTTGGAGCGCCTGCAATTTCCATTTTATGGAAATACTGACGCGGAACAAGGAACGAACGGCGAACGACTGAGACCCCAACAGTTAGTGCAAATCATAACAGTGTGCAGCTCGGAAGTTATCTGAGACGAACAAAAAATAAACAAGCAAATCGGTAAGATTTCTACCCGAATCGCAAGATTATATCCGAAAATACATGTTTTTTAAGCTTTAAAGTCCCCTTTTTCCTCCTTAAAAGGCAAAATTCGAAATTCCGGCGACTTAGTGCACAACTAAATAGATTTTCGCGTCGAACAAAAAAATATCTGCCAAGTGGGTGTGGCACATAGCTTCCTCGTATCCATAACCCGATTGTATAGATGATCCAATGCATATAATAGACTGAAAAGATGCCAAAATTCCAGTAACTATTGGGCCATAAAATTGTACAATAAACTGCCGATTAACTACAAGAAATTAGACATGAACAATTTCAAAAAGCAAATTACAAATTTTTTGAGGAATCATGCATTTTGTTCAACTGATGATTTCCTCCAGTTTCACTTTTAACACAGTTTTGTTGAATCTCAAAATCACTCAGTTTTCTTTTTCGTCATAATTGACAGGAAAATTGAAAGTAGTACACTCATTTATACGCCTGACTTTGTACCTACAATTTTAATTATTTACATTGTTCTTGTTATGATGGGGTTTTAATTATTCTGTAATTTGTTGTCGCTGTGATTGTATTTTGTTTTGCATTGTTGAATTTTAATGAGTATTGTTGTGAGACATGATCTGTTAAGGGCCTTGGTCCATCTCCGCTGTTTTTTATTTTTTTTTCAATCTGACGTTTGTTATATACCACTGGTATGAAAAACAATAAAGAGCTCTCTCTCTCTCATAGTTGTTAATCTCAAAACATCAATCTCTAAGTACCTTCCACTAATCTCGTAGGGGACCATCTACACGCCAATGTGAACAATCCTAGAAAATTTGATCAAATTCGGATGAAAAATGTAAATGTTATGGCTGAAATTGCGATTTTGGAGAACTTTTTTTCCAACCTTGAAAAGTGAAAACAAAGCTTCCGCTACCTTGGTAGACTCGGAAGCAATAAACTCGCAAATCGGTTGGAAATTGAGGCCTGGGCGGAGTACACAACTCTCACTCACAGACATTTACCTACGGTTTTTACGCGGATTTGGATTCACAAAGGTCCAAAACTGATTAGTAGGTGGTTAATGGTTGTTTTTCTATTGAGCGTTGTCCTCCTCCACCCCAGATTAATCGTATAAGGACGCCCAAAATTTTCAGCTTTCGAGAAAAGTCGATTTTTACTTTCAAATACAATAATACGTTTTGTAGGGTTCCAATTCCACCGGAATGAAATAACAACACGTTTGCACAGTTAATTTTAAAATATATTTTCGTAAAACTACGAGTAGTTTCTCTCGAGCAGTTCGTTCGAGATCCCCTAAAAATGTTCAAATGCCTCAGCAGTCTTGAGAGCTAATACTTAACAGATTGGTTCACTTTAGATAACAAAAATGAAACAACACCTACTCCCTGTACGAGTAGGTTCACTCGTGAAAATATCTAGAAAATTATACTATTACATGTTTTTGTCTTTCGAAATTGAAAGTTACAGGTATTCACAACACGATACTTACAACAAGTTTCCTAATAACCGGTAAAGTTATCGAGTCAGTTACAATGTTTGGGAATGACTAATTTTACATCGCAGACTTGAACAGTCGTTGAGGAGTTTGCCAAATCGCACCAAAAATCATAAAACAAAATAGCTACTCAAATTTTACCTTTCAACTTGGTTCTAAACTGATCAGCAAGTAATTTTCTTTACGAATCTCTATCAGATAAAGTAACAGAAATCATTATTTATCAACAATAGAGTGTGCGCAATCATACGAATTTGGGCGACAACCTACCAATCACATTCTCCAGGTATTTTGACGTTGCGTTGGAAACTGATGATTTTCCTTTAAGTATCACCTGTAATTTTTTGGGAGCTCTATTTCCGTGTTGGATTTTGTTCAAGGAAAAAATTTTTTTAAATACCTGCGCACACCCTATTTTCAAAAATTGGTTGAAATTAAGGATGAGCATCGATGGTCGATACTAGCGAACTATCGATGTTTTGCATCCGATAGTCGATGTTTTCACCATCAATATTTTAGAACCGATGTTTTCACCATCTATAGTTTGAAGCTGATGTTTTCACCATCAATGGTTTAGAACCAATGTTTTCACCATCTATAGTTTGAAGCTGATGTTTTCACCATCAATGGTTTAGAACCAATGTTTTCACCATCTATAGTTTGAAGCTGATGTTTTCACCATCAATGGTTTAGAACCAATGTTTTCACCATCTATAGTTTGAAGCCAATGTTTTCACCATCAATGGTTTAGAACCAATGTTTTCACCATCTATAGTTTGAAGCCAATGTTTTCACCATCAATGGTTTAGAACCAATGTTTTCACCATCTATAGTTTGAAGCTGATGTTTTCACCATCAATGGTTTAGAACCAATGTTTTCACCATCTATTGTTTGAAGCCAATGTTTTCACCATCAATGGTTTAGAACCGATGTTTTCACCATCTATAGTTTGAAGCCAATGTTTTCACCATCTATAGTTTGAAGCCAATGTTTTCACCATCAATGGTTTAGAACCAATGTTTTCACCATCTATAGTTTGAAGCTGATGTTTTCACCATCAATGGTTTAGAACCAATGTTTTCACCATCTATAGTTTGAAGCTGATGTTTTCACCATCAATGGTTTAGAACCAATGTTTTCACCATCTATAGTTTGAAGCTGATGTTTTCACCATCAATGGTTTAGAACCAATGTTTTCACCATCTATAGTTTGAAGCTGATGTTTTCACCATCAGAGTATCAAAGTATTGAATCTTTCCGTTATCGTTATCACTCGATATTGGTATCAAATTCAAATATTTTTGGCAGTCGTTCTCTGTTCATTAGGTAGGTAATCTGTTCTATCTATCATTTATGCCAATGTGAAAGCATGTCTGTAACACAGGTACACGACCAAAAAACTGCCTCCAGTTTTGCAACTGATTCCTATAGATTTTGGAACGCTGAATCCAGGAAAAATAGCCAAAATATAAGGAATGTTCAGATAATTTCTTCTTGGCTGACGGCAATTCATTTCCATGGCCCAAAATGAAGGTTGTAATGCTTGAAACACTCCCTCATGATATTTTGAGAGGTTTCGTATTCTTTTTAAACATTAAACTGGACGATGGAGAGGGGCGGGGGGGTTCAATCCAGTACTCGCGCTAGTGCATGTTCTATCCAGTATGCCTAAGCCTCGCTATTAGGACAGCAATCCGGTTTTACCAAATATCCCTGCTTCCTTTGCTTGTGGGATAGCTGGGCCCGAGACCTCCACCGGGTGAAAAAAGACTGGCCAATTCGAGAGTATTTAAGACCTGGCGATAAAAATGTTCTTCATGAGAGCTTGGTACCTTGTGATAAAGTTCTGTTACCACCTCTCCACATCAAGTTGGGCCTCATCAAGCAATTCATCAAGTCCACAGAGTAATGGAGACAAGTTAACAGAGAAGAAAGCCTACGTTAAAATGGTGTGCAAGCATTTTTGAGGCTGCCTCAGTTGCGCTATCTACTTTCGGCTAGGATTGAGGAACTACTACGGAAGTGGTGGGGAGGGGGAGGCCACACTCTTCATACCGCTTCTTTTCAAATCCTTTTGAATGACCAGAAATTGATAACTTTTCGTTTCATCATCATTTAGATTTGCAAAAATTACTTGGAAAAACCAATCGAGGCAAAAAGTATTTTCATGCAATTGTTTTGTCCCTATCGCCAGTAGTTCAAATATTCAATTGACAACTGCCACCCAAAGAAACGTTTGAAACCCAGTGTATCATTGAAAATCGCTCGATTTTTTCGTACATATCGCGAATATAACTGAATGTTATCAAATTAATTACTTAGATGCAGCCGGTAACGCACCAAGGAGAAAAATATGTGATAAATAAGGTGACTTGTTATGAGGCTGGGAACAAGTGAACATGAACGCTATCTGTTGCTTTCCGCTGTAAACTACGTCCTGGAGCTCCACCAATCAGAACGCTTCTCGGGCTCCCACATTCAGCTTTTAGCCCAGTGATCAAGTCCCTTCCAAAAGATGGAGAGTGCTTCCGGTATCTGTGCACCAAGTTCCCTCGACTTTCTGAAGCCAAGCTAAAGGAAGGAGTGTTCGTAGGCACTGATATAAGGAAACTGATCGCAGATGCATCATTTACTACAACAATGTCTGAGAAGGAAAAAGAAGCCTGGGACTCCTTCAAGGATGTAGTTCTCAAATTCTTGGAGAACAGGCGGGATGACAACTACAAGGATATTGTTGCCAGGATGCTCACTGCCTTCAAAGAACAAGGCTGTAATATGAGCCTGAAAGTGCATTTCATGCACTCCATGTCAACTACTTCCCCGAAAACCTGGGGGCGTACAGTGAAGAGCAGCATGAGCGGTTCCACCGGGACATCAAGGAAACAGAGAGAAGGTACCAAGGAAGATGGAACTCTAATATGATGGCCGATTTCTGCTGGTTGCTGCTACGGGAAACCCCTGATGAAAAATACGCCAAGCAACGCACCAAGAGGAGCATTCAGGGGAAGAAGAAACGGGCCCACAAAAAGATTCTTTGAATTTTCATGTGAACTGCGATGTTTTCTTCTGTTTCCATTTACGAGAATTCGATTTACGGAATTTCGCAATAAATCTTTGCTATTGCTTGCCATATTGGAATGAGCCTTATTTATAACCCTGTGACTAGGGATAACCCAATGTAGCAAAAAATCTGTACGAGATGGAGCTAAATGGCTACCAGATTTGGATTCAGCGCACCAAAAAACATAATAATCAGTCATAATATTCGAGGCATTTGAAAACAATTTTTTTTCGTGTACCTGTGTAATCCGTAAAGGTATCAAAGCACCCAGTATCAAAGTATCGAAACTTTCCGTTATCGTTATCACTCGATATCGGTATCAAATTCAAATATTTTTGGTAGCCGTTTTCTGTTCGTTAGGTAGGTAATCTGTTCTGTTCAACCGTGCACTGAGCTGTGTCGGGACAAATCTTCAATCGATATTGAGTAAAATTCAATTTTATAGCGTATTTTTAAATAAAAAATTGACATTGGTTTTTTTCATGTAAGTATGGTTGATTTGATTTGACCAGAATTGAGCAGTGGTTTCACTGAAATTTGTATAATGCAAATTGCAAAGATGGATAATTGAACTATTCTATTCTCCTATTCAATATTTTTATTACCTAACAAATATTTATTTTTGATCAAAGAAGCATCGATACTATCGAAAACCATCGATAGTTTAGTACCGATGGTTTCCAACAATCGATGGTTAACTTCGATAGTTAATTCGATGGTGACTATCGATAGTTCCAAACGATGCTCATCCCTAGTTAAAATACATCTTGAGAGTTCCGTCTTTGAGTGTTCCGTCACTCATGCTCTACGAATGGGAATTTTTCCTTTTCAACCGTCTTTTGACACAGCCAATCAAAGATACACTTCACCCCAGTTTCAACGCCTACACTCCTGTAGTGTCAACAACCGTTGGTTCTGAACTATTCAAAAAAATAGAATTGGTCCTTCACATTTGAGCACGTTATTCACTTCAACATTAGATATTTACAAAGTCGATAGAGCAAAGGGAAATTCACCGATCTCGTCTCCTGCGTTTGAAGTCTTCGACGATGTCGTTGAGGGGACGACCTTCGGTTTCTACTTGGTAGAAGTAAAGGTAGACGAGGCCGATGGTGTAGGTGATGGCGTACATGACGAAGACTCCTCCAAGAGTGAACCACGACATGTAGGTGTAGAAGAGTTTGGTGCCGATGAACTGAAGGACGTTCCCGAGGCCGGCGACCAAACCCGTGCCGAAGGTTTTCCCTCTGAAACAAAATATCGGGGAGGTTACAAATCGATTATTACACGTAGAAGTGATAAGCGAGCGTTGGTCATCTATCTACTCCTGCAGTCAGGGACGCCACGATACTCTTTTCAATACAATACTCCTCAGATATTAAATAGGAAGAATTAAAAAAAAAGAAGGCAAAAATTATCATTACTTATATTGACAGAAGTATCGATTCCACCGATATGTTAAGCAACAGTATCAGATACTGTTGCTTGAAATATCGGTGGAATCGATAACTCTGTCAATGGAAAAGGTCTAAACCTAAGTGGAAAAGGTTTAAACCTAAATGGAAAAAGTTTAACTCAATTCGGAAATGCTATAGAATCTATAGCATTTTTAACCTTTTCCACTTAGGTTTAGACCTTTTCCATTTAGATTTAAACCTTTTCCATTTGGATTTAGACCTTTTTCATTTAGATTTAAACCTTTTCCACTTAGGTTTAGACCTTTTCCATTTAGATTTAAACCTTTTCCATCTGGATTTAGACCTTTTTCATTTAGATTTAAACCTTTTCCACTTAGGTTTAGACCTTTTCCATTTAGATTTAAACCTTTTCCATTTGGATTTAGACCTTTTTCATTTAGATTTAAACCTTTTCCACTTAGGTTTAGACCTTGTCCATTTAGATTTAAACCTTTTCCATCTGGATTTAGACCTTTTTCATTTAGATTTAAACCTTTTCCACTTAGGTTTAGACCTTTTCCATTTAGATTTAAACCTTTTCCATTTGGATTTAGACCTTTTTCATTTAGATTTAAACCTTTTCCACTTAGGTTTAGACCTTTTCCATTTAGATTTAAACCTTTTCCATTTGGATTTAGACCTTTTTCATTTAGATTTAAACCTTTTACATTTAGATTTATATTGAGCATTTAATTTCCGCTAGCTAAATTTTTCTTCTATTTTGTCTCATACTTGTATCACTTAAGGGTTTTATATATATAATATAAGAGCGCTATATTCTGGTTTATTTCGTCTGATAGATTTAATTAGCACTTAGGGGTTGTTTTTTTTTTCTTTTCCTAATTTTGAGTCGGGGCACAATTGAAATTCTTTTCTTGTTGTATAAGAGGTGCAACTCCACGGAGCACTACAAGCTCTTGTGAGCTTATGGCCCTGTGGGCACGAAATTTATTTGTCCAGCAATTTGTTTTACTTCTGTTTGTTAATGTGCCAATAAATGAATGTTGAATTTGAATTTGAATTAGATTTATACTTTTTCCATTTGGATTTAAACTCCATCAAAACGTCAGTAGTTAGCCCCATCATAGTAAGTGCCTACCTACTAAAATTTCATTAGGCTAGAAGTAAAAAAAAAGGAAACGGTAAGAAAAAATACGCATTTTTGAAAGTTTGTTATGAATCGGAAATCTCGGTAATGGATAAGGAGCCGAAGGCGTTTGGTTGAGAAGGAATTTGTTAGTTTCTTCTCGAAGGCGTTTGGTTGAGAAGGTATTCGTCAATTCCTTCACAATGCAAACTTCTTTCCCCACAATGCTATGTTGTTTTCCTTAATCATGAAGCACGCGACAGTGGAGCCAGCCAGTAGCTCTTAGTTTTAATGACTGAAAATCAGTTCCCACCTTTCAATTTGCTGGGGTTAATTCCATCTCAGCAAACAGTTTTAGTGAAGACGCTTTTCCGAAGAAAAGAAAAGAAAAGTACCGAAGAGTGCGAATCATATTGTGGGAAAATCAAATTAAAATTTCAAAAGTTAGTTTGGTTAGTTTGGATACATAGTTTCATGATATTGATCACTAATAATAACAACAGTTAAATAATCATTATATTCTGCATTTGATTTTACCTCGTGTTGAATTTGTGACTTGGGTACTTTTACCTCTAACTCCACGATAATTTCTTGAGTTTAAATCCAAATGGAAAAGGTTCAAATCCGAATAGAAAAAGTCTAAATCTAAGAGGAAAAGGTCTAAATCTAAATGGAAAAGGTTTAAATCTAAATGGAAAAGGACTAAACCTAAATGGAAAAAGTTTAACTCAATTCGGAAATGCTATATACCAATACATCGGAATGAGTTTACCTTCAAAAATATTGGTACAAATATCGGTATCGATACTCCAATGGTCCCTATCTGCAGTCTGAGGAAAATATACGGGAATCTTAGGACTACTTTTGAGATAAAACGCGGCAAATTATTACTTGAGAGGGAAGAACTCGCTGATCTGGATCCAAGGGATGTGGCTCACTCCCAAGTTGGACGCAAAGACGATCTCGACGAGGATGACGATGGGGATCCACGTGCTGCTGATTCGGTCCATGAACATGATGTAGACTCCCAGGAACAGGCAACCCAGCGCTGTCAACGTCACAGAAACGAAAGTCAACTTCCGCTTCCCGATGATGGGGATGAGGACGACCATCAGAACGTTTCCCAAGAGTCCGACAATTATGACGCCCACCTGAAATTTAAAAGTGGAAAATAATCGTTGTCGACAGTTGAGCAGTAATTTTATTCAGTAATGCGTTAACTTCTGTATGAGCAGAGTGACTGTGATAACAGTTAACAAACACAAAATGCCAAGAGTAACGACAAGTGGATGAGAGACTGATTACAGTAAATTTTCGAAGAAAACGAAGCTATTGCGATAAACTAGAAATTTCTTGCTATCATGTCATTGAACCCACGCAACACCGCTGTCATTTTAGCAGTTTTTAGTTTTTACCCATTCTCAACCCTCGGGCACCTGCAGGGCGGCACTGCTTGCCGCTAATCTCTAAACATTCCAGTAAATCACTAAAGGGCCCCATTCACGTGTATGCCTGGAGTCGCCACCGCGTCCCTAGCCACTGTCAAAGGGGAAAACTACCTGTGAATGGTTAACAAAATCTTGAGGTCTGGCGGTCGTCTGCCGCTCGGCAGGTAATCGAACATGCTCGAAAATTGTGGCCAGGTTAATCCTCGGCAACCCTGTGAATGGTTGAAGTGAGGCCGACGCCCGGTCGCACCCCCACCAGTACAGTATTTAGCCCTACCGTTTTCCTCACTTCTAGTCATCTTTCAAACTCAGAGAAGGAACTGAGCAAGCGGTGATTGGTAGCAGGTCCGCCATTCGGCGGAGTCAGGTAGTTTTGGTAGCCAGGTGAATGGACTACTGCGGTGGCTTCAGGGAGTACCTGGAGGGACACAGCAGCAACTCCGGACATACACGTGAATGGGGCCCTCAAGGCCTAGCGCACACCTGAGACAGTTTGTTGGTAGACAGTTCTGTCGATGTCCGACAGTAGAGCGCACACCAATACGACAAAACAGTTTTGTCGTGGTAACCCCCGCACACTTGCACGTTGACTGTTGTAGAGAGGCAAATTTTTCATAGGCCTCTATACGTTAACATGGAACTTTGTGGCCTTATCACGAGGTACCCAACTACTATTCAAGAATGTTTCTTTATTATCTCTGATGTTTTTATCGGAAAGAACAGGACCAATATTCAAACGGTTTCAGTATTTATATCATAGTTTTAAACACAAATTCAAATGATTTGAAATCAATTTATGAATGCTGAATAGCGAGGTATATTTTATTTGGCCTCGAAATACTGAATAGAATTAGTTAATATCAGTTGAGGAGTAAATTCCGTGAGGGCAATATGGAGCTTCATCCAAGACGAAATCGAAGAGGAAAAAATGCAGGTAACATCGATAAAAGTGAATCTAAAAAATAAGAGCTTCAGAATAGCTGCCATATATTGTCCCCCCAGGCATAACTTGAAGAAAGATGACTACAGAGGTCTATTCGAATCACTAGGAAACAACTTCATAGTGGGAGGAGACTACAACGCCAAAAATACCTATTGGGGCTCACGATTAACCACGACCAAAGGTAAACAACTGTACGAGGCAGCAACCGCATTCAAGTGTGATTTCCTATCAACCGGAAGACCTACATACTGGCCTACGGATGCCAATAAAATCCCTGATCTAATAGACTTCTTTATAAGCAGAGGTATCTCAAGTGGATACATACATGTAGATGATAGTGACGACCTACCCTCTGATCACTCACCCGTTATTGTAACAAACAATCAGTGAAAAAGTGATTTTAAAAGAGAACACTCCAAGCTTATACAATAAGAAAACTTGCTGGTCTTGTTTTCGGCAGCAACTGGAAACATCAATCAATCTTAAAGTTCCCCTGAAAACCCCGGAACAACTAGAAGACGAACTTGACGTATTTATAAATAACGTACAACACGCAGCCTGGCAAAGTACCCCAGTAAGCCAATACAACAACTATTGTGATAACAAAATGAAATCATACCCACTAGAAGTAAGGAATTTACTGAATGAAAAACGAAAAGCAAGGAGAATATGGAAAAATAATAGAACTCCTGAAAATAAAACTATTTTCAACAGAAACGTTAACAAACTTAAATATCTGTTGAAAACCGTGGAAAACGAATCAGTCGAACATTTCTTGAGTAACCTAATTGCAGGGAAAGATACGGACTATTCTCTCTACCAGGTAACAAAAAACATGAAAAGACCAAAAGTTCACTCTTCTCCAATCAAAAAAGATTTGCTGATCATCTCTGCGAAACCTTTCAACCATTACCAAATCTGATACCAGACGAAAATACAACAAAGACAGAAAAAACAGATGAACTCGAAATTATACCTGTAACTCTGAAAGAACTAAAGGGTGAAATAAAGAGTAACATCAATACAAAAAAGACGCCTGGCTACGACTTGATAACAGGTAGAATTATGAAAGAGCTCCCTGAAAAGGCTGTCATAAAATTGCTTCATATTATCAATGCTACCTTCAGGTTGAAACATGTACCATCCCAGTGGAAAGTTGCGGAGGTCATTATGATTACCAAACCAGGAAAGTCACCTAATGAGAAGACAGGATATCGGCCTATATCACTCCTCCCTGTCATGTCCAAACTTTTTGAAAAGCTGCTGCTTAAACGGCTTAAACCAATAATAGAAGACAGAAATTTGATTCCAGATCACCAGTTTGGATTCAGACAACGACACTCTACGATAGATCAAGTCCATCGAATCACTAACATTATAGAAAAGGCCCTAGAAGGCAAAAAAATATGTGCCAGCATTTTCTTAGACGTGGCTCAGGCCTTTGACAAGGTTTGGCATGAGGGTCTTGAATATAAACTGCACAGAGATCTCCCAAGACAGTTTTATTTACTCCTAAAACCCTACCTTGAGAACAGACATTTCAGGGTAAAGCAAGATGATCAATACTCCTGCTTGAAGCCTATAAAAGCAGGGGTTCCGCAAGGGAGTGTTCTCGGCCCGGTACTTTACATATTGTACACAAGAGACCTTCCACAACAAGAAGACACAACTGTTGCTACGTTTGCAGATGACACGGCTATCCTCTCTGTTGGAGATGACGTGGAAACTGCAACTCGCAAACTTCAGACGTCTGCTAACAAGATAGCCAAGTGGACTAAGATGTGGAGAATGAAGTTGAATGAAACAAAATCAGTACACATCAACTTCACTAACCGAAAGATCTCAGCCGTAGAAGTCGAGATCAATTCTAACAAAATTCCGTACGCTGATACAGTGAAATACTTGGGGATGACCCTTGACTCCAAACTAAATTGGAACAATCACATTGAAAAGAAGAAGCAGGAATTGAAGATCAAGTTCAGAAGAATGTATTGGTTAATGGGAAGGAATTCCCATCTTTCACTTCACAACAAACTGCTTATATATAAGCAGATTCTTCGCCCTATCTGGGCCTATGGGATACAGCTCTGGGATACAGCTGGGGCTGTGCCAAAAAATCAAATATTAAGAAAATCCAAACCTTTCAGAATAAACTGCTGAGAAGTATAGTTGGAGCCCCCTGGTACATGCGAAATGACGATATCCATCGAGATTTGAAGATAGAGACTGTCAATGAAACTATTGTCAAATACGCAAGGAAGCACGAACATCGCCTCCACAAACATGAGAACCTGGAGATGCTCAACGTTTTGGACAACGATGGAGAACTTCGGCGTCTCAAGCGTAACAAACCACTGGATTTAATTGTGCTGTGCCAATAGTTCTTAGCGCAAGTGAAACCAAGTGTTCCCGATCCTGCTAAAAAAACGGGCTAGGTTTTGCTGAAAACCTGCCCTACAGTGAGATTGAATTATTCTGAAATGAAATATTGCTAGATTAAATGTATCATTATGTTCAGTTGCAATAAAATAAATCACGATAAAAAAAAAAAAAAAAAAAAAAAAATCCAAGACGAGCGGGTGGCCAAGGGCTAATGTAGTTTTTAGCGCTGAATCTATTGGTGAAGTCGCTTTTGGACTTGTGGAATTTGTTACTGAATTTGTTATTGCGAAAATGGTTACACTGGCTATCAGAAACCTGTCTGCAGTACTCTTTGCTCTGAGAGTATTTAATAACTGAATACAGTTTTTTTCTATTCCATTGTTTTTTTAAAATTCATCATCAGGTCTTACTGGTGAATATCATTCGATATCCTTCAGGTTTGTGGTGTTTTCATTGGCAACACTGTAATCTGGTATGGTTGTTGGCATTGTTGTACGGAGTTTTCTGAACTTACCGAAGCTTTAGCTTCGTTCATCTCAATATGGAAAGTCTCCAGTATGAAGATGAGGTAGGACCTGAAAGCCCCCAGACCCGAGCCGTTCGACAGGTACATGAAGATGACGGTGAAGATGATCGGGTTGTACATTTCTGGCCGGAGGAAGTACTTTTTCGTCCAGTGCATCTTGTCCGAGTCGCTCATCGCCGTCGAAGTTCGTATGGACTGTTTGCTCGTGAAGTCCTTCATGTCTGGGTGATGGATGACTTGACCGCTCAATCCTGAAACAAGGAAGGAGTCTAGAATCCATTTACCTAAGAGATCTAGTAAAATCGAGGAGATTACAGGGATCTTATAATCTAGGAACCTAGTTGTCCAAGCGCTTTCTCATTTTCTTAACACGTTAACTGCGGAGCTGAAAACCTCGACTTTTCCACAGTGCAATAGGGGGTCAATTGGCCCCATTCGGAACACCCCCACAGTGCGTTGAGGGGTCAATTCATACCTTCATACCTTACGCCATTGATTCTAGTCTGGGACACTGGAATCAGATGCCTTTTGACAAAAACTCATTGGATTCCTCCAAAGTAGATGTACCTCTTCTTAAAACAGAGTCAGGACATGAATATGACGTTTTTCCCAGTAAATATATATATTTTCAGAATATATTTTTAGAATATTTTCAAAAATTGCGTATTTTTGACGTTTATTACTAGTTTTATATGCTTTTCCAATCAATAAAACATTTTGCCGACTCAATATTCTTCTCAAATCATTCCATTCTATATTTTCATAAATTACAGTAAACCGAATGCAGATTTGATAAGGTTTATAAACTTATATTCGTAATCTAAACCAATAGTTTATATATTATGAGACAACATATTGATAATATACCGAGACTGAGTGGACAACAGGTGGATCCACAAAACAATGTGAATCACACTCTTTCCCTCAGCAGTACAATATGAAGGGTAGGAAACTGTGAAGTACATTATCGAGTCCGATTCTAGACGAGTTTTTCCGAGGGGGTTCTTCGACCCCACCCCACATTGTGAATCAACTTATCAACTCTACTGCATTGAGGGGTCAATCGGTTCCTCACAATTTTTTTCTAATTGACTGGCTATTTGGTGTATTCAGTTAATCATTTTACATATAACTTTTTTAAACGGGAAAGTAGTCTAAACGCAAATAGTGACAGACCAGCCTTGCAGCTCCTAGGTACATATAAGGAAGTTCCGCATGGGGCCAATTGACACCCTAACGCAGTAAACGTGTTAAGCTTCCACCAGGCTTCACTTTGGAAATTTAATTCAAGTTTCAGTTTAGAACCCACAGACTACAAAAAACAACGGAAGTGTTGGCAGGAAAGTAATATATTTTGGTCTTGTAATGCGTAATAAACAGTACAAATTGCAAGTGATTATGCAGGGTGATCGTCAGGCGACGGTTATTTGAGTGAGTTTATCGTATTTTTACTGCCAATAATTGTCTTATAGTCCCGTTGGCCGGTTAGCTGTGAACTACCTAACACACCAAAAAGTAGGTTGATATCACGACGAAATTTGTTTTTGAAATCCCTAGCGCTGTTCTATCCATTTAAATGTGGGTTCGGCCCTTTGATGAGGAATTCTGAAGGCCTTAAAAATTCAAAGGCTTATTTCAAATTAAAAAAAAAAAGTGGTTTTATTGTCGTTTTATCGCAGGTTTTCAAGATTAGATCTGCTGAAATCCAAAATCAAATAAAAAACGTCTACCAAGTGGGTGTGGCATCTCTAAGTACCTTCCACTACCCTCATAGGGGACCATCTACACGCTAATCTGAACAATCCTAGAAAATTTCACCAAATTCGGATGAAAAATGTAAATGTGTAACAATATAGGTAGAATTTCCATCTGTACAACAAATGAGAAATACACCTAATTGCTCATATTTTGAGTCAGAGGAGGGTGTGACGACCCTACCCCTTCATACCAGTGATTAGATTAATCAGCCGGCCTGAAGAGAATGTCGATTCATATCTCTACGAATCGCATATTCCCAAAGGCGTAGCTCCAACAAATCGGGAACAAACCAAATTGGTTTGTCTCTTCTGTAAATGTAGGATCGTCACACTCCCCTCCCTAAAACATACTTCTGGGTTTCAAACAGAAGTATGTTTGAAAACAAGTCAAACAAGAAAATAGCATGAAGCCCAGGAAAAGACATCTGGAAGCTTCAAGGGGATTCCTCCATCGTAATGGTAGGTACTATTGCAAAAGAAGAAGAAGAAGAATGCCACGAATGGGTCATTTATGCCACGAATGGGCCATTTATACATAAAAGAATAAATCAATGGAACTGAGGAGAAAGCAAACTAAATAAAGAATACGAATGACGAAAAATTCAAGTGTAATGATTGAAAAGGCAAATGCAGAAAAGGCTTATATAAAAGAAAAACGTAATAGAAATTAATAAAATGCCAGATTGGCAAAGCCTAACAAGAGATTGAATTTAATTGCTGGATTGGCGAAGTTTAATGAATGAATATAATTGCCGGATTGGTGAAGTCTAATAAGGAAATGAATTTAATATAGAGATCCCTTCTGGAAATCTCTTTGAGTAATTCCTTCTGGAATACCCAAGAAAAAGTGGAGGGGAAATGATGAAGTAAATTCAGTGCATTTCCACCACACCACGCTCTGCTACCATGTAACAATATAGGTTGAATTTCCATCTGTACAACAAATGAGAAATACACCTAATTGCTCATATTTTGAGTCAGAGGAGGGTGTGACGACCCTACCCACTGGGCTGAAAGCTGAATGTGGGAGCCCGAGAAGCATTCTGATTGGTGGAGCTCCAGGACGTAGTTATAGCGGAAAGCAACAGATAGCGTTCATGATCACTTGTTCACAACCTCATCACAACAAGTCACCTCGTTTATCACATATTTTTCTCCTTGGTGCGTTACTGGCTGCATCTAAGTAATTAATTTGATAAAATTCAGTTATATTCGCGATATGTACGAAAAAATCGAGCGATTTTCATTAATACACTGGGTTTCAAACGTTTCTTTGGATGGCAGTTGTCAATTGAATATTTGAACTACTGGCGATAGGGACAACAACAATTGCATGAGGAACTCTGAAAATACCTTTCGCCTCGATTGGTTTTTCCAAGTAATTATTGCAATTCTAAATGATGATGAAACGAAAAGTTATCAATTTCTGGTCATTCGAAAGGATTTGAAAAGAAGCGGTATGAAGAGTGTTGCCTCCCCCTCCCCACCACTTCTGTGGTAGTTCCTCAATCCTAGCTGAAAGTAGATGGCGCAACTGAGGCAGCCTCAAAAATGCTTGCACACCATTTTAATGTTGGCTTTCTTCTCTGTTAACTTGTCTCCGTTACTCTGTGACCCTACCCCTTCAAACCAGTGATTAGATTAATCAGCCGGCCTGAAGAGAATGTCGATTCATATCTCTATGAATCGCATATCCCCAAAGGCGTAGCTCCAACAAATTGGGAACAAACCAAATCGGTTTGTCCCTTCTGTAAATGTAGGATCGTCACAAATGTTATGGCTGTTACAAGGATTTTACGTATGCGCATGCGCAGAGGCTTCTGTAAATTTTAAGGCCTTGATTTTCATTGGGGACCATCTACAACCTAATCCGCATGATCCCTGAAAATGTCATCGAAATCAGGTAGAAAATGTGGAAGTTATGGTCGTTACAAGGAATTCACGTTTGCGCATGCGCAGCGGCTACTATCAGTCCGGGGATGATGATCTTCATTGGGGACCATCTACAACCTAATCCGCATAATCCTTGAAAATTTCATTGAAATCGGATGGAAAATGTAGAAGTTATGGCCGTTACAAGGAATTCACGTTTGCGCATGCGCAGTCGCTTTTATCAGTCCGGAGATGATGATTTTCATAGGGGACTGTCCACACACCAACCCGCACAATCCCTGAAAATTTCATTGAAATCGGACAATAATTCGTATAGTTATGCGCGTTACAAGGAATTCATGACAGACGGACAGACTGACAGACACACAGACCCACAGACATGGAACCAAAATTGTTCAAGAAGTTCTAAAACGCAAAACGCGAGTGAAAATTTTGGTTTTGGAGAACTTTTTTTTTCGTCCTTGAAAAGTGAAAACAAAGCTTCCGCTACCTTGGTAGACTCGGAAGCAATAAACAATGTTTCTCAAATTCAGTTCTTTTTTTGTCATTTTTGACTCACGATTTAAATTGTCATTAATATTTCGTCGAAAATTTTTACAACTGCCGAGGGGTACAGAAATATCCTTGTCTGTAACTTCTAAACTATAGATTCTGTTGATCTGGGAATGATTTTTTTTTTTTCAAAAATTAAGGGCTAAATTTCAAAAAATTTGATGGATTTGATATCCAACAGTTTAAGGGTCAAGGGAAGTAAAAAGCTGATCCTTGCATACTCAGGTTATTCACATCACTTGGCACCTTAAAGGTATTTTATTGTTTCAAAACAGTTCAAGTATCACTTTGTGTCGATTCCAAAATTCAAATTAGGCCTAATTTCAATTAAACTTAACGTCGATTTCAAATGTCTATGATTGACAGAACGTATTCCTGAATCAAAACCCTGCAGCAGCTTGGGAGAATCACAATCAGCTTAATAATTGACGGCCAGTAAGTATAATAATTATATTTACTTTCACGGGTCCAATTATTGAACACGTGAAAAGCCCTGACTCGCTGTTGACGGAGGAGGACATAATAGGTTTGTTCCAGCGCCTCTCAGTTCATGAACTTTCTTACACCCAACCTGCGCACAACCCGCGCGCATGTTGAGTTCATGAACTGATGCGTTCCAGCGGCGCCGAGTTCGAGAACTTGCAAACATAAACCGCGTTCCAGCGCTTCCAGTTCATGAACTTTTTGTACCTGGGTTCATGAACTTTCTGCACTCATCGAAGGCAGGGTTGTGAACTCGAACTGGAGGGTAACCTGTGCCATTCACGTGAAACCTACTAAATTTTTCATTTGTTGACCAGTTTTCACGCTAATCACTTGGCTCCATTTTCAAACTTTCTTTTCGTTGTGCTGAGCCCCTCTTTCTCGAAGAGCGAGTCGTCTCTAGGAATGAAGTGTTTTTCGAATGAAGTGTAAATTTTTGGAAATTACTTATGTTCTAACAGAAGGTTTCGATCGACTCTTCCTTTCTTCACAAATACACGATTATTCCATTATCACGACAGTGAGCTTTGTCTATTTATTCGTAGAATGTGTCAAGGGAGTTCACATCATCTCTCTCTTCTGCAAACTATTTACCGTGAAATGGTTGACTCATGTGACATGGGCAAAATTTGATTTGTTGACTACGATAGTGGGTTGCTGCGTTTGAATTGAAAGCTTTATCGAGAAAATAAAATGTTTTACGCCGAGTCCGGTCACCCGTCGATCTCAAGATGACTTCACGATTTTGGTATCATTTTTGGTTTATTATTTTCAATAATGAACCTTTGGAATCGACCAAGAAAAAAAAATTGTTAACACCCCCTCAAAATTTGATGGTTTACGTTTCAAGGTACGAAGAATCCAAAAATCGAATAAAAATTTGGCCGTCCGTCCGCCGTACACCGTACGCGGCACTTTTGCCACTTAGCATTGACCGATTTTGATGAAATTTGGTATGTAGGCTCCATTTGGGGTCTAGTTGTGCCCCGAAGCTTTTGGTTGATGTAGGTCACTTCTCAGGGTTCCAAAATCAATTTTGAAAACGCCCTAACTCAAAAAATTTTGATATAAAGGTATTGTTTTTCCTTCAATTTAAGATTCTATAGAATTTTTTGAGACCACGCGGAGCTCTGTAGGACAAACCGTTCGCTCCCTACGAAAATTTAAGGGTTTACATTGAAATATATATAAATCAAAACACGAGTGTGAATCGCAAAAGAGGCCTTATCTCTGTTCAAATTAGAACTGACCGAAATGCGATCAATGGTTGGTAATTTTGATTTTTTAAAATTTTTTTTCTTTTTTTGATTTTCTTTTTTTCATATTGGATGGTTGGTGATTTCGTAGACAAGTGATCTATTTAGAAAAATAATAAACCATTGTGTAATAATTTGCAGCGTTTTTCAGTAATTTTTCACGCTGAATTCAATGGCGATAGTACTTCCAAATAATTCTGACTGCTAGAAAGTGAATTTTTGAAGAAATAGTGGAAGCTGATCAATGAAATGAACCTCCGAACTCCAGGTATGAACTCTGCAATGTTTTTTCTACTGAAACAATGTTTTTTGAGTCCCTAAGATTGAATTTTAACATAACACAAATAAGATGATGTCGTTATTGAGTAGAAAGGTGTTACTTTATGCTCAGTACCTTATCTACGAATAAAGCGTATTTTTTGAACGAAAAATGAAGGTTTTCATCGAAATAACCACTATTTTGCAGTCAAGAAGTATCACCATTGGATTCAGCATGAAATTACATGTAATTCCTATAGGAACGTAATGATACCAAAAACTTGTCAATTCATCTTGAGATCGAGTGTGACCATGATAAACGACGTATAACACTCGATTTTTTAGTAGAACACACGTTTTTTGGCACTAAAACTTAATTTAGGTACTTCCAACATTAATTTTAAAAAGAAAAATTCATAGACCATTGGAAAAACTGACAATTTGAGCATATTTTTTCGAAGAGCGCCCATCGAAATAGACAGGGATTTAGAGTTAAAACTTTGAAGTTTGCTTTTTGACTTGATTTTTTAAACATGTTTTATTGTTAAAAGTATTTTTAACAATATCCTCAAATTTGAGTTTACTTGGTAGGTAGATGTCAGGAGTTACAACAGTTTTAATGACGTAAGTCAGTAAACACGAAAAAAATCTTTGAATTGAGAAAACTTGAAAAAACAAGGGGTTGAAACAAAATAGCTAGGGGACATTTATTTTTTTAACGTTTGTTAAAAATTATGAAGAATCGTTCAATCTTAAACTTAAAAAATCCCGCTAAAGATTGAGATGAGAGGTTATTCTAGGTTTGTTGAAAGCGTTGTTCCGCGCTCCCTGCCGAAATTCATGATAACTACTAAAAACGTTCCAGCGCACAGGTTCCTGAACCTAAAAGGGTTCATGAACTCTTCAGCTTTTTCGGGTTCTCACACCCAGCGGGTTTATGAACTTGAGTTCATGAACTTTTTGCGCTGGAACAAACCTAATGAGTTCCACAAACCTGTTTTGGATTGCCGTGTACGGAGCAGCAGACTAGAGTATTTTTGTACTTCCCGTGTTGCCAAAACGCGAAACGTGAAAAAGAGCAGCTAGCGCGAGCACTCGTAGATGCTAACTTTCCACGTCATTTTTTTCAGATCTTCTCCGCCAAATCGTGAAAACTGAACTCCTGTAGTGACGTTAACGTGTCGCTCATATATTAAGTTGGCAAGGTTACTTTGTTGGGTTTTTACTCATTGTCTACTTCAAATTTTGTTCCCCTTTTAGATAGGATATTTTTTGTTTTTGATGTTCCTAGTATCATGATGGAAGTTGTGGATGAATGGATGGCGCTTATGGCAGAGTTCATTGTACTGAGTATTGAGTACAGAGGAGGAACTTGTGCAAGTATTCGACGTTTATTAAATAAACGTCGAATACTTGCACAAGTTCCTCCTCTTAAATTTTATTTTTTCCTCTTAAATTTTATTTTTTTCTCCTTTTTTTCCTCTTAAATTTTATTTCCTTAACTTAAATTTTAAGGTCTCTGCTAGAGAAAAAGCACCCCATTTCAGAAATTCTACGTTCGGGCGTTTTCAACTGAAGACCATGGCAAAAGAGGAAGTTTCAACTTTCGGTTCAAACACCAGGATATACCAAAACTGACTTGAGGATTTAACATAACCATTAAATGGTTTATGGTCTAAATTTTAGAAAATCTAGTGCTCCCTTACAGATCATATTTTCCGAAGTTTTTATTATTCAATTCAATTAATGTTTTTCAATTTCTGATAAACATTATAATAAATCAAAAATATATTACAGATATATTTTTAGCACTTATCATTTATTTTTATTATTATTCATATTATTATAATTAGATATTATCAATAATCAACTGCATATCAGTAATACCAGTAAAATATGATACCAAAAAGTAGATAGGTACCTGTAAAATAAAGAAGTATAGTAGTGCCTACAAACTGATGTAAAACTATAGGAGAAAATTGGAATCCACAGTAAATGAAACAATAATGAGAATTGAATTAAAATAACTTCAAAATTAATGACGAAGTGGGTAGGTAATGGTACAAAAAAATCTTTTCATTTCAACATTACGTTGTGTTATGATTGCTGTTTTCTGCCTTGAGTGGTCCATAGAAGAAGAAAAACAACTCCATCTACTCTGAGGTTATCCTCACGTAGCGCACCCTCGCGTAGACAACCGATTTTCTCAAACGCCAAAAGTTGGCTTTTGGCGTCAGGGAACTTTTCGCGTGTGGGAGTAGATACGTGGGAAACGAAACGGCAAGTACAAAAATACTCTATTGTTTAGTTGGTCGCTAACGCCATTCGAGCGCAAAGAACACGAGGAAGAAGAATTAGAACTAACATGAACGCGGAAGCCAACCTTTCATTTCGATGCGTCCTTCCTGTGAGCACATCTCAGCGTACTGCTCGCAATTGTGGTAGAGCAGATCCTTGTATTCCTGGTCCACGTCCTCCTCGGACGCCCATCCTCGCAACCACCTCAGCGCGGATTTGGCCTCGTCGTACCGCCCTTTGCTGATCAGCCACATCGGAGACTCGGGAATCTACAAAGATAAATTCAAACAAGATCAAGGAATAATTGAGATACTCAATATTATGAAAACAGGGAGCAGTTAGTGATTGGCAGAAGAGGTCCAACCCTGGGAAAAAAGTAGTAAATCCAAGCGATAAGAACGACGCCATCAAAGTAATTCCAAGTGATATGAACGGCATCATCCTGTGATATACTTGGGATTTATTAATAATTAATTGTTTCCAATGGAAAGCCTTTCTGAATAATTTCCTACAAGCCTGATCAACTTGAGGATTTTTCCAGACGGTATTTTCATACCGATGACTCAATACGAAAAGTATGTCAGCCTTGTCTATATCTGCTTTTACAAAGTCGCAGTCATTGGTTCCAGCTCAATTCTGTACGAATGGGTTGGTATCTTTATCTTGACGTATTTGTCATCAAACTGAAGCTCAAAACCTAGTTTCCTAGGGAATCACATACTATCTTATCCTCCCCTATTGTAAAGCCGTTGGGCCCCAGGAGGTCAAACCGATAGCTCAACTGCCACATCGACCTTTCCCGAAATTATCATTCCACCCCACCACATAATGTACCCCCTCTACGTCTTGATGTCTATAATAGTATGTTGTACCATAGAATTAAGACAGTCTTGACTTTCAACTTGAAAAGTGTAATTCTTGTTAATATAAGTTTCTCCTTGAAACTTGTGAGTCCTTTCTTTCTACCACCTGCACGGGCTTCCAGTGAACACGAATCCATTTTAATTTTCTACGGACTTAGAGTTCTAATTCTTTAGAGTATCACAGTACAAATAAATCCAATCAATAAGAGTGACATCATGGACTATCGAAACTTGTTGATAGTCCATGATGTCACCAATTGACCACCTCTAACTCCACTCACCAAACACAGATGTACAGCAGTGAGGATGGGGAGTATGGAAGAGATGATGGCGGTTGTTCTCCAGTCACCAGTGATGACGTCGATGAGGAAGACGAGCGCCTGGCCAAGGGTGAACATGAAATACGCCACTGACGCCAGCGCTCCCCTGTATTGCGGCTGTGTCACCTCACCAATATACGTCGCTATTGGCGCCTGCACAAATCCAACTCCTAAACAACCACAATTGTACCATTAGCGAGTATTTTGGATAAAAATTAAGCGATTGCTATGGCCTAAAAAAATTTATTACAGAAACGTGTGAGAATTCTCTTAATAGAAATCCGTTTTGTAACAACTCCTGAACTACGATACTTATTTACAAGTATATTGTAAGCAGTCTACGACCACAGGATTGTTCCTCGTAAGCATGTGCTGCTACAAGTCAGACAAGCTGGGAACCCACCAGTGTGCCAGCCTGGAGCATCCTAGCATGCATTATTGCCATCCAGCACTAACACCAACTTCATGTGGCTACGTGGATGGATGATCCAGAGGCCCCCTCCATCTACGAGTGAGAGCAGATAGCCATGGAAGAAGATAGGAGGAAAGTTCACTTCAATAGGCCGATGCGTGCGCTTTTTTCGTTTATCGCGACAGTAGTTTTCTCTTTAGGTGGCGAACAGAGTTAAGAAGTACTATTCGCGGTCACTAGAGCTCGTAACGCTTCCCCTCTCCCCAGCCCTGATAACAGTTACTCCAACGTACTTTTCAGATGTGTTTCTGTTGCTAACGTACGTTTTCTCTTCTTTCTGTTTGATAGTGGTTTGTCTCCAAGTTTAATTTTCTCGTCTTTCTATTCATCTACAGTGGTTCATCTCTAGTTTGCATTTCACTTATTCAAAACATGAAGTAGTGTTGGTAGATGTCGATTCCAATAACTTGAGACCATCAGTAGGTACGCCTCGGCAGAAATGCAGTGATAAGAGTGATGAATATGATAGATGATGATATTGTAGTGTAACTACAGCCCCTGGATATGATTTCTTGTAGGAATTTAGTTGTTATATTGAAAAATTTGTTGTTTTTGATATGAAAAGAAATTACACTTGTCATATTTGGCGCCATATCAGTCGTTTTCTAGCACAATATTTTTGTTTTTCATTTTATGGTAGGTATGTACATACCTACCGTTACTCCTTTTCTCCTGGTATCTTATTTCTATAACCATTACGATAGTTATAGAGGACAGAGCGTCCAAAATCGTACTCCACAAATAATATTGATGAAGTGCAATTTTAAAAAACCCGCGGGAATGAGCAGGAGGGACGAAGCTGCGCTCTAGCGACTGAGTGGTATACTGTCGGACGACGAGTTTTTCTTCGCCACCTAAAGATTGCGCTGAAAGCGGGGGGCGATTTTTCGTCACGTTTTTTAACGTTGACTGAGCTTTCCTCCTATCTTCTTCCATGAGATAGCTCCTGTGACCAGGGATGGCACAATACCACCGATATATCGGAGTATCGATACTGTTTTTGTATCGATTATTGATGCAAAACTCACATCAATATATTATTATCGATACTTTTTCCTCAAATATCGGAGGCCTCGATACTTTCTTGATGGTATTATCGATATTTTTGCCAATAGACTGGTAAAAAAATACCAAATAATAAAATTCAGAAAAAAATACCATATTTTGGCTGCCACAGAATAATTTTCAATAGCCTCAGAATAGTATAAATTGAAACGATATAATCGCTTATATAATCCTTCATCGAAATTTAAAAACTTCCCACAGGTTATCTCCTGCAAACGTTTTTCATTCCGCTCGGTTTATTGAATAGTTCGGGTTCCTTGTGACGATTGTTTTACTTTTTGATTCACAACAATTTTTTTGTTCGCTTTTTTTTAAATTCAAGTGTAGCCATTCATTTAACTTTATGGAAATGTTTTGTTTTTCATGATTTGATAATAAATATTATTCGTATTGAAATTGATTTATTACTTGATCCTATCCATTTGTTGTGGAATGAAAACTCAATTTTAAATGCTTGCATACGAGTCTGCAACACATTGGGACATTTTCATGTCAACCACTACACAACAAGGTAGTGAAGTAAGGTTGTTAGTTCATGTACCCAAGCATCAAAGTTTTCGTGACGATTTTTCAGTTCATGTGCCAAAGGAAAATGTAAGGTAGTTGATTGTTCTCTACGCAACACAGTGAGTCTATTTTATTTATTGGTCGCGTGAGCAAGATTTGCTTAGTTTTCGTGACGATTTTTCAGTTCATGTGCCAAAGCAAAGACATGAAAATGTCAAAATGATTTCTTGCATATAAGAATTGGAATTAATATAAAACGGAATGATGATTAATTTTTATTAAATTTTAGATTATTGACTTTTATTAATATACCGATAATATTAATATTTATATTTCTTAATTAACGGGGTTTTGATTTGGTTTGCAGAACCATCGGTGGGTTAAATTGAGACATCGGTGGTATCGATACTTTGGGTCTGTTTGGAGAGGCAGTCCGGAACCAGTTTGGAACTAAACCTCAACTGAAAAGGGGAGGGGATAGAGGCGATTGGACTCCTCCAAACCCCTCCGAACCGTTCAGGACAGCCTCTCCAAACAGACCCTGAGATTCGATATTATCGAAGTATCGATATCTAATAATATCGATATCGAATAGATTCGAGTATCGATACTTCCTGAGAAATGTCGTATCGAAAGGAGTATCGCGTCGTCCTTACTGCAACTTTCACAAATCTACTTCACAGCTCATGGATCTGACGATCTGGTGAGCGTTTGAGCTTCATTGAAGGGGTGTGTATGAATTTATGAACTGAATAAGTTCAAATGTGAAAAATCTCCAGAGCACACCATCTGTACGTGGAACCACCCTACAATTGCTATAGACAAACAACACTGTCACTCTCACAGGGTTGGAATCTCGGAAAGGGACGTCACCTAGCTACTGATGTGGAAGAAAAAAAATAGGAATTTCAATCACCATATATAATATACCACCAGCCTACTCCTCCCCCCACGCAGTTGATCAAGTCACTGCCACAGTGTTCAATGATCAGCGCCATCAGTGCCAACCAGGGCCACAGTGTTGAATCATCAAAAATTAACTTCCTGCAACCGGGGATCGATCTCCTATCGTTCTGATTCTGAATTGGAGCTCCTACCACTTGAGCCAAGGAAGTGGATGGACAGAAATGCCAAGAGGTAGCTGATCAAAACATCTCTCCCCCTCCCCTCCATTAGGAAATCTTAGGTACCCCGGTACCTAGTCAGGGAGGTGAGAGGCAGCTTTGGCCAGTGTTTTCCAACTCAGTGAGAACACGCTGTTTTTGACTGGCTACGGAGTTTTCGTTAATGTTCCTTATTGACAGGGCGGGGGATCTGCTGACCTCAACATTTGTCCGAATAGGCAGTGGCTCGACTCGTGTCTTGGGAGGAAGTTGTTTTGATGACCTAATCTTAATGAATCATTGTTCTTAGAGAAATCCTGAGGAGACCATTCGGGTCCTACTGACTGCGCCAGGTTGTTAAATCCCGTTACCTAGTGTTAACGCCAGCCTCATGTTTTGTTTTGCTCTCGTTGTGTTCTTTCTCCTTTATCTCTGTCTCTCTCGCTCTCGTTGACTCTTCTCTTCCCCTACTCCTCACTGTGAAGTGGACACCTCGTCTCAACCCCCGAATCAGTTCACCAACGCTCTTCGTCGTTAAAGCTCCCTAATTGGTCATCAGCATCCAGAAAAAGGGCTAATTTTCTCTACACCGTACCACAGTCATCAGCATCTGCAGCGGTTTTCTTCTCTCTTTCACACCTCATCATACCATATCGACGTGAGTAGCGCCTCTCAGCTAGTCAACGATTTGATACCATAAATCATATTATGTCCTCTCCATATTCAGCAAAAATCATTGATCTCATTCCAGATCCAGGGATTCCCTTGGAAATCACATTTCATCACATTCGACATCACATTTCATCACATTCGACATCACATCACATCTCATCTCATTCAACATTTCAACATCTCGCCGTTCATCTCGACATCTCCTAATTGTCGCCCTTGTATGCAGCAGCAGCACATTCCTCTTTGCGTGCTTACCGGCATCCTGTCGATACGGTCAGAAATTTCCTTTTTTCGTCCTATCTCAACTCTTCCAACCTATTGAAGCTCCTGATAACAATTCCCGACTAATAATTTTAATTTATAAGCATTTTATCTTTAAGAAACGATAATTTAATTTTAATACCTTAGGAAGGAGCTCCTTATTCTTGTAATCTTTTTTTTTCTCTTAAATTTCAACTTCACAATAAATTACTTTGTACCCTGGACAATTGGTTTTCAATAATTTAATTTGAATCCCCGTCTTTGGTACCAAACACCTAGGCCTTTACAACTTTTAGGGGGGAACTGAAGGTAAAAATAAACTGCTGGAAACAAAGGAAGAGAAAGACACCTATAATCGGGCCACTGGTTTTACGCGAGTGGACCACCTCAGGCCTACAGTACCCGTCACAGGGCCGCCCCCCTCTTCTCATTTTCTTCCACATCTGCAGCTAGGTGACGACCTTTTCCGAGATTCCCGCCCTGTGAGAGTGACAGTGTTGTTTGTCCACAACACAATTTCCAGTAAGATAGGCTTGACGAAAACTTTAGTTCTGCCTTCGCGTTGTCCAACTATCAGAACTCACCTAATCCCATGATAGATGCCGCGAGGTAGAGCTCCCAGATCGACGTGGCGAAGTACGGGAGGATCCATCCCAGAAGTAGAGGCACCTGGAGGTAGATCATGGCTGTTTTCCGTCCGAACTGGCCCAAAACAACCGTCGTCATGCTCCCCACAGGCTGCCACACAAAAACTAAACTTGCTACACAAAAATAAACAACAAATCAGTCAAGATTCCTCTGCTCTAATAAACACTGCGCCGTGGATTTGTTTCATGTTTTCAAAATGTCTCTGAAAGTGCACACATCAGAGTCGGCTGGCTAAATTTGAGCAGTTTTTACGATTCAAAAAAAAAAAATAATAATAATAATAATCAAAATTATTCATCAACATCGTTTAAAAAGTCGCGAGGAATTCATCTTAATACTAAATAGAAAAGACTCGGAGAACTTATACAAATTTGCTAAATCTGCGTGGACATACAGAAGATCGCTGATTCACGAATTCAACTATAACTGATTGAGGATACTAAACGAGTGAACAACGCTTAAAATAAAATGGAGAACAATATGTTGCAATATTATAATGTAAAGAAAAACAATTAATATACTCCTGCTCAAAATTAGTGCACCACCATCTATTTCTTTGTTTGCCCCCTTATTTTTTCCTTTATCGAGTTTTTATCTATTTGCACACATTGTTTGCAAACTCAGAAAAAAAATGTAACCAAAAACGCTGCAAATTATTACACAACGGTTTATTATTTTTATATAGATCACTCGTCTACAAAATCACCAACCATCCAATATGAAGAGAAGAGAAAAAAAAAAAATAAATAAAAAAAAAATAAAAAAAAATAAAAAAAAAAATCAAAATCACCAACCATTGATTGCATTTCGGTCAGCTCTAATTTGAACGGAGATTAGGCCTCTTTTGCGATTCACACTCGTGTTTGGATTTATATATATATATTTCAATATAAACCCTTAAATTTTCGTAGGGAGCGAACGGTTTGTCCTACAGACCTCCGCGTGGTCTCAAAAAATTCTAAAAATTCTATAGAATGTTAATTTGAAGGAAAAACAATACCTTTATATCAAAATTTTTTGAGTTAGGGCGTTTTCAAAATTTCAAAATTGATTTTGGAACCCTTAGGAGTGACCTACATCAACCAAAAGCTTCGGGGCACAACTAGACCCCAAATGGAGCCTACATACCAAATTTCATCAAAATCGGTCAATGCTAAGTGGCAAAAGTGCCGCGTACGGCGTACGGACGGCCAAATTTTTATTCGATTTTTGGATTCTACGTACCTTGAAACGTAAACCATCAAATTTTGAGGGGGTGTTAAAATTTTTTTTTCTTGGTCGATTCCAAAGGTTCATTATTGAAAATAATAAACCAAAAGGCACAAATTCGAGAAAAAAATATGTTTTTAATGAATTATAGAAAAATGTACTTCTTGTGGTAAAATTATAAAAATTGAAAAAAAGGTTTGAATTATGCCAGTTTAGCTTTTCAATACTTGGTATTACCTCCTCTAGCTAGGATGAGGGCTTGCAGCTATCGACCGATGCCTCTAATCAAGTTTTGGATACCTTCCTGGGGATATTGTCCCACTCCTCTTTCGCTGCTGTTTCCAGCTGCTGAAGATTGTCTGATGGTGGATCTCAGGCTCGAATTCTTCTTTTCAGCACGTCCCAAACATGCTCTATCGGATTCATGTTTAGGCTCCTTGGTGGCCAGTCCAGGATACAAAATTTATAAGGGAACAAGGAAAGAGATAAACGAAAAAATGGATGGTGGTGCGCTAATTTTGAGCAGGAGTGTAGTTTCAATAACTAAAATCGATAGATAATAATAATATTAACATGCGCACAAGTAATAACAAAAATCATTAACAAGTATAATTCATACAAATTTAAGATACGCTTTCAGTTAAATCCATTAATCAAATGAAGTGAACTCCGGTTGACGGTAAACTATATACCAAAGCCCATCATACTGTTAATTTGTAAAAACACTGTTATTGTTGCTAATAAAATTATGTTTTCATTCATTCGTTCGTTTAAAAAGGTTTGATACTAATATTTTAGAACTCAAAATTATTACGTTGCTAGATGGGAAACTTAGGGGAGGACATAATGAAGGAGGAGTGGAGCAATAAAACAGTTACAATGACAGATAAAGAAACAATGGTTCAGGGAAAATAGTTACAGCAGTTCCAAAATCACTGTCGTTGGAGCGAAGGTAGTTTGAGTTGATTCAAACTTTCTTGGTTGGAAAGAATTTTTGAAAACAACAGAGGGGAGCTGACCTTAGATGCGTTTTGCTGGCTGCTTGCTTCTAACTCACAGGGAACCGTCTGATATTAGTAAACTTTGAAAATTTCATCAACCTTATGTTGTGATCAGCGACCTCTTCGCATTTCTGTCAATTCGCTTCCTTAGCTCAAGTGGTTGAGTCATCAAAAAGTGGTTAAGTCATCATACTATTGAGTCATCAAAAATTAACTTCCCTCGACCGGGGATCGATCTCCTATCATTCCGATTCTAAATCGGAGCTCCTACCACTTGAGCTAAGGAAGCGAATGGACAGAAATGCGAAGAGGTCGCTGATCACAACACTTACCACTGCTCCGTATATTTTTGTCAGAGAGGAATATAATGAGCGCATTTTTTGGCATTTGCTTTGAGACGACCATTCCATAAAAATTCAAACCACAAACAGCCAGAAAGAACGCATGAATTTCAAAATGACGCTACACCAAAAGTAATTGCAAAAAAAGTCTGCCAAGTGGGTGTGGCACATAGCTTCATCGTATCCATAACCCAATTGTATAGATGATCCGATGCATAGTAGTTGATCTCAAAACATCAATCTCTAAGTACCTTCCACTACCCTCATAGGGGGCCATCTAAATACTAATCTGTAACATCCCTGAAAATTTCATCGAAATCGGATGAGAAATGTAGAAGTTATGGCCGTTACAAGGAATTCACGTTTGCGCATGCGCAGTCGTTACTATCAGTCCGGGAGCGATGATTTTCATAGGGGACTATCTACACGCTAACCCGCAAAATCCCCGAAAATATATACATGTTGTCGATGAGGTTGAAGAGGGGATATGGCTAATCAGAGGTCTGATTGACCATTTCTTGCCCATATAAGGCAACGTTTTGGAACTGGAACAGGAAGGCAAAGTGGTGGACTCCTCAGCAGCAAAGGCCTCTCTTCTTTGTTAAAGAATACGCGAGGCCTTAAATCGAACCTCACATTATAACTAAGATTTCAATTAGTCCCACAAGAAAACATATTGTTTAGTAATGCATGCATTCCAGGGGACGTCCCATTGGATAAGCATTAGATCAGTTAAACCAGTTGGTAAGCGATAAAACTGTTTCACTCGATGTAATTTATTCATTACTTTAGGCAAGAAATACTGACCCCCCCCCCCCCAACCATTATCCACCTTAACATTTCTAGCGGCATGGGAGCCTCGAATCTGAAGAGCATTTTAAAATCCATGATCTACGATACCCAACATGCGAATTCGAGTTACCCCCCCCCCCCCCCCCACCACCCCAACGCCAACAATGGTGCCAGTCTGGCACCAAAGCGGAAATACGTCGTAACATTGAACTTTCATCTGTTAGTTTTGGTAGGCAGTCCGTCGAAGTTCACATCCGTATTCAAGGTGAAACACAAAAAAAAACCACGAAATAAGCGGTTTATGGCATCATGGCACCATGGTGGCACCACTATTAGTTCCATGGTGGTACAGAGAATAATTCATGAAAATTCGGAGGTATAATGAGAATTTTTCCTCAATTTCAAAGCTTGGGTACAATTAGTAAGTAGTAAAGGAACCAAAATATTGAAAAATCGGATATTTTGTGAATATTATCCCCCCACTCACCCCCTCCCCTTGCGAATTTTGGTACTCTGGAAAAATCATGTACAACTCGGAAGTTATTTGAGTCAAACAAAAAAAGAAACACGCAAATCGGTTGGAAATTGAGGCCTGGGCAGAGTTTACAAGATTATGCACGCAAACGCACGTTTTTTAAGCATTAACCCCCCCTTTCCCCCTCTTAAAAAGCAAAATCCAAAATTCCGGCGCCGTAGTGCACAACTAGATAGTATTACGCGTCAAACGAAAAAAGAACCACGAAAATCGTTTGAGAACTAAGGCCTGAGCAGAGTACACAAGATTATGCCCAAAAACGCACGTTTTTCGAGCATTAACCCCCCCTTTCCCCCCCTTAAAAGGCAAAATTCGAAATTCCGGCGACGTAGTGCACAACTAGATAGTTTTCCGCGACGAACAAAAAAAGAACCAGGAAAATCGGTTGAGAACTAAGGCCTGTGCAGAGTACACAAGATTTTGTTACACACACACATACACACACACATACACACACACATACACACACACACACACACAGACATACACCTATGGTTTTTTTCGCGGAATTGGATTCAGAATGGTCTAAAACGGATTACTGTGTGGTTATTTTTTTTTTCTGTTGAGTGTTGTCTTCCTTCACCCCAGATCGATCGCATAAGGACGCCCAAGTCTTACTGTGGGACGTCCTAAAAAAATCGCAGGTGGTAAGGTCGGGAGAGTGGGGGGGGGGATCTCACCAAAGCCAAATTCTCGTTGAAGAACTTCCATTGAAGCACGAGCAGTGTGGGATGTGGCCCCATCTTGCTGAAACCAAGTCCTTCTCATACAGAAACGATGACGGGTAAGCACCAGGAAAAAAAATTTGGCGATCATTATAACGTAGGTTAAAACCGTCTGAATTGACGGTTGCTGTTCCCCCGTCGTCGTCTTCGAAATGTAAGGTCCAATGATTCTGTCTTGGCTGATTCCTCACCAAACTGTTACTTTTGGGGGGTGCAGAGGATTCTCACGGAGTGTTTGGGGGTTCATTGGGGGCCAATAACGCCAAGTTTGTCTGTTAACATAGCCAGAAGAAGTTCCCAGGGAAATGTTGACCAATGCCATGCGGGAACGGCTGGAATCCTGCATTGCGTCTAATGGTCGCTTTTGATGTAGCGTCATTTTGAAATCTATGCGTTCTTTCTGGGGGATCCTGTACTATCATGTTTTGAGCAAGACCTGTGCTCTTGCAAATTGGGCGGACATACTAATATCATAAAGATGCAAGATCCTCAGCTTCACAGGTATTAGAAAACCAAATCAACTCACCAATCCACGACGCCTCATCTTCAGTGATTTTGAGTCCACCATCTCCTTTCAAAAGAGGGGGGTTGGCCACAGCTGCAAACGTGACGGCCATGCCGATGTCCAGCAGCATGAGGTACTTGGAGCATGCTGCTAGGACCTGCAATTTTGAAAAGTTTTCGTATAATGTGAGGAATCAGTGGTTATGTACATGTAGTTAACTAGTTGACTAATTACCAGAGACCTTCAAATGCCACATTGCCACGGCGCCACACTAAAATGCCACATTCGGCCCATTTTTCGGTAAAATGCCATATTTCGTTGATTTCTTTGAAAATGCCACATTTTGTGCCACATTTGTGCGGTGAAGAAAGCAAAAGCCCTCATAGCCCTCTTCTCGCAGCTTCTCTTTTTGGAGTCAAATTTTAAAAACATTCCAAGCATAATCGAGCAGCTGCAATCTCTAAAGATTCTCCTGACGACCTCTGTGGATAAGATGGAGGAAATCGCCAACACCGACTACCCAGGAGCCATTGGATTAAGGATTAACAAGGTACAGGCCGTTGTGGACAGGAATTGCGGCTGGAAAGAAATGAAAAGTATAGCCGCGAATCTCGAAGGGAAGGAATCTTCTATCAAGGAAGAGTGGGACGCTGAAGACGTCTTTGCAATGGAGTAAGCGCCCGCGACTTCTGCCGATGTAGAGAGATCATTCTCTAAATTGAAATATATCCTGAGCGACCGTCGTCTCAATTTATCCATGGATAACATAGCCGCCCACTTAAAATTGTTTTATAATTGAATTTAACATGTAAATACATGTAAATTTGTTGGAAATACATGTTGATATACATAATACAGTAATTGATATGCTTTCAAGTTTCATGATTTAATGGCTTAACATCCCTTTCATGGTGGGGAGGGGGTGGAAAGTTAAAAAAATAAATACCACATCAGCTGAAATAAATGCCACATTCGGCCACAATAAGTGCCACATTGCCACATTTTATAGTGCCACATTTTATAAAAATAAGTGCCACATTTTGAAGGTCTCTGCTAATTACACATATAAAGGCACAGAATAGGGTGTGCGCACACTATTTTTAAAATTTTTGGGAGGTGTGTGCACGCTGAGTCGCTCCGTGGGCGCTCGTCTACTTCATTTCTTCACCCTGACCTCATTTAGAGTCCAATCTTCATGAAAATTGTACACAATAATAATGATTAATCAACTAACGCATCTGTATCAAATTTTTGAGTAAAGATGGTAGGAGCAGCCTCTCGCACGTCTCCCATTGCGGTCCTCGGTTTCAAGTCTTTTCCCGACTTTGGAACACATCCAGTCCAAATTCTTGGTCCAATCGGTCCAAATCTTTTTTCCAATTACTGGTAGCATTATTAGCTAGATTCATAGTGTAAAAAATATCACGATTTTACGAAATCTCAACAAGAAAAAAAGAGTTGGTCAATTTTTTGTTATCTCTGTTAACAACAACTTCTTCTTTATGTACCGGTTTAGTGACAAAGACTTTCGTTAATCTGCTCACTGTGATTTGTCCTACATTCATGACGAACACACTGCAAAAAGAATTGACTTGCTACCTAGCTTCAAACCTGAGAAATCGGTTCCAGAAGTGCGAGAACATGAAGTTTGGGAAAACGCGTTTTTCTCATTCTAGTCTCGTCGCGGAGTTTGGTGCCCGCGCTATTGTGTCTGAGCGTTTAGATGTGGTATTTCTAGATGAAATCTATCAACCTGAGTCATTTTTAGGAGAAGGAGGTTTACCTGTAAGTGAGAAGAAGGTGTAAGGGGAGTTTACTATTAGGTATCTGTTTTTTTGTGTTCTGTTGCTCTGAACGGGACAAGCAAATATTGTGTTGCCGGAACTCACTAAGGGCCGGGGGTACAAGTCATCGTTTAAACAGGGACATAGCTAAGCTTAGCTTAATTTTGAAACGCCGTTTAAACGACAGATCCCGTTTGGCAGGTGTACAAGCCCTTATCAGCTCAGTTTAGGAAACTGGAGTTTAGGAATCCAGAGACGACGAAGACGAAGAGGAAGAGAACAAAATGGCATGGAACTATAAAGGTTCCATGCTGTTCCATGTTCGTAACTGCAAATTTTTGATGAATTTCAAGGTAGAAGTTGGAATAAACATCAACTTCACGTTAATCAGGATAACCTAAAACCTCAATGTGAGTTTTGCTAGAATGAAAGTGCGGACGACTTTTACTTCAATCGGCTCAAAAACCTTCATTTTAGCGTTTCTATGTATTGTAAAACACTAGTGGTGAAAGAAAGGAGTGTCGAAAAATAAATAAAAACAAACCAACGATGAAAACGACGTATTAACTTTCATGGTCGACCCAAAAGTCGGTTATTCAAGAAAGAGTCTTTCCGTCCAAGAACCGGGTTTTCAAAGATGTGGTGAGTACTTACGACATATTAATTTTATCATATTTCTTATCATTAAAAGAAATTTTGCATGCCGAATACTTCCGACGATAATGTGAAAGTGAGTAGTGATAACTACTATTTCTTTCACTAGCAAGCAACTTTGTTCCGAATATTGGTTGATGTACGTAAATAATCATAACGATCGGTAGAATACCTGATAGAATGTATTACCAAAAAGCACTCCTGCAAAACCAGCAAGTAGGTACCTACAGCACTTATGAAGCTCAAATTGCTCGTAATACTATAGATGCATTTTGTTAACTACTCTCTTACATCACTCTTCATCATAGTTACCTATTTCTCAACTCTTTTCGTCACACCCACTTCATTTTTTTCAGGTGATTACCATGTTCAACTGAAGATACGTCTCCTACGAAGGGTGCTGCCCTATTCCTAATGGTCGTTTCCTCCTACCTTCCCATTTTATTTTATCAATACAATATTATTCTGTAGGTATCAATCATTGTGTAACTGAGTAAAGGACCTGACTGATATCTAATTATTAAATGACTGTACCTATTAGAAATCAATAATGTTTTGAGATATTCTGTATATTTTTTCCGAAAAATACACAAATGTACCTGTATGTAGTTTTGTGACTTTACCTCTCTTGATTCCGTTCTTGAAATAACTATATTTAGTTCATTAAAACTTGAATAAAACGCTGGAATATTTTCCTATTTTAATGTTCAAATTGTTGAAATTCAACATGTCATGTTGAAAAAGCATTCAATGCTTTTTCCAACTAGGTATTCCTTAAATTTAATGCATATTTGTACAGACTAACTTCTACACTAAAATCGTCAGTGAATAATGTAACATAGTTGAGCAGCTACTACAATATATTTAATAAAATTCAACCTCAACCAAAATACTTCACCACATTGGTAACAATACGAGTATTTCTCGTTATTACCCACTAAACTCAGCTTAAACGGTCATCAGCGACCGTTTAACTTTAGTCTTAGTTTAGCTCTTATCAGGAACTAAAAGCGTAGTTTAGGAACTTGTACCCCAGCCCTAAACTGCATTCTCCGTTTAAACAGTAGTTTAATCGATGAGTGACGTTTAAACGGGTGTTGTACCCCCGGCCCTAAGTCAACTTCAAACGTGTGTAGACGAGGTATAGCTCCTCAGAATACCCTATTGTTATATATTAAAATGTTCTGCAGAACCTCTAGTTTCTTATTATTCAAAAATCCCCGAAATTCCAAAAATCTCATTTTTGAAGCACACCTCCCCTTAAGGGGGCCTCAGTCAGTCGCCCTTCCTTCCTTGTTCCGGGTTAGTCTAATCTCTTACGAACTGGAGCTCATCGTTCAAATTTGATATTTTCATTCATTTGTTCACTACCTAGGGAATAGAAAAACTAAAATCTTATAGTTTTTTTGATTCCCAACATTTGAGCGCTAGTACGTAAGAGATTAGACCAACCCGGAACGAAGAAGGAACGGCGATTAACTGAGGCCCTCTTAAATGAAATACCTCAAGAAACAAAATTTGGCTCTCACACAAATAAGAGCCCCCAAAAAGTTACAACATAACCTGCAAGATATATACAGAGCTTCTTAATAGCTTCTTCTAACCCAACCTTACCTGCAAAATGTATTGGTACAGAGCTTCTAAATCAATATCGTCGATAGTGATTAAGAAAACAAAAGTACTCTCTTATTGCGCGTTAAAATAACAGTAAATTTGCTAAAATCTGAACAGTTAAATTCATTCCTTTTTTACCGACCTGAGCTGAAAAATTTCGCAGTCTTTTGTGTTGATTTTTATCTTTCGCGAATCCTTTCCCCGTCTCTATGGCTTGCTCCATAGTCGTATCTTTCTGGTCCACTTGAAGTTCCACCTGAAACAGGAAGTAGTTGAGTCAAATCCCATAATTAGGTTAGCTAATTACCTAGCAAAAGGTTACCAGATGATCTGGCAAAACGAGGGGCCATGCTAGGCCCTTATACACGCATCGTCCTTCCAAAAGAAGATGTTTATGCAGCGATTATAAAGCATTTCAACGAAATATGGCGCCAGATGTACGTGGAAGACGACTCTATTCCATGGTAAGTCTCATCAGCAAGCCGTATCAACTCGACCATGGATTTTTCAAGCTACTGGAGACCGGAAACTATGCCGAGTTATTACACGTCTGAGAACAGGAGTAGCGGTATGCCCAGTTCATCTTCACAAAATAAACGTTAGACCATCCCCGGAATGTTCGTTTTGCGACCATCAACATTGTGATGAAGAACATTTAGTGATGGAATGTCCAAATTTTACACAGCAGAGACAATTATTTTTCGATTATTTAATGAAGACAATACCAGCACCATTCAATTTTAAATGTATTCTTCAAAATCATTTAACTTATGCAAACTTATATTCATTTATAAATAGTTGTGGTTTGAGATTTTGAGTTTCATATTATTATTCTGTAACAGCATGGCTGTATTTAAATAAAATGCCATTTAAAAGGGGGAAAAAAATAAAAATAGGTTACCTAGGTATAAAGGTACTAGGTAAATAGGTACATAGGCTGGGTGCTATCCCAGTTTAGGAAGATGGCGCAGGGTTACGAACTTGCTAATTCCTTTTCCCATTTATACTGATGTGGAGAAAAGCGCCAATGTGGGAACAATAATCGAAATTATGAGACTGCCATATCCTACCTACTGCTATTCATCACTGCATGAACGATTGCAACTTGCCCCTTCTCCATTCAAACTTATACGCAGAAAAGCACCTAAGGCAGCAAAAATAGGAGTACCAGAATCACTGCAGCAAGTGTGAAACAAATTAAAGTACAATAATTGTACTTTAATTATTGCTGTATTTAATTATTGAGCAATTATTGCTCTCATCTATTAAACATATATGCAGAAAAGCGCCAAATGTACAGGCAATCAAAAATGCTAGACTGTCAATCCACCACAGCAAGACAGTAGATTCATCAAACATTATTGCTATATAGCTACAATGCGAGTCTTACCACAAAGTACTAGGTACGTCGTGAACAACATAAATGAAATAAAATGAAGATTTTCTGAATAGACACCTGAACAAGTCACATCTGTCCTCAACAGCGACCTCGATCCTTCAGAATCGTCGAAATTTGTAGCAACGCAGACTATCTTCCAATGCCGAAAAAATGTAATTTTTCAGCATTATTTTGAAATATCCAACACTGAATCTACTATCAAATTCACACGCGTCCATTTCAAAACGGTAATATCAATCTAGAAAGTGCTAAAATATACGAAATGAAATGATAAAATCTAAAGAATGAAAATAAAGAAACGAGCTGAGCAAGAGCAAAAAACGAACGCGAAAATGAAGTTTGAACTTTTTTCTTGGAAGTAGGAGTTATCTAAATGCCACTGTAATAACCGCTCTTTCCCGCTACTTTCAAACCCCACAGATCCCACATGAGTCGGAATATGTGCCACACAATCCATAGCTGAGAGTTCACTTCTATGTGGCGGTATTACATACTCAACAAAACAGGCCCAACAGTGAGTGAGATAAATTTCAAGTTGCATGTTGGTAGGGACTCCCTCCTCTCTTGTACTCCCTACTAGGGAGTACAAGAAAGTAGTATCATCGCCTAAAAATAAGTTGGGTGGATGAGAGAGCAACACGGAGTTCGCTAACAATGAAACTAAAACGCCTTGTAAACCCCAAAAACGCAGGGTTTTACATTTGCGATGCTGAGGGCAAAATTTACTCAGGACGAGTGCCTGTTGGAAGCAATTCACGATCATGTTCTTATCACTTATTGGGTAAATGATCACAAACATGAAAGTGAATCTCTTCAGCGTTCATTCTTTTGTAGGTCAATGCAGCTGTAAGCTTTCAAAGGTCACTGAAAAAAACTAGGGCTCTTTTTATTATTTGGTGTTGGCTGCCCTGATGGGTGCATCGTCTTCCCTGTCCTCAGCTCCTGTTTTTGTATTACCTCTACTATTTCGATTTTTGAACTTTTGACTAACGTTTTTACTCGCTGTACCACTCATGTAACATATCAAGTACAGTTTTGTATTATAATGGATTTTGTTTGTTCAATGTTGATTATAGAGAACAATAATACCGATTCATCAACCGAAGGTAAGAGAATATAACTGGAAATCTTAATAGTCACACCTTCCTATCACTTGCCAACATGGACCATGGATGGTAGGTCCTAGCTTGCCAATGAGAGTACGAGGTAGTAGCACAGAGTACTGGAGACAAGTTAGCAGTCATAAAAGTTGTAATCTGAACCCATCTAAACCTAGTATCCTAGCAAAGTATCCTAGTAACCTAGTAAACCCATGGACCTAGTATCCTCGGTATCCTTTATATTATAGTATCCTTAAATTTTCAATTTCCAAGGCAGATGCACTAATAAATCTTGAAAATTTCAAATTTAGATACAATTTTTAATGTTTGAGCGCCGGTGATTGAGGAAAATACAAACCCATAAAGGAATGAACAGCGACCGACTGAGACCAACATCATTTCCACGTCGATCAAAAAATCCCAAATGGAGATTTTTCGTATTTTTCCTTTTTCTCTCTCGAGTCCCAACCTTGGAGAATTTGGATAACCAGCCAAAAATGCTCCAGAGAAGGTTATCTTGTTGTTTTTGACGAAAAATCCCGGGAAGGTCGGGTGTGCTGATTTGCTCCGAAAACAACACTGTTGCAGGTTCGTTTTAACCCCTAATAGCCCAATGTTGCACCCGTGCCACATGAACTTCCGCGATTTTTTGTACAAAGGCGGACTATTATTTCCGGCTGATGAAGGTTTTATTTTCATTAGACAACCTTCAAGAGCTCGTGTATTTTTTTTTTTTTTTTTTTGGTTATGTTGCTAGCATTAGGATAGCTGATAAAGAGGTTTTTATCTCTGATTCCGTGATACAGCGCTGAATATGGCGCTGTGACGCGCGAAGGTATGTCTACCACCGCATTTTACCTATTTGAATAAATCTATTTTCAATAAATTTCATCTTTCGTCGTTGGCATAGTTGTAGCATCATGTAGCATTTACTTCTTCCAAGTTTTCTCCATTTTTAACTTTGCTAGAAGTCAAAATAGGTTTCATCCACCCATGCAACATTGGGCAGCCGGTGATGGTAGATTGTTGCTCCCAGGCAACGTTTAGCAGCCAGCGCTGGTAGATTGTTGCTCCCGGCCAACAGTGGGCAGTCAGTACATGGTTTCAGGCATACTAATTAGGTGAGTTGATTTTGCCTTATTAGTGCAAAAATCCCATAAGATGGATAATTTCGCAACATGGGGGATATTTAGTCAATAGATTTGGACAGAAGTAGTTACCTACCTACTAGATACATTTATTAGAGCAATAATGTGCTTTTTCCTATAGAAAGTTTTGTTCACATCAAGATCAGACATGATGAAGTTCTGCAATTACACGATGATGACAAAAGTTACGAAAATGAAGAAGTAAAATGTCCTGTTGTGCTTTATCGCCATCAGAAAAATTGTTTTAGAAGTTCTCATGAGGGAACCAATAATAATTCAATGTTTTCATTTACATAAGTTGGCAGTGCTTGAGCCCTTTGCATTATCCACACTGATCAATTTTTTCATGTTTCATTTTTCAATAGGTATGCCATAAATTTTCAGGAGGGTGTTACATTTAGCACTTTGGGTTTCGCTGAAATACCTACTTTCGGAAAAAAAGGAGGGGTCTTAGTATCAATTGCCTCCTATGGGGTGAAATTCCTAATTCTGACACTTTGTTTCATTATTCTCAGAATAAGAAACTAGTGGCTTTCGTTCATTATTCTTTGAATATCACATCTGTTCTATTCGTTAGAAACAATTCCTTATCTGGATTATCTTACTATTTTTAATTTCGCCAGGATTTCCTCTCAATATTTGCGTCATCTGTGATGCATTTTGACGACTGCTAGTTTAAAAATTTTCGTTTGCTGTCGTTAGCTAAGTATAATGTTGAAAGAGTTCCAAAACACCTCATTTTAGAGGTCCAATCATATGAGCAACTTATGTATAAGTGATCGTTTGGGAACCAGGTAGGTATGTAATTCGACAACGATGTAATACAAATATTGAATTGGTCATGAGTATGCATTTGTCTAACTGAGTCAAGTTACTTTTTTGAGTTCCATAGTCAGAAGGGGAATGAGAAAAAAGTATTTTTTTCTAATACCTACCTACTGATTGTTGGTAAAGACGCCTGCAAATAATGATTAATTATGATTAAATTAATTAAATTAAATTAATGATTAATTATGGAATCATTTAGTGAAATGAGTACCTCTGAAAGCTCTACTATTCCGAGTATTGCAATCGATTCTTGACTATCATAGCCAAATATTGCAGCCGAGCAACAAGAAATACTATCCGGCTGCCCAATGTTGCACCGGAGCGACAAAATGGGGGGTGCGCCTTGATTTTTTTAAGATTTTTAATCGAAAGTAGACTACATCCTGAAAATTTTGGCACCAACCGCGACCTTCTGGCGTGAGTAGATCTGTTTCTATGATTTTTCAAAGTTTTGACCGTTTATGACGTCACGCGCCCCTCTCGCCTGGGCAGAACCCCCCCCCCCCCCCCAAGCCCACTGTGACGTCATAAACGGTCGAAACTTCAAAAATTCATAGGAAAAGATTTACACACTCTAGAAGGTCGCGGTTGGTACTAAAATTCTCAGAATCAAGAAAAAATCGGAAAATTTCGAATTATTTCATGTCTTGGGCTATTAGGGGTTAAGCCCTTTATTTCAGTTATGAACCCTCAGTTTCATAGGTAATTCAGAAACGTAGGTACTGAAGCAGTTTGTTCGAGAAATAGCCCGAGTAGTGTACAGCAGATCGAAATACCTACCTTCATGTAGCTTCAGAGCTAAGTTGCCCAGTTTGCTGTCAAACATCGCCCCCTATCTAGCTAGCTAGAGTGCTATTTTCGCGTTTAATGGCGTAATATCGTGTTGTTATTCTCTGGGTGGTTTCATTCTCAACATATTTCATGTTTCATTATTCTAATATCGTATTTGAATTTTCACTTTTCAGAGTAACTTATACGCCTGCAATTTAGGGAATTACTGACCCGGAACGAATGGCGACCGACTGAGTTCCCTCAAGTATGTATAAAAATTTTATGAACATTTTTCATATTTCTCAGCAAAAATTGTCCACGTTTTTTATTGTATTGTTCTTTATTAGGATTGAACGACAAAAACAAGGTCCTACCTCAAGTTACAGACGAGTAGGTAGGTTTAGGCTGAGTAGGTAAGGTAAAGCTACGCTGTTCTATCGTGACCCATAAAAATCAATTCGACAGCGACGGAGAGTTCGTCGGCCTTCACCTCCCGGAGTTAGCGGCATTTTATTTCGCTGTCCCAACATTTGCACGGCTTTTTAGCAACAAGTGATAAATTGATAGAAGCGAACGACGAAACCTTGTTATTCCGTGTCAAGTCCACAAATAAGTAGAAATTCTTTCTTTACTCACGATGAAATGCCGGTGTAATATTAGCAGGGACTTGTGAATCCGTTAGTCTGAATAGCTGAGTGGTACGTTGGTACCGCTTACCCGATTCACGTGGCTTGATTCGGAAGCTTGGTGGTAAAGACACTAGAATACGTAGGAGGTATTATTAGGTATTGTTATGCCTAGGAAGTGACAGGTACTATAGAAATAATGTGACAGACTCACTACACCCTAGGGAGTGCAGGAAACTGATCCACACCGATCCTAAGAATGAAAGGAAAAATAATTTAACGACAGAAGGGAACCTGATCTGAAACAAAACCCCGAGACGGAAAACCCAAAAATATCTGTATCTGCCTCGTTTTAGATTGTCCCAGGAAACTGGTATAAACCAATAGTGAGGAAACCGTTAAAATTTATTACCTGAGAAAATAATTTTAATGAAGAGTCCGATGGCCGTGCACATAGCTTCCTCGTATCCATAAAGCGATAGTAGTTATGTGTTCTGATGCTTAGAAGAAGTCTTAAAACTTCTATCTCGAAGTGCCCACCACTATCCTACAGAATTGATGATCACGCGACCAAGTCATTTTATAGAGAACCATCCAGAGTCTCGACCACACAGCTCTTCAAATACCATCGAAATCGATACTGTAATAAGTAAAGTAAACCACAATTTCAGATTTAATTTTCGTCTGACAGGCATTCCTTGCGTCGCGGACGTCATTTGCTGTCTTCTAAAGAGGAGATCATTTTCCTTCCTATTTCGATGAAATTTTCAGGGTTAATGAGGATAGATGGTCTTCAGTGAAAACCATCGCCCCCGGAGTGATAGCAGCCACTGCGCAAGCGCAAACGTGAATTTCTTGTAACAGCCATAACGTCTGCATTTTCCATCCGAAAAATGTGCAGAGATTATTCGGGTTGCCGTGTAGATGGTCCCCTATGAGGGTAGTGCAAGGTATTTAGAGATTGATGTTTTGAGATTAGCATCGGATCATCTGCAGGGTGTCCGAGAAAGATACGGCCAAACTTCAGGGATCGATTCTTCAAGTAATTTGCAACAAAAAGTGCCTCGTAGAATTTTGCTTCCGAATCTACGAAGGTAGCGGAAGCTTTGTTTTCACTTTTTAAGGACGAAAAAAAAAGTTCTCCAAAATCAAAATTTTCACTCGCGTTTTGCGTTTTAGACCTTTCTGAACAATTTTGGTTCCGTGTCGGTGTGTCTGCCTGTGTGTCTGTCATGAATTCCTTGTAACGCGCATAACTATACGAAGTTATTGTCCGATTTCTATGAAATGTTCAGGGATTGTGCGGGTTGACGGTCCCCTATGAAAATCATCACCTTCCGACTGATAGTAGCCACTGCGCATGCGCAAACGTGAATTTCCTTAGAACGGCCATAACTTCCAAATTTCCTACCTGATTTCGATTAAATTTTGAGGGATTATGCAGATTGGGTTGTAGATGGTCCCCTATAAAAATCATCACCCCCGGACTGATGGTCCCCAATGAAAATCAAGGCCTTAAAATTTACAGAATCCTCTGCGCATGCGCATACGTAAAATCCTTGTAACAGCCATAACATTTACATTTTTCATCCGAATTTGATGAAATTTTCTAGTATTGTCCAGATTAGCGTGTAGATGGTCCCCTATGAGGGTAGTGAAAGGTACTTAGAGATTGGTGTTTTGAGATTAACTACTATGCATCGGATCATCTACATAATCGGGTTATGGATACGAGGAAGCTATGTGCCACATCCACTTGGCATTTTTCCTATGCTTTATTTTTCAGTTACCTATTTCACTTTTTAAGATTTGTTTCGCATGTTCGACCTTGTCTAACTAAAATGACTATAGCTCCCTTATTTTTAATGCAAATTCAAATCTGATTTCACCGTTGAAAAGAGCATAAAATTTCCCCATCAGATGAGCTACAACACACATTTTTAACCTTGCACCTAGTTGAATTTTTCCTAACCTAAACTTGAAACTTGGCAATTTTTGAGTTTTTTGACGAAATTCTCGGATATTGACGAAAAATTGACCGATTTTTGGGGTTGGATGGAGGGTGGGAGAAGAGGCGTCGGAGGAGTCCCGGGAGTCCTCCCGTCAAAACTACTATTTCTTTGAAAAAAAATTCACGTTTTTCCGTGTTCAATCTCAAATTTCTCCCGTATAAGTTCCGCTGTAAAACATTTTTTGAATATACCGTTGGAAAGCTGGGATTTTGTGGGTGGTCTTGATGAAAACCGCATTGATTTTCCTCTACAGGAAATGGGTGAGAATCTCTTGAGAATTTTGTCAAAAAACTCGAAAATTGCAAAGTTTTAAGTTCGAACTAGATAAAAATCTAACTAGATGCGAGGCTAAAAATGTGTTTTGTAGCTCATCTGATGGGAAATTTAATGCTGTTTTCAACGGTGTAATCAGATTTGAATTTGCATTAAAAATTAGGGAGCTATAGAGTCAGTTTAGTGAAACAAGGTCGAACTCACGAAAAAATTTTTAAAAGTCTTTAAAAGTGAAGTAACTCAAAAACGATACGTATAAAAAACTTTCTACGAAGCACTTTGTTGCAAATTACTTGTAGAATTGACCCCTGAAGTTTGGCCTGACCTTTCTCGAATACCCTGTACAGGGTGTTTCACGAAAAGGTTACACCCCCCTTCATTTCTGCAAAATACAACGTAAAAAATTCCGACCAACGCAATTCTTCATGATTTTTTGTGAGGATCTCAGGAAAAATACTTTTGCTCAAAAAAGTTGCGCGCAATCGTGCGCAATTGACACTAACTTCATTTTTTCAAATGAAACCCCCCCCCCCCTTTTTTATTACAGATTCGGATTCTACGTCAAATTTCATGAGAAATTCATACCCATTTCGATTTGTTTTATTGCGCGCAACCTGGCTTTTTGAACGCTCTAAGTTGCGCAACTCCACAATTGCGCAAAAATTAGGTTTTGGAGAACCCTTAGTGTGGCACATGTTTTTTCATCATTTTTTAACGCTGAATCACAGGGTGTCATCCGTTTTGAGAAAAACCAAGATTTAAGAGGAAAGATTAACATTTCTTTGACGAAAACATCAGTTTTGAGGTCGAAATCATGTTTATTTTTTATTTTCTCACCTCCTTTTGAACCACGGGCTTGGGGCCGTCTACGGTGGAGTTGAAAATAAAAACTGACAGCATGATCATGCTTGAACTGTATAAAATTACCTAAAACGCATACCGATTTAAAAAGAGAGATTTTTTCACTAAAAACAACCGAATTTTTTGCCGCTATTTTGAAAAATTCCAGTCAAATTGAAAAACGGATGTCAGCATGTGATTTAGCGTTAAAAAATGATGAAAAAACATGTGCTACACTAAGGGTTCTCCAAAATCTAATTTTTGTGCAATTGTGGAGTTGCGCAACTTAGAGCGTTCAAAAAGCCAGGTTGCGCGCAATAAAACAAATCGATATGGGTATGAATTTCTCATGAAATTTGACGTAGAATCCGAATCTGTAATAAAAAAATGGGGGGTTCCATTTGAAAAAATGAAGTTAGTGTCAATTGCGCGCAACTTTTATGCGCAAAAGTATTTTTGCTGAGATCCTCACAAAAAATCATGAAGAATTGCGTTGGTCGGAATTTTTTACGCTGTATTTTGCGAAAATGAAGGGGGGTGTAACCTTTCCGTGAAACACCCTGTATACAATCGGGTTGTGAATACGAGGAAGCTATGTGCCACACCCATTTTTTTCATTTTCATCGGTTTGTCATTAGTTTTGAGGTCAGTCCATTTATTTGTTGAATTGTTTTCATTCAATTTTTTCCTGCCAAAATATGCTAATAAGGTCGAATGTGCTCTCACCCCACTCTTCCCTACCTACCTATCTCCAAATTTCTGAAAATAGTACCTACAGTGCGAAATGTGCTTTCTACCTGACCCAGACATTGTAATTTTAGATAGGTTTGTGAGGTACAGTAAAGCAGGCATTATCCCCTCGAAGAACAGTAGATTTCAAGATACAGAACCTGTTAAATTCCCAATGGCAGCGTCATATTTTAATACTCCTTTGTTCGCTTACAATACTCACAGGTACAGCTCCTACCTATTAATTTCACGGCCCCAACACGACTCGATAGCCGGACTATCAATTTCACGGTGTTCGACCTCTCGAATGTCTACCTAATATGAAGGTTAGCGTTTCACTTCCTCACTACCGAAGGTAGGTAAGCCTCATTTTCGCCAAAAGTTGAAAAAGGCCAAGTGGGAGTGGCACATAGCCTCTTCGTATCAATAACCAGATTGAACCTGAACTCTCCCTCACCAGCTCCATGGTACCGGGGCAAGGAGCAGTCCAACAGAACTATTACAATGACCAACCGCATTCTTATTGGCCATGCCAACGACCACCTATTTAAGTTTCGCATGAAGTTGGTAAACTCCCCTCATTGCAGATACTGTAACGATGAATCAAAGGAGGAGTCAATTCATCACCTGCTGTTGGAATGCAGAAGGCTTAGGTCTAGTATTCTGCAAGCCCTTGAAGGTAAACCTTTGCTAGAGGCGCTGGCCACAGTTTGGGAGACAAGGAACCAGATCCCTGAAATTATTAGGGTTCTTGACCAGTTTAAGGTCAACATTTGATGTTTTCCGTTTTTATGAGTGGCTGTCAAATTTTCCCCATTATTTTGTATTTTATAAGAGTTCCTTATTGTTCTTTTGAATTGTCAATTGTATAGTCAACTTCAATGTCTCATGTCTTAGGTATTTTAATGTTTCATGTCTTAGTACTAGGTGCAGTGCCTTACTTTTATATTTGTAAATTCCACTAAATTATAACAATAATAACTAACAACAAAAAAACGTCTGCCAAGTGGGTGTGGCACATAGCTTCCTCGTATCCATAACCCGATTGTATAGATGATCCGATGCATAGTAGTTAATCTCAAAACACCAATCTCTAAGTACCTTCCACTACCCTCATAGGGGACCATCTACACGCTAATCCGGACAATCCTAGAAAATTTTATCAAATTCGGATGAAAAATTAAGTGAGTAGATGTACGTGATTGGATCAAAAATATTCTTAGCCTCGACTGGGATTCGAACCCGCGATCCTTAGAGCACAAATCAAGACTCAATCCTCTGCGCTATTGAAGCCTCGTCTCTCTCACAGGAGACCGTTCCTCTATGAATGAATCCCTCTATGAAAAACAATTCTCTATGATTTTCATAGGGGACCATCTAAACACTACTCTGTGACATCCCTGAAAATTTCATCGAAACCGAGTGGAAAATGTGGAAGTTATGGCCGTTACAAGGAATTTCACGTTTGCGCATGCGCAGTAGATACTATCAATCCGAACGTAGCGATTTTCATAGGGGACCATCTAAATACTAATCTGTAACATCCCTGAAAATTTCATTGAAATCGGATGGAAAATGTAGAAGTTATGGCCGTTACAAGGAATTCACGTTTGCGCATGCGCAGTCGCTTCTATGAGTCTGGGGATGATGATTTTCATACGGGACCATCTACAACCTAATCCACATAATCCCTGAAAATTTCATCGAAACCGAGTGGAAAATGTGGAAGTTATGGCCGTTACAAGGAATTTCACGTTTGCGCATGCGCAGTCGCTTGTATCAGTCCGAGGATGATGATTTTCATAGGGGACCGTCTACACACCAACCCGCACAATCCCTGAAAATTTCATCGAAATCGGACAATAACTTCGTATAGTTATGCGCGTTACAAGGAATTGATGACAGACACACAGACAGACAGACACGGAACCAAAATTGTTCAGAAAGGTCTAAAGCGCAAAACGCGAGTGAAAATTTTGATTTTGGAGAACTTTTTTTTCGTCCTTGAAAAGTGAAAACAAAGCTTCCGCTACCTTGGTAGACTCGGAAGCAATAAATAAATATAAAAAATTAAAATAATTTACAAAAAGTATATGTATTAAGTAATTTTAAAAAATTACTTACTTATTAAATAAATTAACAAAAAAAAATTTTTTTTTAAATGAACAAATTAAGATTAATATACAACTCTCTGATTTATACATGACACGTTTAATTATACATTTACCACAATATAAATTTGTCCTAATCATTATATTCTATGTTATATTGTTACAAGGGCGCACCCACCATTAATGCCTGTCACAGTTAACACCTTGGCATAAAATTGGAGTATCCATCCATCCACCCAATAACCAGATTGCATAGATGATCCGATGTATAGTAGTTAATCGCAAAACAATAATCACATCAATAACTATTAGATTCATAGAGGACCATCTAGACACGCCAACCCGCTGAATCCCCGAAAATTTCATCGAAATCGAACAATAAGTTCGTACCTACTAGTTTTGCTCGTTACAAGGATTTCATGACAGACAGACATGAAACCAAAAACGTCTGTCAAGTGGGTGTGGCACATAGTTTCCGCGTATCCATAACCCGATTGTATAGATGATCCGATGCATAGTACCTAGTTAAACACAAAACACCAATCTCTAAATACCTCACTCTACCCTTATAGGGGACCATCTACACCCCAATCTGTATAATCCTTGAAACTTTCGAAATCAAATGAAGTTATGGCTGTTTGAAGGAATTTACTTTTGCGTATACAGTGGGTACTATCAGTCTGGGGGGGGGGGGGATGATTTTCATTAGGGACCGTCCACACACCAACCCGCATAATCCCCGAAAATGTCATCGAAATCGGATGGAGAATGTGGAAGTTAAAACTCTTACAAGGATTTCCAGTTTGTGCATGCGCAGCGGCTACTATCGTCTACAAGCTAACCCGCACAATCCCTGGAAATTTCATCAGAATCAGATGAGAAATGTAGAAGTTATGGCTGTGGCAAGGATTTCATGGCAGACACACAGACAGACACGCAACAAAATTGTTCAGGAGGGTCTGAAACGTAAAACGCGAGTGGAAATTTTGATTTTGGAGAACTTTGGCTTTCTAACCTTGAAAATTGAAAACAAAGCTTCCGCTACCTTAGTAGGCCAGGAAGCAATAAAAACTCAGTCAGCTTGTTTGTCAAATTCCTGCCACAATAGAAGTCTAGAAGCTTCCCTGTCCAGACTTTTCTACGACATAATGACAATCAAGGTGTCTGCGTCCTTCACTTCAAACCCTTCTCCAGTGAATTTATAGCATTTCCAAGCCAAATTAATCCTTTTCCAAACCAAATTAAACTTTTTCCAAATCAAATAATCGTTTCGCGAAAATTAACCCGTTGTAGGAGAACGTGAGAAGTTATTAGCTGTGAAATGTGTAGAATTTATGATTCTCTGTCCGATATCTTCGGAGGCTCCCGAAGATGAGTCTGATGAGGCTAATTAGTATTACTTCCTAATGTCATTTCTCTCTAATCTAAGCTACCTACTGCTTTGTCCTTGAATTTTTATTGAATTTCCAAGTGATGTTCTGATGATATACTTACTTAGTGAGATTAGGTACTTAACGGAAATATATAGGATTTCCAACCATATACAGAATTTTCCAATCCAGTTTCAGAACTTCCAAATTTAATTTCAGAACTTTCCGAGTCAAACACAAAATTTTCCAAGTCAAATTAATCTTTTCGCGAAAATTAGCCCGTTGTAGGAAAACGTGAGAAGTTATTAGCTGTGAAATGTGAAGAATTTATGATTCTCTGTCCGATATCTTCGGAGGCCCCCGAAGATGAGTCTGGTGAGGCTAATGAGTATTCCTTCCTAATGCCATTTCTCTCTAATCTAAGCTACCTACTGCTTTTTCCTTGAATTTTTATTGAATTTCCAAGGTGATGTTCTGATGACATACTTAGTGAGATTAGGTACTTAACTTAATGTATAGGATTTCCAAGTATAATTCGGAATTTTCCAGACCAATTTCGGAAATTTCCAACCATATTCAGAATTTTCCAATCCAGTTTCAGAACTTCCAAATTTAATTTCAGAACTTTCTGAGTCAAATACAAAATTTTCCGAACCAAATTAATCCTTTATCAAACAAAATTAAACTTTTTCCTAATCAAATTAATCGTTTCGCAAAAATTAGCCCGTTGTAGAAAAACGTGAGAAGTTATTAGCTGTGAAATGTGAAGAATTTATGATTCTCTGTCCGATATCTTCGGAGGCCCCCGAAGAATAAGAAATATTCAGAATTTTCCAATCCAGTTTCAGAACTTTCCAATTTAATTTCAGAACATTCCGAGTCAAATACAAAATTTTCGTCAAATTCAAATTAAATTCAGATTTTTCCAAAACAATTTTAGAGTTTTCCATTTCAATTTCAGAATGTGATAATCTTCTGTGTGGTGATATAGCATTTCCAAGTCAAATCAATCCTTTTCCAAACCAAATTAATCGTTTTCCAAATCAAATTAATCCTTTTCCAAATCAAATTAAACTTTTTCCTGTTCAAATTACCTACCTAATCCTTTCCCACGACATAACATTATATTTCCATAAAGTACCTAATCTCACGAAGTATATAGACGGTCCCTTATAAATTGGGAGGATGGTCCCCTATGAATTTGAAGGTTGGTCCCCTACGAATTGGGAAGATGGTCCCCTATGAATTGGGAAGATGGTCCCCTATGAATTAGGAAGATGGTCCCCTATGAATTGGGAAGATGGTTCCCTATGAATTGGGAAAATGGTCCCCTATGAATTGGGAAGATGGTTCCCTATGAATTGGGAAAATGGTCCCCTATGAATTGGGAAGATGGTGCCCTATAAATTGGCACCCATGAAAAATTCTAAAAAAATCTGAAGTCAATTTTGTAATTAACTTGGAAAGTTCTGAAATTGAATTGGAAAGTTATAAAACCGGATTGGAAAATTCTGAATATGGTTTGAAAATATCCGAAATTGGTCTGGAAAATTCCGAATTAGACTTGAAATCCTATGTAATATGTATTGTTACGTGGTGGAAAAGGTTTAATTTGGTTTGGAAAAGCATTAAAAAAGAAGTTGGGAAAAAAGATTAAGTTAATTTGGAAAAGGATTAATTTGACTTGGAAATTCCATGTATATTTGTCACCATCGATGTCAGACGTTTCTTATTATGGTATTTAAATAAGAAATAATATTATAGAAAGCATATTATGCTTTTGCCTTTGTAGCTGAGCTCGACACCTTCAGCTCTTGTCTCTCACCCACGTTCAGCACATTTTTATGCCTTTCTCAGCACTCTGTTCAGGCTAGCCATAAAAAACAATGATTAAAAAAAACTGTCGCTAGAAAACCCTGTCATTAGACGCAATTCTCATGTAGAGCAGTTTAGTAGTCGGGTATGCGACATGTCAAATCAAAACAAAAACCAAGAAAAATTCGACGAAGCAGTTTGTGATCGAATGTCAATGTCAAGGCCTAATGAGCGAAAAAAAAATCCCATGCGAAGCACGATAAGGTGAGGATGATGTAACTTATCTCCGGCATTTGTGTTTGAAAGGGCGTGACTCACAGCTATAAGGTAGGCCCCCCTCAGCAAATATGGCTTTTACCTTTTATTTTACCGCTTTTAACCTTTCAGCGAATTTTTGAAAGAGAAATTTCGATGCTTTTGCAATACTGCTACCAGCTTTATTTTTTTCTTCAAAATTTCACTTCAGGAATTTCAATTGTTCGAAATGGTGGAGATTTTGTTCAACGAAAAAAAATATTTTCCACGCTAAAAATGTTGAAACATTAGGTAGTTATAGTAACTTCATTTTTTTTCATCAAAATTTTAACTTTTTCAAACATTTGCAATTCCTACAGCGAATATTTGAATAAAAAATGAAATCATTACGAAATCCACAAATTTCTAGCATGCTAATCTTTAAAATGATATTCAGTGAATAAATGTTCCTTTTTTCAGAATATTTAACTCTATTTGGGCCAAACACATCTTTCATCGATTTTTGGGGAAATTTTGGTCAAAACTTCAATTTTAAACTTCCAATAGCTCACAAAGAATACAGCTGTCCATCAAATTTAAAATTTTAATTTAAATTTTGTTACTCTAGTGACACCTTGGGATATCTGTGGAATTCCTAAGATTTTTTAGTAGCACCAGTGACACCATCTGCCGTTATGTTTTAATGTCACCAATGGTACCATGGCCAAGAGGGTGTACAGATAAATGAGTACTAGCCAAATTTTCTGTAAATCAATTATGTTCAGTAATCAAGATATACAGAGGACAAAAAATTCCCCTTTCAACCACAGAAAAATGTATCACAGACGAATAGACTTAGTTTCACATTTTCACAGCAATGTTCTCCAACTTTCTAAAAAATGAAAATATAACAAGGTTGTATTCAGAGACTAATAAATCAACGGAAGAAATATAAACTTTTATGTTTTGTTGGAAGTTATAAAAAATTAAAATTGTTTTCATAAATAGGAAAGTTATACCGTTGGGATGTGTCTAGCCATCAGTGGTCTATCCTTACTCAGACTTGATGAAAAATCGTTTGATGTCACAAGTGATACCTTGGTCCAATGAGAGGTAAAATGATTCTTGAAGTTCACCCTTTTTTTTTAATTCACTCACGCAACACAAATGGGATTTTTTTTTTTTTTTTTTCATTTTTACAGCGAGTTATCCCAAAAACAGAATGTTTACTCGCATTTTGTGTTTCAGAGTTTTCTGAACAAATTTGGTTCCGCGTGTCTGCGGTCAATTTCTTGTACTTTGCCAGAATCTCGGTCCGATTTCGATTACATTTTCAGTAATGGTGCAGTCTGTTGATGGTCCCCTATGAAATCCATCACAGTTGGATCAAATAGTAGTGTTTTCCTGCAAATTTTCCTTCAATTTCCCACAATCTAATGAACTGATGTGTAGTTTGTGGCTCTGGTATGGAGTTGATGGTTCTACTCGTAATTATTTGAATGATTTCATCACAATTCATCCCGTGCGTGCCACAACACTCGTGAAATTAAAAAAAAAAAAAAAAAAAAAAAAAAAACCTCAACATGATGGAGAAAATTTGAAATTTGTACAAAACAGAGTAACATGGACAAGATGAATTCACCAGGTTGTAGCAATTTTTTTTTTTTAGTCTCTATTGTAAATTGAAGTGTTGTATCGTTGATGTTTTCCTTAGTTCAAATAAACAAAAAATTTCAGGACCATGTTGGCAGTTTTATGGATTGACAAACATCCACACGATCGAGAAATTGTTAACATTTACTTTATTTTGCTTGCGAGTCAAATTGTTTTTCAATTCGAGGTTGATAAAAATTAAAATTTCTTAAAAATTAAAATTTCCACTCGCCTATTTATGTTTTAGACAGTATTGAATCATTTTGGTTTTGTGACTCTCGGTCTCGGCAAATCTTTGTAGCGGGCTAAACTATATTAACGAAGCTACCGTACAAATTTGAATTTTGATGACATTTTCCGGGATTGTGCGAATTGGCGTGTAGGAGGTCCCTTATGACAAACATTACATCAGGATTTATTGTAGACTTTCCAGCAACCATAATTTCACCAGTTTCCTTTCGATTGCGATGAAATTTTCAAGGATTGTACGGTTAAGACTCAGGATGGTTCCTTATGAACTGTCACATAGGATAATAATATACTGCGTTGTGGCTTCCGAATCATGATGAAATCGATGAGAGCTTCCTTCTCGTGTTGAGCTCAGCCCTCAACCTCATCAAGTGAACAAATATTGAATGAATTTTGAACAAAATTCGGCCATTTCGACCGATTGTGAAAAATTACTTAAAATGTATGATAAATTCACGTTAATTTCAACCTGGGATCGGTGCAATTCATTAAGGACCATCTTGTAGACAACTCGAACTAGCCCTGAAAGTGTCATCAAAATTGGGTGCCTCGACTGAATTTCGTCAAAATTAACGTTAATTTCAAAGTATAGGAAATTTTTACCTACCTGCTCGATGACATCTTTGTAATCCTGTAGCGAATACCGGACAGTCTTTTTTTCGGAGTGTTTGGAAGACGAAGCGTTTCCTAGGTAGTCACAATGTTGACACTGATGTTTGCTACTCATTTTGACAAAATTTGCATTAGTTCATTGGAAAATGATGAAAACTCATTGGTTTTTCACGTTTCAACTCATAGGACGTGATTTGGCGAATTTGTGAGGGGAAAATTGAAGGCGTTCGGTGGAGAATTGAACGTTTTGTTCGGGTTTTTATCGACCGCTTTGTAATCGCGAATTTCCGGCGCCGGTAGGAGAGGCGAAACGGCGTATTTAGACGAGGTGGCCGCCTGGGCAAGGCCTTCTGAACTGATGCACGAACGGGACACTGAATGGGGCTTCGTGGCGCGGGGACGTCCGCGCGCATGCGCACTGGAGAGCGCGTTTTTTCGAACGCACCGGTGTCCCCCACAGCGACAGCGTTCTGAGAGCGACGGATCGTCAATTTTAGTTTATAATTTTCAATAATGAACCTTCAGAATTGATCGAGAAAATCCTAACCTCCCCCTCAATATTGTTTGGTTTACGTCTCAAGGTACGTTGAATCCAAAACGCTGCAAATTATTACACAACGGTTTATTATTTTTATGTAGATCACTCGTCTGCAAAATCACCAACCATCCAGTATGACAAAAAAAAAAAATCAACAAAAAAAAATCGAAATTTTTTTTTTAAGAATAAAAAAAAACGTCTGCCAAGTTGGGTGGGCAGTATAGCTTCCTCACGCATTGTAACATGGACGTATAGAATCAGTTGGCGAAAAAATTATGATTCGAAGAGTTATTGAATACCAAAATATTGGCGATAATATGCGGGATAGGGTTGCAGGTATTAATGTTTATAATATTTTTATAATTTTTATAAGGTATCATAGTTTATAATATTTTGTATTTTCAACGTAGAATTTTATTTAGCGGTCCACCGTCTAGGACCTAAACCACACAATCCCTGAAAATTTCATCGAAATTGGTTGAATAGTTGCGGAGTTTTGGTTGTAACAATAAATTTAAAGTTCGCGCATGCGCAGCGGCTATTGCTTGACCAATTTGATTGAAACTTATAGGGTGTCTCTTAGAAGTTAGTCCCTAACTAACCTCCAAATTTGAGCAAAATCGGTTCATTAGAAACCAAGAAACCGAGGTTCCAGGAAATTCACGTTTGCGCATGCGCACTCGCTCCTATTGGTCCGAAGGTGCTGAAATTGATAGGGGACCGTCTAGTACCTAACCCGCACAATCCCTGAAAATTTCATCAAAATCGGACCACAGGTTAGTATAGTTTTGCCCGGGACAAGGATTGACCACCGACAGACAGACAGACACGGAACCAAAATTGTTCGGGAAGCTCTAAAACGCAAAAAGCAAGTGGAAATTTTGATTTTGGAGGACATTTTTTTTCACTTCTTTCACGAATACAAAGCTTCCCTACCTTCGGTAGTGAGGAAGCAAAATCAAAATCACCAACGATTGATTGAATTTTGGTCAGCTAAAATTTGAACGGAGATTAGGCCTCTTTTGCGATTCACACTCGTGCTTTGATTTTTATATATATATATATATTTCAATATAAACCCTTAAATTTTAGTAGGGAGCGAACGGTTTGTCCTACAGAGCTCCGCGTGGTCTCAAAAAATTCTAAAAACTCCATAAAAAAAAAAAAAATAAAATAAAAAAAAAGGAAAATTTAAAAAAAAAAAAAAATTCCTTCTTAAATTGAAGGAAAAACAATACCTTTATATCAAAATTTTTTGAGTTAGGGCGTTTTCAAAATTTCAAAATTGATTGACCTACATCAACCAAAATCTTCGGGGCACAACTAGACCCCAAATGGAGCCTACATACCAAATTTCATCAAAATCGGTCAATGCTACCTAAGTGGGGAAGGAGCCGCGTACGGCGGACGGACGGCCAAATTTTTATTCGATTTTTGGATTCTACGTAGGTACCTTGAAACGTAAACCATCAAATTTTGAGGGGGTGTTAAAATTTTTTTTTCTTGGTCGATTCCAAAGGTTCATTATTGAAAAAACGTCTGCCAAGTGTGTGTGGCACATAGCGTCCTCGTATCCATAACCCGATTATATAGATGATCCGATGCATAGTAGTTAATCTCAAAACACCAATCTTTAAGTACCTTTCACTACCCTCATAGGGGACCATCTACACGCTAATCTGGACAATCCTAGAAAATTTCATCTAATTCGGATGAAAAATTTAAATGTTATGGCTGTTACAAGGATTTTACGTATGCGCATGCGCAGAGGCTTCTGTAAATTTTAAGGTCTTGATATTCACTGGGGACCATCTACAATCTAATCCGCGTAATCCCTAAGAATGTCATCGAAATCGGGTAGAAAATGTGGAAGTTATGGCTGTTACAAGGAATTCACGTTTGCGCATGCGCAGCTGCTACTATCAGTCCTGGGGTGATGGTTTTTATAGGGGACCATCTAAAACCCAATCTGCATAATCCCTCAAAATTTCATCGAAATCAGGTAGGAAATGTGGAAGTTATGGCCGTTACAAGGAAATTCACGTTTGCGCATGCGCAGTGGCTACTATCAGTCGGAATGAGATGATTTTCATAGGGGACAATCTAAATACTACCTAATTTGTAACATCCCTGAAAATTTCTTTGAAATCGGATGGAAAATGTAGAAGTTATGGCCGTTACAAGGAATTCACGTTTGCGCATGCGCAGTCGCTTCTATTTGTCCGAGGATGATGATTTTCATAGGGGACCGTCTACACACCAACCCGCACAATCCCTGAAAATTTCATAGAAATCGGACAATAACTTCGTATAGTTATGCGCGTTACAAGGAATTCATGACAGACAGACAGACACGGAACCAAAATTGTTCAGAAAGGTCTAAAACGCAAAACGCGAGTGAAAATTTTGATTTTGGAGAACTTTTTTTTGTTCATCCTTGAAAAGTGAAAACAAAGCTTCCGCTACCTTGGTAGACTCGGAAGCAATAATAAACCAAAATCAAATAAAAACCAAATTATTACACAAAGGTTTATTATTTTTCCATTGGTGGGTGTATGGAGTGACCATATTGATGATTAGGGGTGGATGATGGAGTGACCATATTGATGATTAGGGGTGGAGTCTCTTTTTCAAGGGTTTATTACCTCAAAGAATACCACAAAAAACATGTTTCGGCGAAACTTCGTCGCCTTCATCATCCTTTGAACATCATTCTGGGGATATAACCTGTTGCATCTATAATACCTCGTCCATTGTCATTCATGGAGGGTTTTAGGTATCTCAAACCATTAGACTGGTGATCCAGTAATTCACATTTTTCAATATTAATTAACTTTTATTCACCGATTATTCTACAACTGTTGTGGTACCACACGATTAGCATGGCTAGTGGAGTGAAGGGAGAGGGCATGAAATGAATATTCAAAAAACAAGAAGGGTTGAAGAACCGATGAGGGCGCCCTCCATGAATGACAATGGACGAGGTATTATGGATGCAACAGGTTATATCCCCAGAATGATGTTCAAAGGCTGATGAAGGCTACGAAGTTTCGCCGAAATATGTACCTTTGAGGTAATAAACCCTTGAAAAAGTTACTCCACCCGTATTATTTTTCTAAATGGATCACTCGTCTGCAAAGAACACGGCTTTGCCATTGTCACTACCAAGCAACATGAAGAAAAACATCGATCGCATTTCGGTCAGCTAACATTTGAACGGAGATTAGGCCTCTTTTGAGATTCACACTCGTGTTTCTGATTTATCGTAAGTCCAACCCTTAAGTTCGCGTAAGGAGCGAACGGTTTGTCCTACAGGGCTCCGCGTGGTCTCTAAAATTTCTAAAAATTCAATACTATCTTAAATGGGGTGTGCGCATGGGACGGAAAAACTGTTTATTGTTATTTTTAATCTAAACTGGACCTCATTCTGAGAATTTTTATGACACCAGCCACGACCTTCTAGCGCGAGGAGAGCTTTTTCTATGATTTTTCAAAGTTTCGAATGTTTATGACGTCACAGTCATTGGGACCATCCATACGCCAACCCACACAATCCCTGAAAATTTAATCAAAATCGAATGAGAAACGTAGAAGTTATCGCTGTGGCAAGGATTTCACACTTGCGCATGCGCATCGGCTGCTATCAGTCAAGGACGATGATTTTCATTAGGGGCCATCCATACGCCGACCCACACAATCTCTGAAAATTCAATCAAAATCGAATGAGAAACGTAGAAGTTATGGCTGTGGCAAGGATTTCAAGATAGACAGACACACAGACACGGAACCAGATCAGGAAGGTCTGAAACGTAAAACGCGAGAGGAAATTTTGATTTTGGAGAACTTTTTTTTCAATCTTGAAAAGTGAAAACATAGCTCCTGCTACCTTGGAAAACTCGGACGCAATGTAAACCCAAGTATTCTTTTTCAAATGTTGACGTCCCAAATGTAGAAAAATTGGTCAACTACGACACATAAAATACAGATTTTGATAAGAACTGGACTTATTATATTTCTGTTATTAAAATGTATAATGCCACTGGAATTGCTTAATTTAATTCGAAAATTTGCTGGAAGAGTTCATAAGGGCACACCTCCAGCTAATAAATGAATGATCACCACCACGTCAATTTCTCTAATAGTCTGACTCTGGTTTTCAACGTTCATTTTCGACTTTATCGAAGAATCGAAGGTGAAAACAAGCCTCTGAAGTGGTCGTATCTCTCGAGCAAACCAACAAATTACGATGATTTCAACGTTGATTTTCGAATTTTTCCAAGAATCGAAGGTGAAAACAAGCCTCTGAAGTGGTCATTTCTCTCGAGCAAACCAACAAGTTTCGATGATTTCAACGTTGATTTTTGAATTTTTCAAAGAATCGAAGGTGAAAACAAGCCTCTAAAGTGGTCGTATCTCTCGAGCAAACCAACATGTTTCGGTAATTTCAACGTTGATTTTCGAATTTTTCCAAGAATCGAAGGTGAAAACAAGCCTCTGAAGTGGTCGTATCTCTCGAGCAAACCAACAAATTACGATGATTTCAACGTTGATTTTCGAATTTTTCCAAGAATCGAAGGTGAAAACAAGCCTCTGAAGTGGTCATTTCTCTCGAGCAAACCAACAAGTTTCGATGATTTCAACGTTGATTTTTGAATTTTTCAAAGAATCGAAGGTGAAAACAAGCCTCTAAAGTGGTCGTATCTCTCGAGCAAACCAACATGTTTCGGTGATTTCAACGTTGATTTTCGAATTTTTCCAAGAATCGAAGGTGAAAACAAGCCTCTGAAGTGGTCGTATCTCTCGAGCAAACCAACATGTTTCGGTGATTTCAACGTTGATATTCTAATTTTTCCAAGAATCGAAGGTGAAAACAAGCCTCTAAAGTGGTCGTATCTCTCGAGCAAACCAACATGTTTCGGTGATTTCAACGTTGATTTTCGAATTTTTCCAAGAATCGAAGGTGAAAACAAGCCTCTGAAGTGGTCGTATCTCTCGAGCAAACCAACATGTTTCGGTGATTTCAACGTTGATTTTCGAATTTTTCCAAGAATCGAAGGTGAAAACAAGCCTCTAAAGTGGTCGTATCTCTCGAGCTAACCAACAAGTTTCGATGATTTCAACGTTGATTTTTGAATTTTTCCAAGAATCGAAGGTGAAAACAAGCCTCAGAAGTGGTCGTATCTCTCGAGCAAACCAACATGTTTCGGTGATTTCAACGTTGATTTTCGAATTTTTCCAAGAATCGAAGGTGAAAACAAGCCTCTAAAGAGGTCGTATCTCTCGAGCAAACCAACAAGTTTCGATGATTTCAACGTTGATTTTTGAATTTTTCAAAGAACCGAAGGTGAAAACAAGCCTCTGAAGTGTTCGTATCTCTCGAGCAAACCAACATGTTTCGGTGATTTCAACGTTGATTTTCGAATTTTTCCAAGAATCGAAGGTGAAAACAAGCCTCTGAAGTGGTCGTATCTCTCGAGCAAACCAACATGTTTCGATGATTTCAACGTTGATTTTCGAATTTTTCCAATAATCGAAGGTGAAAACAAGCCTCTAAAGTGGTCGTATCTCTCGAGCAAACCAACATGTTTCGGTGATTTCAACGTTGATTTTCGAATTTTTCCAAGAATCGAAGGTGAAAACAAGCCTCTGAAGTGGTCGTATCTCTCGAGCAAACCAACATGTTTCTGTGATTTCAACGTTGATTTTCGAATTTTTCCAAGAATCGAAGGTGAAAACAAGCCTCTGAAGTGGTCGTATCTCTCGAGCAAACCAACATGTTTCGGTGATTTCAACGTTGATATTCTAATTTTTCCAAGAATCGAAGGTGAAAACAAGCCTCTAAAGTGGTCGTATGTCTCGAGCAAACCAACATGTTTCGGTGATTTCAACGTTGATTTTCGGATTTTTCCAAGAATCGAAGGTGAAAAAAAGCCTCTGAAGTGGTCGTATCTCTCGAGCAAACCAACATGTTTCGGTGATTTCAACGTTGATTTTCGAATTTTTCCAAGAATCGAAGGTGAAAACAAGCCTCTGAAGTGGTCGTATCTCTCGAGCAAACCAACATGTTTCGGTGATTTCAACGTTGATTTTTGAATTTTTCCAAGAATCGAAGGTGAAAACAAGCCTCTGAAGTGGTCGTATGTCTCGAGCAAACCAACATGTTTCGGTGATTTCAACGTTGATTTTCGGATTTTTCCAAGAATCGAAGGTGAAAACAAGCCTCTGAAGTGGTCGTATCTCTCGAGCAAACCAACATGTTTCGGTGATTTCAACGTTGATTTTCGGATTTTTCCAAGAATCGAAGGTGAAAACAAGCCTCTGAAGTGGTCGTATCTCTCGAGCAAACCAACATGTTTCGGTGATTTCAACGTTGATTTTCGGATTTTTCCAAGAATCGAAGGTGAAAACAAGCCTCTGAAGTGGTCGTATCTCTCGAGCAAACCAACATGTTTCGGTGATTTCAACGTTGATTTTTGAATTTTTCCAAGAATCGAAGGTGAAAACAAGCCTCTGAAGTGGTCGTATGTCTCGAGCAAACCAACATGTTTCGGTGATTTCAACGTTGATTTTCGGATTTTTCCAAGAATCGAAGGTGAAAACAAGCCTCTGAAGTGGTCGTATCTCTCGAGCAAACCAACATGTTTCGGTGATTTCAACGTTGATTTTCGAATTTTTCCAAGAATCGAAGGTGAAAACAAGCCTCTGAAGTGGTCGTATCTCTCGAGCAAACCAACATGTTTCGGTGATTTCAACGTTGATTTTCGGATTTTTCCAAGAATCGAAGGTGAAAACAAGCGTCTGAAGTGGTCGTATCTCTCGAGCAAACCAACATGTTTCGGTGATTTCAACGTTGATTTTCGAATTTTTCCAAGAATCGAAGGTGAAAACAAGCCTCTGAAGTGGTCGTATCTCTCGAGCAAACCAACAAGTTTCGATGATTTCAACGTTGATTTTTGAATTTTCCAAAGAATCGAAGGTGAAAACAAGCCTCTGAAGTGGTCGTATCTCTCGAGCAAACCAACATGTTTCGATGATTTCAACGTTGTTTTTTGAATTTTTCCAAGAATCGAAGGTGAAAACAAGCCTCAGAAGTGGTCGTATCTCTCGAGCAAACCAACATGTTTCGGTGATTTCAACGTTGATTTTCGAATTTTTCCAAGAATCGAAGGTGAAAACAAGCCTCTGAAGTGGTCATTTCTCTCGAGCAAACCAACAAGTTTCGATGATTTCAACGTTGATTTTTGAATTTTTCAAAGAATCGAAGGTGAAAACAAGCCTCTAAAGTGGTCGTATCTCTCGAGCAAACCAACATGTTTCGGTAATTTCAACGTTGATTTTCGAATTTTTCCAAGAATCGAAGGTGAAAACAAGCCTCTGAAGTGGTCGTATCTCTCGAGCAAACCAACAAATTACGATGATTTCAACGTTGATTTTCGAATTTTTCCAAGAATCGAAGGTGAAAACAAGCCTCTGAAGTGGTCGTATCTCTCGAGCAAACCAACATGTTTCGATGATTTCAAAAAACAAGAAGGGTTGAAGAACCGATGAGGGCGCCCTCCATGAATGACAATGGACGAGGTATTATGGATGCAACAGGTTATATCCCCAGAATGATGTTCAAAGGCTGATGAAGGCTACGAAGTTTCGCCGAAATATGTACCTTTGAGGTAATAAACCCTTGAAAAAGTTACTCCACCCGTATTATTTTTCTAAATGGATCACTCGTCTGCAAAGAACACGGCTTTGCCATTGTCACTACCAAGCAACATGAAGAAAAACATCGATCGCATTTCGGTCAGCTAACATTTGAACGGAGATTAGGCCTCTTTTGAGATTCACACTCGTGTTTCTGATTTATCGTAAGTCCAACCCTTAAGTTCGCGTAAGGAGCGAACGGTTTGTCCTACAGGGCTCCGCGTGGTCTCTAAAATTTCTAAAAATTCAATACTATCTTAAATGGGGTGTGCGCATGGGACGGAAAAACTGTTTATTGTTATTTTTAATCTAAACTGGACCTCATTCTGAGAATTTTTATGACACCAGCCACGACCTTCTAGCGCGAGGAGAGCTTTTTCTATGATTTTTCAAAGTTTCGAATGTTTATGACGTCACAGTCATTGGGACCATCCATACGCCAACCCACACAATCCCTGAAAATTTAATCAAAATCGAATGAGAAACGTAGAAGTTATCGCTGTGGCAAGGATTTCACACTTGCGCATGCGCATCGGCTGCTATCAGTCAAGGACGATGATTTTCATTAGGGGCCATCCATACGCCGACCCACACAATCTCTGAAAATTCAATCAAAATCGAATGAGAAACGTAGAAGTTATGGCTGTGGCAAGGATTTCAAGATAGACAGACACACAGACACGGAACCAGATCAGGAAGGTCTGAAACGTAAAACGCGAGAGGAAATTTTGATTTTGGAGAACTTTTTTTTCAATCTTGAAAAGTGAAAACATAGCTCCTGCTACCTTGGAAAACTCGGACGCAATGTAAACCCAAGTATTCTTTTTCAAATGTTGACGTCCCAAATGTAGAAAAATTGGTCAACTACGACACATAAAATACAGATTTGATAAGAACTGGACTTATTATATTTCTGTTATTAAAATGTATAATGCCACTGGAATTGCTTAATTTAATTCGAAAATTTGCTGGAAGAGTTCATAAGGGCACACCTCCAGCTAATAAATGAATGATCACCACCACGTCAATTTCTCTAATAGTCTGACTCTGGTTTTCAACGTTCATTTTCGACTTTATCGAAGAATCGAAGGTGAAAACAAGCCTCTGAAGTGGTCGTATCTCTCGAGCAAACCAACAAATTACGATGATTTCAACGTTGATTTTCGAATTTTTCCAAGAATCGAAGGTGAAAACAAGCCTCTGAAGTGGTCATTTCTCTCGAGCAAACCAACAAGTTTCGATGATTTCAACGTTGATTTTTGAATTTTTCAAAGAATCGAAGGTGAAAACAAGCCTCTAAAGTGGTCGTATCTCTCGAGCAAACCAACATGTTTCGGTAATTTCAACGTTGATTTTCGAATTTTTCCAAGAATCGAAGGTGAAAACAAGCCTCTGAAGTGGTCGTATCTCTCGAGCAAACCAACAAATTACGATGATTTCAACGTTGATTTTCGAATTTTTCCAAGAATCGAAGGTGAAAACAAGCCTCTGAAGTGGTCATTTCTCTCGAGCAAACCAACAAGTTTCGATGATTTCAACGTTGATTTTTGAATTTTTCAAAGAATCGAAGGTGAAAACAAGCCTCTAAAGTGGTCGTATCTCTCGAGCAAACCAACATGTTTCGGTGATTTCAACGTTGATTTTCGAATTTTTCCAAGAATCGAAGGTGAAAACAAGCCTCTGAAGTGGTCGTATCTCTCGAGCAAACCAACATGTTTCGGTGATTTCAACGTTGATATTCTAATTTTTCCAAGAATCGAAGGTGAAAACAAGCCTCTAAAGTGGTCGTATCTCTCGAGCAAACCAACATGTTTCGGTGATTTCAACGTTGATTTTCGAATTTTTCCAAGAATCGAAGGTGAAAACAAGCCTCTGAAGTGGTCGTATCTCTCGAGCAAACCAACAAGTTTCGATGATTTCAACGTTGATTTTTGAATTTTCCAAAGAATCGAAGGTGAAAACAAGCCTCTGAAGTGGTCGTATCTCTCGAGCAAACCAACATGTTTCGATGATTTCAACGTTGTTTTTTGAATTTTTCCAAGAATCGAAGGTGAAAACAAGCCTCAGAAGTGGTCGTATCTCTCGAGCAAACCAACATGTTTCGGTGATTTCAACGTTGATTTTCGAATTTTTCCAAGAATCGAAGGTGAAAACAAGCCTCTGAAGTGGTCATTTCTCTCGAGCAAACCAACAAGTTTCGATGATTTCAACGTTGATTTTTGAATTTTTCAAAGAATCGAAGGTGAAAACAAGCCTCTAAAGTGGTCGTATCTCTCGAGCAAACCAACATGTTTCGGTAATTTCAACGTTGATTTTCGAATTTTTCCAAGAATCGAAGGTGAAAACAAGCCTCTGAAGTGGTCGTATCTCTCGAGCAAACCAACAAATTACGATGATTTCAACGTTGATTTTCGAATTTTTCCAAGAATCGAAGGTGAAAACAAGCCTCTGAAGTGGTCATTTCTCTCGAGCAAACCAACAAGTTTCGATGATTTCAACGTTGATTTTTGAATTTTTCAAAGAATCGAAGGTGAAAACAAGCCTCTAAAGTGGTCGTATCTCTCGAGCAAACCAACATGTTTCGGTGATTTCAACGTTGATTTTCGAATTTTTCCAAGAATCGAAGGTGAAAACAAGCCTCTGAAGTGGTCGTATCTCTCGAGCAAACCAACATGTTTCGGTGATTTCAACGTTGATATTCTAATTTTTCCAAGAATCGAAGGTGAAAACAAGCCTCTAAAGTGGTCGTATCTCTCGAGCAAACCAACATGTTTCGGTGATTTCAACGTTGATTTTCGAATTTTTCCAAGAATCGAAGGTGAAAACAAGCCTCTGAAGTGGTCGTATCTCTCGAGCAAACCAACATGTTTCGGTGATTTCAACGTTGATTTTCGAATTTTTCCAAGAATCGAAGGTGAAAACAAGCCTCTAAAGTGGTCGTATCTCTCGAGCTAACCAACAAGTTTCGATGATTTCAACGTTGATTTTTGAATTTTTCCAAGAATCGAAGGTGAAAACAAGCCTCAGAAGTGGTCGTATCTCTCGAGCAAACCAACATGTTTCGGTGATTTCAACGTTGATTTTCGAATTTTTCCAAGAATCGAAGGTGAAAACAAGCCTCTAAAGAGGTCGTATCTCTCGAGCAAACCAACAAGTTTCGATGATTTCAACGTTGATTTTTGAATTTTTCAAAGAACCGAAGGTGAAAACAAGCCTCTGAAGTGTTCGTATCTCTCGAGCAAACCAACATGTTTCGGTGATTTCAACGTTGATTTTCGAATTTTTCCAAGAATCGAAGGTGAAAACAAGCCTCTGAAGTGGTCGTATCTCTCGAGCAAACCAACATGTTTCGATGATTTCAACGTTGATTTTCGAATTTTTCCAATAATCGAAGGTGAAAACAAGCCTCTAAAGTGGTCGTATCTCTCGAGCAAACCAACATGTTTCGGTGATTTCAACGTTGATTTTCGAATTTTTCCAAGAATCGAAGGTGAAAACAAGCCTCTGAAGTGGTCGTATCTCTCGAGCAAACCAACATGTTTCTGTGATTTCAACGTTGATTTTCGAATTTTTCCAAGAATCGAAGGTGAAAACAAGCCTCTGAAGTGGTCGTATCTCTCGAGCAAACCAACATGTTTCGGTGATTTCAACGTTGATATTCTAATTTTTCCAAGAATCGAAGGTGAAAACAAGCCTCTAAAGTGGTCGTATGTCTCGAGCAAACCAACATGTTTCGGTGATTTCAACGTTGATTTTCGGATTTTTCCAAGAATCGAAGGTGAAAAAAAGCCTCTGAAGTGGTCGTATCTCTCGAGCAAACCAACATGTTTCGGTGATTTCAACGTTGATTTTCGAATTTTTCCAAGAATCGAAGGTGAAAACAAGCCTCTGAAGTGGTCGTATCTCTCGAGCAAACCAACATGTTTCGGTGATTTCAACGTTGATTTTTGAATTTTTCCAAGAATCGAAGGTGAAAACAAGCCTCTGAAGTGGTCGTATGTCTCGAGCAAACCAACATGTTTCGGTGATTTCAACGTTGATTTTCGGATTTTTCCAAGAATCGAAGGTGAAAACAAGCCTCTGAAGTGGTCGTATCTCTCGAGCAAACCAACATGTTTCGGTGATTTCAACGTTGATTTTCGGATTTTTCCAAGAATCGAAGGTGAAAACAAGCCTCTGAAGTGGTCGTATCTCTCGAGCAAACCAACATGTTTCGGTGATTTCAACGTTGATTTTCGGATTTTTCCAAGAATCGAAGGTGAAAACAAGCCTCTGAAGTGGTCGTATCTCTCGAGCAAACCAACATGTTTCGGTGATTTCAACGTTGATTTTTGAATTTTTCCAAGAATCGAAGGTGAAAACAAGCCTCTGAAGTGGTCGTATGTCTCGAGCAAACCAACATGTTTCGGTGATTTCAACGTTGATTTTCGGATTTTTCCAAGAATCGAAGGTGAAAACAAGCCTCTGAAGTGGTCGTATCTCTCGAGCAAACCAACATGTTTCGGTGATTTCAACGTTGATTTTCGAATTTTTCCAAGAATCGAAGGTGAAAACAAGCCTCTGAAGTGGTCGTATCTCTCGAGCAAACCAACATGTTTCGGTGATTTCAACGTTGATTTTCGAATTTTTCCAAGAATCGAAGGTGAAAACAAGCCTCTGAAGTGGTCGTATCTCTCGAGCAAACCAACAAGTTTCGATGATTTCAACGTTGATTTTTGAATTTTCCAAAGAATCGAAGGTGAAAACAAGCCTCTGAAGTGGTCGTATCTCTCGAGCAAACCAACATGTTTCGATGATTTCAACGTTGTTTTTTGAATTTTTCCAAGAATCGAAGGTGAAAACAAGCCTCAGAAGTGGTCGTATCTCTCGAGCAAACCAACATGTTTCGGTGATTTCAACGTTGATTTTCGAATTTTTCCAAGAATCGAAGGTGAAAACAAGCCTCTGAAGTGGTCGTATCTCTCGAGCAAACCAACATGTTTCGGTGATTTCAACGTTGATTTTCGAATTTTTCCAAGAATCGAAGGTGAAAACAAGCCTCTAAAGTGGTCGTATCTCTCGAGCTAACCAACAAGTTTCGATGATTTCAACGTTGATTTTTGAATTTTTCAAAGAATCGAAGGTGAAAACAAGCCTCTGAAGTGGTCGTATCTCTCGAGCAAACCAACATGTTTCGGTGATTTCAACGTTGATTTTCGAATTTTTCCAAGAATCGAAGGTGAAAACAAGCCTCTGAAGTGGTCGTATCTCTCGAGCAAACCAACAAGTTTCGATGATTTCAACGTTGATTTTTGAATTTTTCAAAGAATCGAAGGTGAAAACAAGCCTCTGAAGTGGTCGTATCTCTCGAGCAAACCAACATGTTTCGATGATTTCAACGTTGTTTTTTGAATTTTTCCAAGAATCGAAGGTGAAAACAAGCCCCAGAAGTGGTCGTATCTCTCGAGCTAACCAACAAGTTTCGATGATTTCAACGTTGATTTTTGAATTTTTCAAAGAATCGAAGGTGAAAACAAGCCTCTGAAGTGTTCGTATCTCTCGAGCAAACCAACATGTTTCGGTGATTTCAACGTTGATTTTCGAATTTTTCAAATAATCGACGGTGAAAACAAGCCTCTGAAGTGGTCGTATCTCTCGAGCAAACCAACATGTTTCGGTGATTTCAAGGTTGATTTTCGAATTTTTCAAATAATCGAAGGTGAAAACAAGCCTCTGAAGTGGTCGTATCTCTCGAGCAAACCAACAATTTTCGATGATTTCAACGTTGATTTTCGAATTTTTCAAAGAATCAAAGGTGGAAACGAGCCTCTAAAGTGGTCATTACTCTCGAGCAACCCAACAAGTTTCGATGATTTCGAAGTTGATTTTCGACTTTTTTAAGCAATCGAAGGTGAAAACAAGCCTCTGAAGTGGTCGTATCTCTCGAGCAAACCAACATGTTTCGGTGATTTCAACGTTGATATTCTAATTTTTCCAAGAATCGAAGGTGAAAACAAGCCTCAGAAGTGGTCGTATCTCTCGAGCAAACCAACATGTTTCGGTGATTTCAACGTTGATTTTCGAATTTTTCCAAGAATCGAAGGTGAAAACAAGCCTCTAAAGAGGTCGTATCTCTCGAGCAAACCAACAAGTTTCGATGATTTCAACGTTGATTTTTGAATTTTTCAAAGAACCGAAGGTGAAAACAAGCCTCTGAAGTGGTCGTATCTCTCGAGCAAACCAACATGTTTCGGTGATTTCAACGTTGATTTTCGAATTTTTCCAAGAATCGAAGGTGAAAACAAGCCTCTGAAGTGGTCGTATCTCTCGAGCAAACCAACATGTTTCGATGATTTCAACGTTGATTTTCGAATTTTTCCAATAATCGAAGGTGAAAACAAGCCTCTAAAGTGGTCGTATCTCTCGAGCAAACCAACATGTTTCGGTGATTTCAACGTTGATTTTCGAATTTTTCCAAGAATCGAAGGTGAAAACAAGCCTCTGAAGTGGTCGTATCTCTCGAGCAAACCAACATGTTTCTGTGATTTCAACGTTGATTTTCGAATTTTTCCAAGAATCGAAGGTGAAAACAAGCCTCTGAAGTGGTCGTATCTCTCGAGCAAACCAACATGTTTCGGTGATTTCAACGTTGATATTCTAATTTTTCCAAGAATCGAAGGTGAAAACAAGCCTCTAAAGTGGTCGTATCTCTCGAGCAAACCAACATGTTTCGGTGATTTCAACGTTGATTTTCGGATTTTTCCAAGAATCGAAGGTGAAAACAAGCGTCTGAAGTGGTCGTATCTCTCGAGCAAACCAACATGTTTCGGTGATTTCAACGTTGATTTTCGAATTTTTCCAAGAATCGAAGGTGAAAACAAGCCTCTGAAGTGGTCGTATCTCTCGAGCAAACCAACAAGTTTCGATGATTTCAACGTTGATTTTTGAATTTTCCAAAGAATCGAAGGTGAAAACAAGCCTCTGAAGTGGTCGTATCTCTCGAGCAAACCAACATGTTTCGATGATTTCAACGTTGTTTTTTGAATTTTTCCAAGAATCGAAGGTGAAAACAAGCCTCTAAAGTGGTCGTATCTCTCGAGCTAACCAACAAGTTTCGATGATTTCAACGTTGATTTTTGAATTTTTCAAAGAATCGAAGGTGAAAACAAGCCTCTGAAGTGGTCGTATCTCTCGAGCAAACCAACATGTTTTGGTGATTTCAACGTTGATTTTCGAATTTTTCCAAGAATCGAAGGTGAAAACAAGCCTCTGAAGTGGTCGTATCTCTCGAGCAAACCAACAAGTTTCGATGATTTCAACGTTGATTTTTGAATTTTTCAAAGAATCGAAGGTGAAAACAAGCCTCTGAAGTGGTCGTATCTCTCGAGCAAACCAACATGTTTCGATGATTTCAACGTTGTTTTTTGAATTTTTCCAAGAATCGAAGGTGAAAACAAGCCTCAGAAGTGGTCGTATCTCCCGAGCTAACCAACAAGTTTCGATGATTTCAACGTTGATTTTTGAATTTTTCAAAGAATCGAAGGTGAAAACAAGCCTCTGAAGTGGTCGTATCTCTCGAGCAAACCAACAAGTTTCGATGATTTCAACGTTGATTTTTGAATTTTCCAAAGAATCGAAGGTGAAAACAAGCCTCTGAAGTGGTCGTATCTCTCGAGCAAACCAACATGTTTCGATGATTTCAACGTTGTTTTTTGAATTTTTCCAAGAATCGAAGGTGAAAACAAGCCTCTAAAGTGGTCGTATCTCTCGAGCTAACCAACAAGTTTCGATGATTTCAACGTTGATTTTTGAATTTTTCAAAGAATCGAAGGTGAAAACAAGCCTCTGAAGTGGTCGTATCTCTCGAGCAAACCAACATGTTTCGGTGATTTCAACGTTGATTTTCGAATTTTTCCAAGAATCGAAGGTGAAAACAAGCCTCTGAAGTGGTCGTATCTCTCGAGCAAACCAACAAGTTTCGATGATTTCAACGTTGATTTTTGAATTTTTCAAAGAATCGAAGGTGAAAACAAGCCTCTGAAGTGGTCGTATCTCTCGAGCAAACCAACATGTTTCGATGATTTCAACGTTGTTTTTTGAATTTTTCCAAGAATCGAAGGTGAAAACAAGCCTCAGAAGTGGTCGTATCTCCCGAGCTAACCAACAAGTTTCGATGATTTCAACGTTGATTTTTGAATTTTTCAAAGAATCGAAGGTGAAAACAAGCCTCTGAAGTGTTCGTATCTCTCGAGCAAACCAACATGTTTCGGTGATTTCAACGTTGATTTTCGAATTTTTCAAATAATCGACGGTGAAAACAAGCCTCTGAAGTGGTCGTATCTCTCGAGCAAACCAACATGTTTCGGTGATTTCAAGGTTGATTTTCGAATTTTTCAAATAATCGAAGGTGAAAACAAGCCTCTGAAGTGGTCGTATCTCTCGAGCAAACCAACAATTTTCGATGATTTCAACGTTGATTTTCGAATTTTTCAAAGAATCAAAGGTGGAAACGAGCCTCTAAAGTGGTCATTACTCTCGAGCAAACCAACAAGTTTCGATGATTTCGAAGTTGATTTTCGACTTTTTTAAGCAATCGAAGGTGAAAACAAGCCTTGAACAAGCATTAAAAATAATAAACCAAAAACGGGTTTATTTACCTTGTGACATAAGTTTGAGATTATCTACAATGCATTGTATCATCAATCTACTAAATTGTGTTATGGATACCAAAAACTGTGTTCCTTCTTATATTTTGCTCCCGAGTCTACCAAGGTAGCGGAAGCTACACTTTTCAAGATTCAAATAAATGTTCTCCAAAATCGAAATTTCCACTCGCGTTTCACGTTTGAAACTACCCAAACAATTTTGGTTCCGTGTCTGTCATGAAATCCTTGACACAGCCATACCTTCTACTTTACTCCTCCGATTTCATTGAAATTTTAAGGGATTGTGAGGGTTGACATGTAGATGGTCTCCTAAGAAAATCATTACCGCTAGAGTGATAGTAGCCACTGCGCATTCGCGTTCCTAAGATGGTAGTGCAAGGATATTGATGTTTTGAGATGCATCGGATCATCTATACAATCGGGTTATAGATACTAGCTATGTGCCTCACCCCTTGGCAGACATTTTTTTATGCAACGAATTAGAGTGGGACCCTCTCTACCTAGAGCATTAAAAGATCAATATTCGACGACGAATTTCCAACTACAAATTTTGTAGTTGGAAATTCGTCGTCGAATATTGATCTTGGACAACGACTGCACTGCGGCCCCATCATAATATGATATATCATAATACGATATATTATATCGTAAGCTTGAAGAACTTCGACAAATAATACATTTTTAAGGAAACAGATGTTCTATTGGCTGCCCTATTTAACGATTGGAGTTCCAACTTACCATTTCACTGTCGGGTGGATATTAAAGACAACCCTCTTTGATGGAGTCTTCAATAACAACTGGGAGGTACTGCTGCTCATATCGTGAGAGAAACGATTTATCAAACTATCGATAAAGTAATCATCCATCATCTTCGGAAAACGAGACTCAATTCGGAACGATGGATGTGAGGTCAGTTAAAAGTCAGGTGCAAATCCAGTCTCGTCAGTACCTAATTAATCCCACTATCGAGTGGCTCTCGAGTGTCAACAAGAGATGCCATGTGGGTGTGGCACATAGCTTCCTCGTATCCACAACACGATTTTAATTCTTATCTCTTCTCGTCAACTGTATTTCGTACGATTTTTTTAACCTTGATCCTGACGTTATTTTTCGTGGATTACCGCAAGAAAGTTATTGATAAGGTTTTCAAGGCCGGATCTATCAAGTTGGAGAGTCGTTCTTGCAGGAAAAGGTTAAATTCAGTTGGCAAAACCGATCGAGTCAGCAGTGTGGTGTCAAACCGTAAATTCAGTAATTTTGGTTTATTTTTTTCGATAATGAACCTTTAGAATCGACCAAGAAAATAAAAGTTTAACCCCCTCCCCCTCAAATTTGTTGGTTTACGTTTCAAGGTACGTAGAATCCAAAAATCGAATAAAAACGCTTGCATTCGAGTCTTTAACACATTAAAAATATTTATAAGGTGTACGATGTGCGAATTGCGTTTTCCCACCATAGTCAACTTGAAATGGCCTTAGATTAACGATTAGTTTTTCGTAATTGCAGAGTAGAAAAGATATATTTGTATGTGTTGTAACTATGAATATGGAACATCTGGAGTATTGTTATAATAGTGGAGAGTCATTACAGATATCGAAAGTACCATAACCCAGACTACAACGGACTTGGAGTATCCAGTTCAAGTGTTAGGTTTGTGAGCAGAACAACAACAGATCCTGTCAAGCTCACCTGTGGCTCGTCCACAAAATAGACATGGATCTCCATACATGCCTTGTGAATTCACCTAGTTACATTTTGAATAAATGGAAACTATCTGGGAGAAGCTGTTTATTAGGACGCTAGTCTCTGTAGCCATCTCAATACTTGAAGAATATACGAATGCAACATTGGCAACATAATCGATATACCGGGCAAGCAATATCGATACCACCGCTAGGGATGGGACATCGAACGGAAAACATCGATGTCGATGTCGATATTTCATATCATATTATGAAAAACATCGATGTCGATAACATCGTAAGGTAAAAAATTGATGTTTTCAAAAAGCAGGAAATTTAATTCATTTGTCTACTAATTAGAATCAATGGAGAAAACCTACCTGATGAGGCTGCTCTTCCTCAATTCAGGAGGATATTTGGCGCGATGCTTTTGGTTGATGTCAGTCATTTCTAAGGGGTAAAAAATCAAAGTTGTAATTCTCAAATCGCCCTAGCTCGAAAACTCTAGTTAAAAAGGTAGGTGTTTTGTCGTAAATTTGAAATAAAATTTAATTTTTATAACCCAATTGGATCACCCAGAGCTCTGTAGGATAAACAGTTCGCTGCCTGTGAAAGGTCTCAGTCGGTCGCCGTTCGTTCTTAGTATTTCGCCAAAATGAAGGCGCAAAAACTTGAAAAGTTGTTGGTACCTAAATTTGAAATTTTAAAGGATTTTAGAAATTCGTTAGTGCACGGCCCTAGGGAATTGAAAATCTGAAATATTGCCGCCGGAATCATCAAAATCGAACAATGATTGCCAAAGAGAAATGGGAAAAACTACCGAATAAACGGTTTTTCCCTTATTTCTCTGGCAATTATTTTTCGATTTTGCTGATTCCAGCGGCAATAATTCAATTTTTCAATTCCCTAGAGCCGTGCACTAAGGAATTTCTAAAATCCTTTAAAATTTCAAATTTAGGTACTTTTAAGTTTTTGTGCCTTCGATTTCGTGAAATACTAACCCGGAACGAGAAATAAACGGCTACCGACTGAGGCACGAGTGTGAATCGCAAATGAGACTTAATCTAATCTCCGTCTTAATACTAATCTAATCTCAGACTAATCTCCGTTCAAATTTCAACTGACCTAAATGCGATTGTTGTGTTTGGCGTGCCAGCGAGTGAAGGAAACGACCTTCTCGCTGCGGCGATTTGACTTTTCTTTAACCCCTACTCAACCTTAAGAGAGACTGTCCCTATCCTATCATGCAGTACTGTCGCATCGGCGGGTCAGACCCATACCGGCATGCGGAGTACTGGGAGAATCGGGCTAGCCCGTCGACCCCGGCGTTTCAGAGAAACCTACCGGCGGGAAGACGGGATATTTACTTGTTGAGCCTACAACTTCGAGGAAATACCTTGATGAAGGAGAAGTTGGAGAGCGAAATGAACAAGGCGAGAACTGGACTAGATTGGCATACTCGAGCATCCCTGAGTGAGCTTATATACTGGTGTAATTGGTTGAGGGAGAGAGAGAGGTGGAAGGGTGACGTCATGCAGGGTTTACTCCCCGTACCTCGTCCCTCCCTTGCGGGTAGTGGCTCACTCAGGGATCCTCTCGTACTTCTTTATTTAAGAACTAATAATGAATTTAAATGTGGGTCATAACAGCGATATTTGTTCGTTTCTTCAAAATATGGTTGGTAAGTGGTGACAATGGCAAAGCTGTGTTCTTTGCAGACGAGTGATCTATATAGAAAAATAATAAACCTTTGTGAAATAATTTGCAGCGTTTTTATAATTCATCGGCGTTTTGTTCATCGATACCCATCCCGAATCCTAAGATTTTATTTCACCCAAATAAACAGCTTTGCTTGGACCCATCATGAGCAAGTCTATTCTTTGAAATATTCTCCATCTATTTCTTCCTGTTTTAATCATCTCTCACGCGACTCCTGTTTTGTTTTTCCTTCTAAGTTGTCGCAAATAAATTTAAAATGTGGAGAATGTTGGCCGGTTTAGGGTCATAAGGTTATTTTAGGGTCAAAAGTGGCATTTCAAGCGAGTTAAAAAATGTTATTGGGCAACTTCAATCACAGTTTAGCCGTAAAATCGACCCCTGAAGTTTGACATACTTGTTGAGTGTACTCCCTGTTGATAGTAAGAATACGAGAACAAATCGATACCTTAAAGCACAAAGGCGCTATGTCCATCCACCTTCCACATTTTGGTTTATTATTTTCAATAATGAACCTTTGGAATCGACCAAGAAAAAAAAAATTTTAACACCCCCTCAAAATTTGATGGTTTACGTTTCAAGGTACGTAGAATCCAAAAATCTAATAAAAATTTTGCCGTCCGTCCGCCGTACGCTGCACTTTTGCCACTTAGCATTGACCGATTTTGATGAAATTTGGTATGTAGGCTCCATTTAGGGTCTAGTTGTGCCCCGAAGCTTTTGGTTGATGTAGGTCACTCCTAAGGGTTCCAAAATCAATTTTGAAATTTTGAAAACGCCCTAACTCAAAAAATTTCGATATGAAGGTATTGTTTTTCCTTCAAATTAAGATTCTATAGAATGTTTAGAATTTTTTGAGACCACGCGGAGCTCTGTAGGACAAACCGTTCGCTCCCTACGAAAATTTAAGGGTTTATATTGAAATATATATATATATAAATCAAAACACGAGTGTGAATCGCAAAAGAGGTCTAATCTCCGTTCAAATTAGAGCTGACCGAAATGCGATCGATGGTTGGTGATTTTGTTTTTTTTTTATTTTTTTTTTATTTTTTTAATTTTTTTTAAAATTTTGTTTTATTTTTATTTTTTTTTCTTTTTATATTGGATGGTTGGTGATTTTGTAGACGAGTGATCTATGTAAAAATAATAAACCGTTGTGTAATAATTTGCAGCGTTTTTTTAGTTTTTTTTATTACAGAAAAACTCAAATTCAACAAAACTATTATTGAGTTTTTTTGAGGATTAGGTATAGCTTGAAATTTTATTGAGGAAATTAAAGAGTTTAGTGTAATAAGCCATTATTTTGGGAATTGTGTACTGGTGATGATTTCTTTTGCGTTTTTCACAAAACTCCATTTTTGGACATAGCTCCTTTGTGCTTTAAGGTATCGAAATTATTCATACTCGGTGCATATACCTAAAGTAAAAATAATAGTAACTTACTCAAATACCACCGGATTTCTTTATCTTTGAGTCACCAGGTAGTTCACACAGAAAAATTCTAGATTTTCACTCACAAGTTTCACGCGTAGAACAGAACCACTGAAAGAAGGTTTCCGACTTATCGCGAGAACTCGACTGTCGTATCGTTTAACAAACCTGTTACCGTCGTACCGAAACAAATTATTCGTCGCAGAGCAGTTAAACACATTCCCACTTATCAGTACTAAACGAACGCAATCTGATACCATTAAGACAGTTTTTCCTGCTTAGTTTGAGGTGCTTACGTCATTGCACGGTTAAATTCTAGAAGAAAATTGGTTGGTTGGTTGTTTTGCTTCCTCACTACCGAAGTTAGGGAAACTTTGTATTCGTGAAAGAAGTGAACAAAAAATGTCCTCCAAAATCAAAATTTCCACTTGCTTTTTGCGTTTTAGAGCTTCCCGAACAATTTTGGTTCCGTGTCTGTCTGTCTGTCTGTGGTCAATCCTTGTCCCGGGCAAAACTATACTAACCTGTGGTCCGATTTTGATGAAATTTTCAGGGATTGTGCGGGTTAGGTCCTAGACGGTCCCCTATCAATTTCAGCACCTTCGGACCAATAGGAGCGAGTGCGCATGCGCAAACGTGAATTTCCTGGAACCTCGGTTTCTAATGAACCGATTTTGCTCAAATTTGGAGGTTAGTTAGGGACTAACTTCTAAGAGACACCCTATAAGTTTCAATCAAATTGGTCAAGCAATAGCCGCTGCGCATGCGCGAACTTTAAATTTATTGTTACAACCAAAACTCCGCAACTATTCAACCAATTTCGATGAAATTTTCAGGGATTGTGTGGGTTAGGTCCTAGACGGTGGACCGCTAAATAAAGAATCATAATTTTTTCGCCAACTGATTCTATACGTCCATGTTACAATGAGTGAGGAAGCTATACTGCCCACCCAACTTGGCAGACGTTTCATTGTACTGTGCCTCTCTCTTTAACACATTCAACCCAGATTATGTAATATTTTACTAAAAAAGAATAAGGTACTCGAAGGGAAGATGCACCTTCGACTGGAAATTTCTCGGTGGGAAGAAGAAAGTGCTCTTGTAGCATATTAGCGGAAAATCGGTTGAAATGTTCCTTTGAAAATTCGCCCATACTTGGGACGTTTCGTCTTAATTAATAATTCGGACGTTTTGGTTCATGATTTTCAATAATGAACCTTTGGAATCGACCAAGAAAGAAAAATTTTAACCCTCCCCTCAATATTCGTTGGTTTACGTTTCAAGGTACGTAGAATCCGAAAATCGAATAAAAATTTTTCCGTCCATCCGCCCTAAGCGGCACTTTCTTAGATACCATGGACCGATTTTGATGAAATTTGGAATGTAGGCTCCATTTGGGGTCTAGTTGTGCCCCAAAACTTTTGGTTGATGTCAGTCACTTCTAAGGGTTGAAATTTTGAAAACTTTGGTATTGTTTTTCCATAAATTTAAGATAGTAAGTATGGAATTTTTAGAATCGAAAGAGACCACGCGAAGCTCTGCAGCACCAACCGTTCGCTCCCTATGAAAACTTGAGGGTTGGGCTTACGATAAATCAGAAACACGAGTGTGAATCGCAAAAGAGATATAATTTTCGATCAAATTTTAGCTAATATTTTAGCTACTATTGTAGCTAATATTTTAGCTACGAGAATGCGATCGTTGTTCGTTTCTTCGAGTTGTCTGAGGACAACTGAGCAAACAGCAACTAAGGTTTTGCGTCTTTAGCAACCAGTAATCAAATTTTCTAATAAAAGCACCCATAACCCCTTATTTTAGCGAATTTTAAAGAAAACTGAAGCTATTGCAATGACCTCAAAATTTTTAGAATGTACTTTGAAAAATTTCTTCACTGAAATCCGTTTTGGAACATTCTTAAACGATCTCTGAGGAGTGAAAAAAAGATTTTTTGAAAATTCGCTCATTAATTCATGTTGCATGAATGGACTTTTTTCGAATTTAGAGTGAAGCGTGTATTTCTTCAAAATAAACTTGATTGGGAAGTAGGTATAAAGTAGGTAGGTAGTGGCGATAGCAAAGCTGTGTTTTTTGCAGACGAGTGATCTATATAGAAAAATAATAAACCTTTGTGTGATAATTTGCAGCGTTTTTTCTCGAAAAATCGCTAAAATAATGGGCCGTTGTGTAATAATTTGTACATGTTTTCGAGTCACCTCAAAACCGTCTATATTTCTAAAAATAATCATGAGAGCCTGAAGTTTCGACGGCACAACGAAGCACTCGTTGCACTTGATGACGAAACGACTGCATTGTGCCACTTAATGGTCCGATTCTCCTCAAAATATCTCCCTGTGAAATCTTAACGATTGTGATGAGTAAGGTCGGAGTCTCGTTCTTCAAGCCTCGTCTTGATAAGAATAATCATTCGGGCTCCTCGATTCAGACTGATGTTCCGATAGGGAATTATTACTCAACGGTTTTTCTAAGATCATCCGTCTGCTTTGCAATTAATAGTACTTGCCTTTTGATATAAATTAGAAATTACCTAACAGCAAAACGTTCGACTCCCATAGTTGTGGGGTGCCTTCATTACGAAATACGGTTTTTAGTTTATAAGAGTGCACAGAATCTGTGCCACAGATGAATAAACAAAAACGTTTCACCCCTTAGGCGCAATGGGGGATGCGCCTTAATTTTTTTTAGATTTTTAATCGAAAGTAGACTACATCTTGAGAATTTTGGCACCAACCGCGACCTTCTAGCGTGTGTAGATCTGTTTCTATGATTTTTCAAAGTTTAGACCGTTTACGTCACGCGCCCCTCTCGCCTGGGCGGGACCCCCCAGCCCACTGAATAACTAAAAAGTGAAATACTATAAATTAATGAATGAAAAAACGAGTAAATCGAAAGTTTTTGAGCAGGGGCGTTTTGAAAACGTTTGAGGCGTTTGAGATCAAAAGCGGACAATTCCACGGAACTAAATCTTACATGAGAGACCAGAGTATTTTTGGTTCCATCAAATTGCGTAATATGGCAATTTTTGATCTCCCGCAAGTATATCATATTGTTACTAGATGAGCCTCAATTTATCCTCGAAATTTTGGACCGATTCAACTTGTTTCTACCTCGATACGGTCAAACAATAAAATTTTTTATCCGAATTTGAAATTGAAAATGGCGTTTATTCCTTTTGACATTTTCATGTCTTTCATATGGCACATAAAAAAAAAATCGTCACGAAATTTGATGCAACGATATTTGTCCCAAGTCGCCACAATGATGATTATGACCATCAGAAGTGAAGTTGTTAGGTAGGTAGGTACTTTACAGCATGAAAATGTTTCAATGTGTTGCAGACTCGTAAGCAAGCGTTTTTTTTTTTTGACACTAATTCTGCAGCAAAAATCTACGGTTATTCAGAAATTACTCAAAAATACGTCACTCAATCCTCCATTTTATACTCTTGAACTTTGACAACTCTTCGTATTAACTTAACCATTTACTTTTAACCCTGGACAGTTTGGAATCAGATTTTTTTAATGCTCTCCCACACGATGTTAGACAGCTCTCTTCAGTGACGGAAATGAAGAGTCTTTTGATCGATGCGGAAATCTACAGTATTGAGGATTATTTTACTCCATTTTATTGACTTCATCACTGCTATTGTTTGCTGTATCTACAAATCGTTATGTGTTGCTAGATTAGTAGTATATTTATTAAATAAACATGTGATGCATAAATTGTATGTATCATATATTCATTCTGACGTTGTCAGACCTATTCTTAGGTTCCTACAATAAAAACTTTGATTGATTTACTTTCTTACAGTTGAAGTTGGTGGTGGGAGAGAGTAGGGGAAAAGTGACTTTTTTTTTAATTTTTTTTTTTTTTTTTTTTTTTTTGTTAAAAATCGAATTTATTAAATAGTTTCCCAAGATTTTCCAAGTTAAAAAAAGTTGAAATCGATTTGGTTTTAGTCCGATTTGAACCTTAAGTCATCAAAGTATCAAATTACTACACTAAATTTTTGAAAAATGCGAAAAAGTCAATTTGTGACATTTTGGAGTTATCCGGCTTTGATCTTAAACGCCTCGTTTTCCCCCACTTTTTAGCCCTTAGAAGTGACTGACATCAACCAAAAGCTTCAGGGCACAATTAAACCCGAAATTTATAGAATTAATAGAACCTATATACCATATTTCATCAAAATCGGTCCAGGATAACTGAGCAAACTGCCGCCCACTGCGGATGGACGGACACATTTTAATTCAATTTTCGGATTCTGCATACCTTGAAACGTAAACCATCAAGTTTTGATGAGAATTTCGATTTTGCTTCCGGGTCTACCAAGGAAGCGAGAGCATTGCTTTCACTTTTGAAGGTTGAATAAAAAAAACGCTGCAAATTATTACACAATGGTTTATTATTTTTCTAAATAGATCACTCGTCTGCAAAGCCACCAACCATCCAACATGAGGAGAAACATCGATCGCATTTCGGTCAGCTTTAATTTGAACGGAGATTAGGCCTCTTTTGTGATTCACACTCGTGTTTCTGATTTATCGTACGTCCAAACTTTAAATTCTTGTAGTGAGCGAACGGTTTGTCCTACAGAGCTCCGCGTGGTCTCAAAAAATTTTAAAAATTCTATAGAATCTAAAATTGAAGGAAAAAATGCCTTTATATCAAAATGTTTTGAGTTAGGGCGTTTTCAAAATTTCAAAATTGATTTTGGAACCCTTAGAAGTGACCTACATCAACCCAAATCTTCGAGGCACAACTAGACCCCAAATGGAGCCTACATACCAAATTTCATCAAAATCGGTCAATGCTAAGTGGCAAAAGTGCCGCGTACGGCGGACGGCGGACGGACGGCCAAATTTTTATTCGATTTTTGGATTCTACGTACCTTGAAACGTAAACCATCAAATTTTGAGGGGGTGTTAAAATTTTTTTTCTTGGTCGATTCCAAAGGTTCATTATTGAAAATAATAAACCAAAAACAAAGCAATTCTCCGATATAGGCCTTCCTGAATATTTTCGGTTCCATGAAGGTGGATTTGTGAGTCGCCCATGATTGAAATGATAAGATTGAAGCTGGCGACTTGATCTTCATCAACGAGGCTCATTGAGAATGCTGTCCGATTCAGCCCTGAGAGGAGAAGAGCACTTCTCGCCCACGCGAAATCAAGATATCGCGACGTTTTTCAATTGAAACGAATGTCGTTTCTACGTGAGAAAGAATCTCAAAAACCCGACAAATTCGACAGTATTTGAGTTAGACGAAAACTCTCTTCGTCTGTCCTTGACATAATTTGACAGGGATTTGTTTCTTCTAAAGCGAATAAAAATTTACTAGTACACTCCTAGTTTTAAATTTTGTCTATAACCTGAAAAACGCTAACATTATTTGACAACTTATTTGATAACATTTCGAATAAATCACCCACATTAAAAAAAACGTCTGCCAAGTGGGTGTGGCACATAGCTTCCTCGTATCCATAACCCGATTATATAGATGATCCGATGCATAGTAGTTAATCTGAAAACACCAATCTCTAAGTACCTTTCACTACCCTCATCTACACGCTAATCTGGACAATCCTAGAAAATTTCATCAAATTCGGACGAAGAATGTAAGTGCGGTAGTGATGAGAATCAAAAAATTTCATAGCCAGACTGGGAATCGAACCTGGAACTTCTAGTTGTGAGTCCAGTACTTTGCTTACTGATCTACAGAGGGGTTTGTAGATTGGCTTTGAGATCCTCACCTCAGACGCAAGTGTTACGGCTGTTACAAGTATTTTACGATTGCGCATGCGCAGAGGCTACTGTAAATTTTAAGGCCTTGATTTTCATTGGGGACCATCTACAACCTAATCCGCGTAATCCCTGAAAATGTCATCGATATCGGGTAGAAATTGTGGAAGTTATGGCTGTTACAAGCAATTCACGTTCGCGCATGCGCATCGGCTACTATCAGTCCGGGGGTGATGATTTTCATAGGGGACCATCTAAACACTAATCTGTAACATCCCTGAAAATTTCATTGAAATCGGATGAAAAATGTGGAAGTTACGGCCGTTACAAGAAAATTAACGTTTGCGCATGCGCAGTGACTACTATCAGTCCGAAGGTGATGATTTTCATAGGGGACCATCTAATCACTAATCTGTAACATCCCTGAAAATTTCATTGAAATCGGATGGAAAATATGGAAGTTATGGCTGTTACAAGGAATTCACGTTTGCGCATGCGCAGTCGCTTCTATCAGTCCGAGGATGATGATTTTCATAGGGGACCGTCTACACACCAACCCGCACAATCCCTGAAAATTTCATCGAAATCGGACAATAACTTCGTATAGTTATGCGCGTTACAAGGAAATCATGACAGACACACAGACACACAGACACACAGACAGACAGACACACAGACAGACAGACACGGAACCAAAATTGTTCAGAAAGGTCTAAAACGCAAAACGCGAGTGAAAATTTTGATTTTGGAGAACTTTTTTTTTTCGTCCTTGAAAAGTGAAAACAAAGCTTCCGCTACCTTGGTAGACTCGGAAGCAATACGACTATTTATTGGTCGATACAGGAACTCTTCCTGATGAAGGTTTACTACTGCCCGACCAACTGGCGGACTTTTTGCTTTCGAGTTTACCAAGGTAGTTGAAGCAGTTTTCACTTTTAAAGTTTTGAAAAACAAAGTTCTCCAAAATCAAAATTTCCACTCGCGTTTTACGTTTCAGACCTTCCTGAACAATGGGGGGTGCGCCTTGATTTTTTTTTAAATTTTTAATCGAAAGTAGACTACATCCTGAGAATTTTGGCACCAACCGCGACCTTCTAGCGTGAGTAGATCTGTTTCTATGATTTTTCAAAGTTTCGACCGTTTATGACGTCACGCGCCCCTCTCGCCTGGGCGGGACCCCCCAGCCCACTGTGACGTCATAAACGGTCGAAACTTTAAAAATTCATAGGAAAAGATTTACACACGCTAGAAGGTCGTGGTTGGTACCATAATTCTCAGAATGAGGTCTACCTTAGATTAAAAATAACAATAATCAGTTTTTCCTACCCAGGCGCACACCCTATTTTGGTTCCGTGTCTGTCTGTCTGTCATGAAATCCTTGTAACTATACGAAGTTATTGTCCGATTTCGATGAAATTTTCTGAGATTGTGGGGATGTTCACGCGTAGATCGTCCCTTGTGAGGGTAGTGCAAGTTACTTAGCGATTGATGTTTTGAAACATCGCGTAGAATCATTAAATGATTCACAAATTTTGTACAATAGGGTTAAGGATACGAGGAAACTATGTGCCTTACCCATTTGGCTGACGTTCTTTTCAATGATACCTAGCAATACAGTCAAGTTCATTATTTGATTCACATAGGTTTAAGAAATGATTATAATGAGAGTATACCCCCCCCCCCCCGCCGCCCAACAATCCTTGTCGGGTTTCAGCGCTACCTCCCGTCACTTCAACGAACTACCATTCCTGATCACCATAACTACCTAAAGATTCGTAAGAAACCTGACAAGGGTTGCTGGGGGCTAGAATTGATTATACATTGATGGGTGAATGGAGTAACCATCTAACCATGTTTTCGATAATGAGTTGGAGTCTATTTTTCTGTTTCTGATTAGAATGATTACAGTTAGGTCCCATATTTATCATGTAACATTTTTCAATTGCCCAGAGTGATTCACAGTTTTCTCCACTTATTACAATTTATGAACCCAAGAAAGTAGTAGTTTCATCCTGTTCAATTCTAAGGAAGTTCCTCATACAAATGCATATCTAATTTCAAACTATAGTTTCAGCTGATATCACCTCAAGTTCAGTGCGGTTTACCTGGCTTGTGAAAGAATGAAGAGAGAGAGAAAGAGAGAACAGAGGAAAAGCAAGTAGGTAGATAGTAAAAGTATACTTCATTCGTGGCAGGTATTGATTTCATGATGCTAAATACAATGAATTGATTAGTTAGTTAGTACCTATAAACTATTTGATAAAAGTTAAATACAAGATTTTGTAGGGATGTCAACAAAATTTGTCTCATTTTATTTAATAATATATATAATATAATTAATATAATATAATTTGATTTAATTTAATATATTTATAAAATAAATTATATACATAAAATATAATAATTAGATAAAAATTATATATATAAAATTATTATATATAAAATAAATTATAAATATAATTTAATATAATTATATAATATATATAATATGGGAAGATCCCCAGACCAGTTTAGTAGTTTGCTCAGTTTGCAGTTGAAGAAGAAATATTATCAATAAGTAGTCGACAAAGCTGCTCTGCTGATTTTGGAACAGGTAGTCGTCTATGTTAGCAGGAATACCCTTCGGGAAATTGGTCAGCCGAATTCTTTCTATCTGCGAACTGTACTGAACTCAAGACAGTATGAAGGTGTCCCTTGTGGAGCAATATAATCGTTTTATTCTTTCTACAAACATTAAACAACGTGTTTTCTCATTTCCCCTTTCCATAATTTAATTATGGAAAGAAGATAAAGAAAAGTACTGGAATATTTTTAATTTAATTAACCCCATAACTGATCTAATTTATTTATAATTGAAAATTTTTAGGCTGATGAAGACATTTTAGGCTGTTTTGCCGAAACATGTACCTACCAACAAGTTTTAATTGACAAATAGACTCCAACTCTTTATAGAAATGATTATAGAGAAAGTAGTTATGGGAAAGTCAGGGAAGTATCTACCGACGTGAGTCGAAGTCGAGTCATTCACAATTTATTTTCCGAATTAATTGATCTACAATGAGTCCGTCCACTCGCCCTCCTTTGCTTTCCAATCATCGTGAAGGAATTTTCCAAAAGACATCAACGGTCTAAGTGCGTGTTCCTCTGATGCAAGAGGGATCCGCAAAAACAATTGATTGCGCAACTCAATTCCGTTCTGAGCAAGATTGAATTGACAGTCCGGATTTATTGGGAAATTTTCCAGACACGTCCAGTAAATTGATTGCTTCGGATCGGACAAGTTCTGTTGGTCCTGTGAATTCTAGATCCTTTCGGTTATGAACGACCAATTAGAATGAGCGAACTTTTAAAGGAATATGCAATCCGATTTCTGAATCAATAAATTTTTTCCTGAGTCTACCAAGTGGAAGTATTGTTTTCACTCTCTTAAAGATCTAAGTAAATCCTCCATAGGAGTATCTGTTTTGACGTTTTCTCTGTCGAAGTATTACCTATTTTGGTTAAGTAAATATTATTTTTGTACCAATTTTGTTATCGAGCCAGTTCTTTTGGTTTATTATTATCAATAATGAAGAATTTTTTTAAACCCCTCAAAATTTGTTGGTTTAAGTTTCAAGGTACGTAGAATCCAAAAATCGAATAAAAATGTTGCCGTCCGTCCGCCGTACACTTTCTTTAGTCTTCATGTACCGATTTTGATGAAATTTGATATATGGGCTAAATTTGGGGTCTAGTTGTGCCGAAGCTTATGGTTGATGTCAGTCACTTCTATGGGTTGAAAAATAAGGGCTGAAATTTTCAAAAAGCCCTAGCTCAAAAACTTTTGATATATAATTATTGTTTTTTCATCAATTTAAAACAGCATTGAATTTTTAGAATCGAATGAGACCACACAGAATAAACCAACAACCTACAAACCAACCTACCTGATACGTTGTACTTATTATTTTCTGTTTTTTAGTAGTTTGCATCATCAGTTTTGAGATGAAGGTTTTTTTAATTATTCATTATTTTGCTTCCGAGTCTACCAAGGTAGCGGAAGCTTTGTTTTCACTTTTCAAGGACGAAAAAAAAAGTTCTCCAAAATCAATATTTTCACTCGCGTTTTGCGTTTTAGACCTTTCTGAACAATTTTGGTTCCGTGTCTGTCTGTCTGTCTGTCTGTCTGTCATGAATTCCTTGTAACGCGCATAACTATACGAAGTTATTGTCCGATTTCTATGAAATTTTCAGGGATTGTGCGGGTTGGTGTGTAGACGGTCCCCTATGAAAATCATCATCCCCGGACTGATAGAAGCGACTGCGCATGCGCAAACGTGAATTCCTTGTGACGGCCATAACTTCTACATTTTCCATCCGATTTCAATGAAATTTTCAGGGATGTTACAGATTAGTATTTAGATGGTCCCCTATGAAAATCATCACTCCCGGACTGATAGTAGCCGCTGCGCATGCGCAAACGTGAATTTCCTTGTAACGGCCATAACTTCTACATTTTCCATCCGATTTCAATGAAATTTTCAAGGATGTTACAGATTATCTTGTTTTGATGTTCTGATGTTTTGAGATTAACTACTATGCATTGGAATATCTATATAATCGGGTTATGGATACGAGGAAGCTATGTGCCACACCCACTTGGCAGACGTTTTTTATTTTTCACCTTAATTTGTGGTCCTTAACTTATTTTTAAAATTAGTTCCCTAGCAGTTTTGTGATCAGTTTCCGTATGGTGGACCAAATTATGTAATACGGATCAGCTTCTGTAATATTGATTACTACTAGTTTTCGTACTGTGGATCAGTTTCTGTGCTGTTTTAGTACTTACTGCGGTTACCTATGTAATACAAAAGGTTTAAAAATATCAAATTAAAAAAATTAAAATGAAGATTTCCAACTTCATGTAGGTCTATTATTCTACGTTTGCAGCGAGTGAATTGTCGTTTTCCGAGTCGTAACTCCAACTTTTGAAGCGTAACGTGGTGGGTGATTCTGGAACTATTTCAGGTCGGCATAATCATGCTACGCATAACTGAAGAGTTTTCTTTCAAACGCGCTTAGATATATCTTTTTTTTCACGAATTCTACATCTTTGGATAAGGCCTATCACCTCACGATTTGTTGTATTCCTTCCGAAACGGTTTGTACCCCGCTTTAAAAGCTTGCTAAAAATCAAGTTTGCCGACAAAACGGCTTACTTATATCCATCCCGTTGTTTTCAATAAACACTTTTTTTTGCATGCTTACCAGGGGACCTGGTAAGCTGGCTTACCCGTTGGATAAGCATTAGGTTAATTGAAACCAGAAATAGAAGAAATAGTGGTCACCCTCCCCCCCCCCTCACCCTTATCTATCATAACATTTCTAGCCGCATGGGAGCCTCGAATTTGAATAGCTGAATAATTTGACTGTTCGGAATCTACATGCATGTAAACAAAAACCATCAAATTTTGAGGGGAGTTGGAATATTTTTTCTTGCAAGGTTCCGAAGGTTCATTATTGAAAATATGGGTAAACCAATAGAAGAGAATGAAAATAAGATTTTTCTTCACACAACCAAAAACTTTTTTTTTTTTTTCAAAGTGACTCGTATCTATTTTCTTATCAAATGGGCTTATATCCAAATAAGAAATGGCCGTGTCTCCCTCCAAACTCATGCCAAAATTTCGAAATTTGGTCTTACAATCAAAAGTTCTATGAACGAACTATTTGGAAAATTTGGGAACCCAGGAAATTTCGCCATGAGATTAGTTTTTCTCAATTTCCCTCAAAAAATGTCAAGTGGATATGAGCCCGTTTGAAGGGAAAACTACTCAACTCGAGAAGGTTGTTTAGAAAAATATAATTCAATCAATATGAGCGTGAATTTTGCTTCCGAGTCTACCAAGGTAGCGGAAGCTTTGTTTTCACTTATCAAGGACGAAAAAAAAAGTTCTCCAAAATCAAAGTTTCCACTCGCGATTTGCGTTTTAGACCTTTCTGAACAATTTTGGTTCCGTGTCTGTCTGTCTGTGTGTCTGTCATGAATTCCTTGTAACGCGCATAACTATACGAAGTTATTGTCCGATTTCAATGAAATTTTCAGAGATTGTGCGGGTTGGTGTGTAGACGGTTCCCTATGAAAATCATCCTCGGACTGATAGAAGCGACTGCGCATGCGCAAACGTGAATTCCTTGTAATGGCCATAACTTCTACATTTTCCATCCGATTTCAATGAAATTTTCAGGGATGTTACAGACTAGTATTTAGATGTTCCCCTATGAAAATCATCATCCCCGGACTGATAGAAGCGACTGCGCATGCGCAAACGTGAATTACTTGTAACGGCCATAACTTCCACATTTTCCACCCGATTTCGATGAAATTTTCAGGGATTATGTGGATTAGGTTGTAGATAGTGTCCTATGAAAATCATCATCCCCGGACTGATAGAAGCCACTGCGCATGCGCAAAAGTGAATTACTTGTAACAGCCGTAACTTCAACTGTCCCCCAGGGGTCGCGGGTTCGAATCCCAGCCGAGGCTAAGTATTTTTTTGATCCAATCACATACATCATAACATTTACATTTTTCATCCGAATTTGATGCAATTTTCTAGGATTGTCCAGATTAGCGTGTAGATGGTCCCCTATGAGGATAGTGCAAGTTACATAGAGATTGGTGTTTTGAGATCAACTACTATGCATCGGATCATCTATATAATCGGGTTATGGATACGAGGAAGCTATGTGCCACACCCACTTGGCAGACGTTTTTTTTTCTTTATTAATGCACGTGCAATTTTTAAGTGGTCATGAGCGCCAAACCAAATGATTACAATAGATTATTGATCATTAATGTGATAAATTTATGTACGTTTGGACGAACAAATTACCTACAGTATCAATAAAATGAGGAAACTGTGCGCCCTCCCTGCTTGACAGACCTTATTATTGAGCTCAATAAATCATCATCTTTCAAGGTAAAGTATCAAGTGCTCGAATGAGTTTTCGAACTAATTAGGTTTCCGGCAAAACCACGGCGTCCGATCGGTCAGGCGATCGCGGTTTTTTGACCGACTTCAAAAAAAAAAGAGGTTTCTCAGTTCCACGTTATTCTCTTCTTCGGGGGACGCCTAACCCAGTTCAGATTATTCGAATTCACTTATCTTAGATTCATTGCGAAAAAAACTATCCGAATACCGAAACGTGTGGTGGAAAAATTAGCCAAGATGCCGGCATAGAATACGATAAAAGGTAATCAAATAATTGTATAGAAGGGAAATCGACTGATAACTGAGGAAATCTGGAAAAATTATTATCTTTCAGTCTCCGTCTCTTTTATTGATAGAGCTGTCTCTCTCGCACACTTGTCGTCTTCTTTTTCCTCAAGATTTTCCTGTGATCTCCAGTTCTCGTTTCTTACTGATGGGGACTTGACCGGAATCAATTTGCAACTCATTATCGTCGTGAAAATAGACAACGTTCTACGGCACTCATAAAATTTGACTACTAGTCAATATAACCTTCGAAAGCCACCACAGGTCATGAGGACAGGAAGTGAGTGGAATATATCATCCATATCCACAACTCTGACAGTTGCCACACCCACTACAGTCTAGCTGTGTGGTTTTCCCGCTAGAAAGACTCTAATTTTTAGGACATCCCACAGTAAGGCTTTGTCGTCCTTATGTGATTAATCTGGGATGAAGGAGGACAACACCCTACGGAGAAAAAACGTACAAATCCGTTTCAGACCATTCTGAATACAAATCCGCGAAAAAAAAACCATAGGTGTATGTCTGTGTGTGTGTGTGACAAAATCTTGTGTCGTCTGCACAGGCCTTAGTTCTCAACCGATTTTCCTGGTTCTTTTTTTGTTCGACGCAGAAATCTATCTAGTTGAGCTCTCCGTCGCCGGGATTTCGATTTTCTGGGGAAGAAGGTGATTCCCAAATGGGAAATTTGTCGTCAAGTTAGTAGAGTAGCACTGATGAAATTTCTGAACCGACAATTACCTATAAGATTAGTTGAAAAACATCTGCCACAACGCCAAGAACAACTCAGGAACTCCACAGCTCTCCCAAGGTGTCACCGAAGAAACCAAAATTAAATAGAAATTTTAAATTTAATGGGCAGCAGAAATGTTTTTGGAAAAGTCTCAAAATAATTATGACAAAAATTTCCAATGAAATCGATGAAAAAACTTTTTCAAAATTTTTGTCATAAATCATGTTTTGATTTTTGATAACTTACAAAAAAATTTTCAAAAATTCCGCTGTCCATTAATTTTTAAATTTAAATTTAAATCGAGTTAATCTGGTGACATTTATGGACAGCTGTGGAATTCCTAAGATATTTTTGGTGACACTGATGACACCACGGCCCAATTAGGGTTGAAAGTCCTCTAGTCATGATTTTATTCTATCTTCCATAATTTTGAATGATTTTCCTCTGTGAAGAAAAAAATTGACTAATCGTTACAAGATCGATTATCCGGTTAACTTGCCCATACAAACATCGATTAATTGACAAATATATCCCTACTATTTGAGTAGGAAACTTTATGTGCTCCCTTTTGATAGCTACCAATTTTTGCATCTTTTCCGTTAAACACGAAAATAGTATGCAGGGTGTCCGAGAAAGGTAAGGCCAAGCTAAAGGGGTCGTTTCTACAAGTAATTTGCAACAAAAAGTGCCTCGTAGATTTTTTTTTAGATGATTCGTTTTCGAGTTATTCCACTTTCTAAGTTAAGATTTTTTTTTTCGTATGTTGAACCTTGTCTCGCTAAAATGACTATAGGTCCCTTATTTTTCGTAAAAATTCAAATCTGATTAGACTGTTGAAAAGATCATTAAATCCCCCATCAAATGAGCTACTTCACACTTTTTTTTATCTTCGCATCTAGTTAAATGTTTTCTAGTTCAAAAGCTTGAAACTTTAAAATTTTCTTTTTGACGAAATTCTCAAGAGATTTTTACCCATATCCTGTAGAGGAAAATCAATGTGGTTTTCTGCAAAACACCCTGAAAATCTCAGCTTCCCAACGGTATATTCAGAAAGTGTTGTACAATGGAACTTACGAGAGAAATTTGTGTTTGAACGCGGAAAACGTGAATTTTTTGGACGATATCGACGTCTTGACTGGAGGATTTGGGGTTGGATGGAGGTTGGGAGGAGTGGCGGCGGAAGAAATTGGAAATTCTCTTTTCAACGGTGTAATCAGATTTGAATTTTCATGAAAAATAAGGGAGCTATATTTCTACAAGGCACTTTTTGTTGCATATTGCTTGTAGAATCGACCCCTGAAGTTTGGTCATATCTTTCTCTGACACCCTGTATATATAAATATTATTCAATGGACATTTTTCAAAAATTATGGACCGTACTGCAATACGAGTAGTGTTTCTTGCTTACATTCGAAAAATGCTTTATCTGTGTTCATAATTGGAGAGGTACCATCGTTGAACACATTGAAATTTACCTATCTAGTACAATTTGAATTCGTGATAAATGAGAAATGAGAAATTACTTACGAGAAAGATCTAGACGATACGATGAATACAATGCGGAACCAACCAGATCTCCAAACAAAAAATATGAATACTTCGGTATCGAATTTGAATACAAAATATCTATGTGATAAACTTGGTAAATCACTGGTCGGTTTATCAGCGAGCGGTGGAGGTCTGTAGGCAAATATACTCCCCCACCTCGGAGCGTCGTGGGACCCCCACCGAACATCCTACGAACATCTCGCGAGCCTCCCCGAATCCAATCTGTTGATTGAGATGCAACTTTTCTTTAGATCTTCCGCAACCATTGTCTGCCTGGTAATCGTTCTCTACTATGAGAAGGATTCACGAGCGATTTCGTGTAGCAACAGCCTCAACTTTCAATGGAAATCCACTTTAGGACAATCTTTAACATTTTGACTTTTGATCGTAAATTTTGACTTTAGAGAACCTTTTTTTCAATCTTGAAATGTGAAAACGTTGCTCCCGCAACCTTGGAAGCAATACTCAGCTAGACTATCACATTGCTTCCTCACCCCTGACATTCGTAGGTGCCCAGGGGCTCGAAATTCTTGGGATCTACCCGAATAATCTCAGAAAACTTGATCGAAATTGGATCAAAACCGTAGAATTTTAGGCTATTAACCCGTTCACAACGAATGAAACAGATATCCGAACATACGAATGACAGCGGAAGCATTGTTTTGACTTTTCAATGCTGAGAGAAAATGTTCTTCATAATCAAAATTTCCACTCGCGTTTTACGTTTTAGGCCCTCCTGAACGATTCTGGTTCCGTGTATGTCTGTAAATCATGAAACCCTTGTAAAGGGCAAACTATACGAAGTTATTGTACGATTTCAATGACGTTTTCAAAGATTGTCGGGGTTGGCGTGAAGATCGTCCCCTATGATTGTATCGGACCATCTACGCAATCGGGATACGAGAATGCTATGTGCCACAGCTACTAGGCAGACTTTTATTCAAATGAAATTGCCTGCAGGAAGCCATTCTCCTCCTCAATATATTAATTTCTTTGTATTCCTCAATATAAGTTACTTAGATACGTACTAATTTCTCCCTTGTAGTTGTATGAGGAGAAGGAAGCAGTAAGACCCAGTTCTCATTCGTCATTCATTTTACTAAGGCAAGCGCTTTCAGGTCCTGTGGGAGTTTGGCTGGTCTCCTAGCAGGCGCCTCCCCAGGTGGCGGATAGGGGGACGCCCACCAGATATGGTGGGCACTAGGATAACCTAGGGCGGACCAAAACCAGCCAAGATAAGTGAACGGCCAACGGCTCCGACGGCGGATGAGATCCAGGTGATCCAACGGCAGATGAGGCGGATGAGCCTAGTAACGCCACTGCCTTGTGGAGAAGGGTTTTGACCCAAAGGCTAAGGGTAGGTCCCCTACAGAAATACCTGGCGCGTGCACAGGCCCGCTGTGTACTCGGGTGCAGTGGGCTAACAACCCGCTCATCTTAAACAACAATTGTTACGGAAACCTCACAAAGAAATCGCCGGACTGATAAACTGTTGAAGATCTTTGGCACGAAACTGACTACCCACATCGGATTTTGGAACGTCAGGACTCTGTACGAGTCTGGGAAGCTGAGACAAGTAGAGTTGGAGATGAACAGATATGAACTGGACATACTCGGCCTAAGCGAGGTCCGATGGAACGAGTTCGGAGAGATTAGGACGTCTGAGGGTCATACATTTATATACTCTGGCAAACCAAACGAGAATGATCCCCGTGCGGAGGGCGTGGGCTTGCTGTTGAGCAAGAAAGCAAAGAACTGTTTGCTGGAATGGAAACCCATATCAGAACGCCTAATATACGCAAGATTCCAAGCCAAAATACGGAACGTCTCCCTCTTGCAATGCTATGCCCCAACGGATGTTTCCGAGGAAGAGGCAAAGCAAACCTTTTACCTCGACCTACAAAATGCTCTCACTAAAATTAAGAAGAAGGACCTTATAATTGTGATGGGCGACCTGAACGCAAAGGTAGGTTCTGAAAACGAAGGTTTAGAGCACGTCATGGGGAATCATGGACTTGGGGACCAGAACACTAATGGAGAACTCCTTGTAGAGTTCTGCGCAAGCAACGATCTGGTGATTGGGGGTACTCTATTCCCACACAAGGACTGCCACAAGGTGACATGGGTCTCGCCAGATCACCGTACCCAAAACCAAATAGACCACTTGGCGATAAGTAGGCGATGGAGAAGCTCATTGCTGGATGTGCGAAGCCGGAGGGGCGCTGATTGTGGTAGTGACCATCATTTGGTTACTGCTAAGTTGCGCATTAAGATTGCGGCTTCCAAAACCAAGCAGGACCGACAACACCGGAGGTTCAACGTTGCCAAACTCAAGTGCGATGAAACCAGAAAGAACTTCTGTCTTTCTGTCCGAAATAAATTCGAAGCCCTCGATATTCTCGCAGATGAGTCGTCAGTGGACGATAACTGGAACTCTATAAAAAATGTACTCGTTCAGTCTGCCGAGGAGGTTCTTGGTTTTCAAGAAAAGTCCCGGAAAGACTGGATGTCAGACGAAACATGGAGGAGAGTAGCTGAGAGGCGCGAACAGAAGGCAAAGGTGAACAACAGCCGAACCAGAAGCCAACGTGCTGAGGCTCAAGCAGTGTACTCAGTGAAGGACCGCGAGGTGAAAAAGAGTGCCAGAACCGACAAAAAACGCTGGATTGGCAACCTGGCTGGAGAGGCTGAAAAAGCAGCAAAATCAGGCAATATGAAGGAGCTATATGACATCACGAGGAAATTGGCAAAGAAGAGAGCCGCTCAGAACCGCCCTGTCAAGAACAAGAAGGGAGAACTCTTAACAAACGAAAAAGACCAGCTCGACCGATGGATGGAGCACTTCGAGGAAGTCCTCAACAAGCCTGCTGATATTGATGAAACCCCAGAGCTCAACGTTTCCCTGGACCTCGGGGATCTCAGTACTTTCCCTGATCTCAATATAAGCACCGAACCCCCTTCTAAGGAAGAAATAAGGCATGCACTAAAACAAATGAAAAATGGTAAAGCGCCTGGTTGTGATAACATACCCCCAGAAATTCTGAAGGCTGACCCTCAACTCATGACCGACCTCCTTTTCCCTTTGTTCGAGAAAATCTGGAATGGCGAGATGATGCCAGATGATTGGAAGAAGGGACTGCTCATCAAGCTACCTAAGAAAGGGGATACCACCAACTGCAACCATTGGAGGGGGATAACGTTGTTATCAATCCCCAGTAAAGTTTTCTCGAAAGTAATCCTGAACAGGATGAAGGAGCCGTTGGATACCCGCCTTAGGAAAGAACAAGCAGGGTTCCGCAAGGGCAGATCCTGCACTGACCAGATTAACACTCTGCGTCTCATCGTCGAGCAACATAGAGAGTTCCAGGCTAGCCTTTATCTCCTGTTTATCGACTTTGAGAAGGCTTTTGATAGAATTAACCGCGTCGAGATATGGAAGTGCTTGAGGAAGTATGGTGTTCCACAAAAGTTGATCACAATGTTGACTGAGGCGTACAATGGCTTTGCATGCCAAGTTGTGCATCAAAGTAACTTGTCTGCCCCTATCTCTGTGACGTCAGGTGTGAAACAAGGTTGCATCCTTTCACCTACTATCTTCCTGGTCGTCATGGACGAGGTATTGCGCAGGGTGAATGAGGGGAAGCATAGAGGGATCCAGTGGACACTCACCCAAAGGCTCGAGGACCTAGATTTTGCAGATGATATTTGTCTTCTGGCATCTAGGTTCCAAGACATCCGGGACAAACTAGCAGACCTGGAATCCATTGCTCGGGATTATGGACTGAAGGTGAACGCCGTCAAAACCAAAGCCATGCGAGTCAACGTTTCTACCAATCATCCCCTCCATGTAAATGGAACGACGATCGAGGACGTTGAAACCTTCACATACCTGGGCAGTGTAATAACAAAGAAGGGTGGCACAACTGAGGACGTAGCAGCGAGAATCCGCAAGGCTAACGCTGCTTTTGTCCAGCTGTACCCAGTTTGGCGCGCTAGGGAGATCACACACAACACGAAACTGAAAATCTTCAGCTCGAACGTCAAGGCAGTCCTCCTGTACGGTTGTGAGACTTGGAGAGTCACGAAGAGCGAAATGAATAAGCTCCAAGTGTTCATCAACCGATGTCTCAGGAGGATTTTCCGCATCTTCTGGCCCAACGTGATCTCCAACCAAGACCTATGGAAGAGAGCCAACGAGTCCCCAATTGACGCCCAGATCAGAAGAAGGAAATGGAATTGGCTGGGGCACACTCTCCGCAAGGAGCACGATGCAGTCGAGCGGCATGCACTCAGCTGGAATCCGCAAGGAAGGCGCAAGAAGGGACGGCCGCCTATAACCTGGCGCAGAAGCGTGGAAGCGGAGGCTCTGACGGCTGGGAAGTCTTGGGGTCAGTTGAGGAGCCTGGCTCAGAACAGGGTTCGCTGGCGATCCTTTGTCGAGGCCCTTTGCTCTGATAAAGAGCCATAGGAAATAAGTCAAGTCAAGTAAGTTTCAGGTCAAACTGTGGCCCCTTTCCAAGCCTATATTCAAAGAACTGCAGTCATACATTGCTGCAATACAAAGACTGCAGTTCTTTGAATATAGACTTGAAACGCTGGAAATTATTACACAATGGTTTATTAGTTTTCTATATAGATCACTCGTCTGCAAAGCCACCAGCTATCCAACATGAAGAAAAACATCGATCACATTTCGGTCAGCTAAAATTTGAACGGAGATTCGGCCTCTTTTGCGATTCACACTCGTGTTTCTGATTTATCGTACGTCCAACCCTTAAATTCTCGTAGGGAGCGGATGGTTTGTCCTACAGAGTCTTAACTTGATGGAAAAACAATACCTTTATATCACAATTGTTTGAGTTAGGGCGTTTTCACAATTTCAATATTCATTTTTTGACCCTTAGAAGTGACCTACATCAACCAAAATCTTCGGGGCACAACTAGACCCCAAATGGAGCCTACGAACCGAATTTCATCAAAATCGGTCAATGCTAAGTGGGGAAAGTGCCGCGTACAGCGGTTCCAAAGGTTCATTATTGAAAATAATAAACCAAAAAGGGGCCACAGTTTGCCCTGAAAGCGCTCGATTTAGTAAAATGAATGACGAATGAGAACTGGGTCTTACTGCTTCCTTCTCCACATACAACTACAATATGACTACAGCAGGAGTACACAGCAATTTCTACCTTGGTAGGGATAGGAACATGCTCGAATGTACGATGATCCAGCTATGATCACGATGATCAACCTCCACCAGTAAAGCGCTCGAAGCTGACTTGTTTCCGATCGTTTGTACACTCACAGACACAAAACTCACGAATCGTAGGCGAAATTAACATGAACCTGGCCTGACAGGCCCGAAATAGGGGTGGTAAGTACGGCTTTCACTCGGTATGCAACTATCATGAAATCTACCGACAAAACACTCAACATGAAATCAAAACCATGAACTCGGGCGTAAACAATCACAGAAAACTGGTACTTGAATCTAGTCAAATGAAACCTACAGAGATCTAATTACTCACCACCTAACTACAAGGTACAATCGTGCGTGAAGCGCAATTTCATTGACATGAAAATCGTACGTTAGAAATCAGTTTCTTCTGTTTACATTGAGAAGAGATTCACCCCTGCAGGAACCAAAACTGCTGGATGTAGTGATAAACACTGAAGTGATACGCGAGCGATGGCCCTTGAGGAACTATCTCCTTTGATGCAGTTTTCGAATCTAGTTTTTCTGTTACATAAACATCGATATTACAGGATTTTACGTTAACCTTTTCGCTTCCGAGTTTACCGAGTCGCGGAAGCGATGTTTTCATTTTTCAATAAGGAAAAAAATTGTCCAAAATCAAATTTTCCTCTCGCGTTCTACGTTTTAGGCCTTCCTGGACAATTTTGGGTCGAAGTTATTGTCCAATTTCGATGAAATTTTCAGGGAATCTGTGGGTTGGTCCCCTATGAAAACCATCACCCCCTAACTGACGGTAGTCACTGCGCGGTATTTCCATCTGATTTCTATGAAATTTTCAGGGATTATCCGGATTAGGGTGTAGATGGTCTCCTATGAAAAACCTCCGGACTGATAGTAAGTAGCCATGCGCATGGGCAAACGTGAATTTCCTTGTAACAACCATAACTTCTTTATTTTCCATCCGATTTTGATGAAATTTTCAGGGATTATGCGGATACACCAATCCAAGGCAAAAATTGAAATACTTAACTCGGAAACAAAGCCTTTTAAAAAAGATATAGGAGGCACTTTTATTTGCAAATTAGTTGTAGAATCGACTCCTGTAGTTTGGCAGACGTGTTTTCTGTACACCCTGTTTATTGAAGTAGAGTCACATCTTCCGATTCATAGTCCACCTCTGTGTATTTTTGCGATTCCACACCAGTTTTCTCGGTAAGTTACTTTTACGTCTGTTTATACTCGTAATAATATAATTGGGGCTGCGGCAAGATTTGGAAATCCAGAGCACGTTGCGGGCCCACGGGTGTTGACTTAGTTCTTGTTTACCCCACAACTCGACCATCAGTCATCTCTCTGTCACTTTTTCGGAGTTGAAAGGGATTCCGGTGATGTGTGAAAAAAATAATACACAAAATTATGCCAACATCCGTCTTGGCGGTAGTTGCATGACCTAACTTCATTAAGGTAGGTAATGCTGGGGAAATGGTGAATGAACATAAGAGAAAATCACATTATGTGAAGGTGTTTAAGTCGTCGTAAGTCAGTTATCGGTTATAAATAACAGGTATTTGTATAAGTCATAGTGGTGTAAGTCAGTATCAGTACACCGCTATAAACCAAAACACAAAAAGCAAGTGTTAACATGGCTAATAATTGGAGGGAGCTGCGATTGGATGTTGATAAGAAATCTAAGTGAAACGCACCATTTCTGTTCTTTGTCAATGAGGAATTTCACCGATTTCTGCCGAGCATTTTCACACATATATGTAAAAGTATCGATACTTCAAAACATCGATACTTTTTGAAAGTATCGTATCGATACTTGGATAAGTGATACTTGGACATCCCTAACTTGCTGGTTAAGCTTGTGAAGTATCATGAATAAGATCTCCACCTTCTTGCCCTGGGAAATCCCGCGATAGGCATCTGTAGCTTCTAGCATCATTGTGATGCATTGTTATCAAGTATTTTCATAATTCTATAATACCTATCATCTATCACTTTTAAGTTATTTGCCTCAATGAAATAAATACAACGATCTTGAAATCTCAGTGAAGAAAAAGGTTAACTAACCGATTATCCGAATAATTTAACCCTACAGACGTTGATTATTTACGAAATAATCTATTATTCCTATTAACGATGTACTTCTTTATGACAATTAAAATTCTTTAACTTCTCAGGAGGATAGTGGGAAGGAAAAACGTTTCCATTAGTCCAGTCATGAAATAATCACCTTTGCCAGATTGTTTTGATCGTTGAGAATGTCAATTTCGAGAGTAGCCCACTTTTGGAGAGTCAACGCGTCAAACATGAATAATCACGTAGATAGCTCCTCTGCTTACGCCTACGGAAACAGTTGTCAACCCTGTTATTTGGCTCCGAAAAATTAAACGACGAATCGCGTAAAAACAACCTTATCTAACGTCAAAATACAATAAAATGTGGGGTGACGGGAGTGATTTGCCAAACATGGTGTTTAGACTGAGTAGGGGCGTTTATAAATAATAAAACTAACCAATTAACTCAAGTCTGAATAAGTTTATTTTGAAAAATAAAAAATAAAAGGACCAAACAATGGATCCAAAATCTTCGAGAAAAGATAAATCCTTCTATCCTACTTAGGAGCTCCTTTGAAAGACAAAAGTAAATTCTTAATCTACGGACAACCAAAAAACTATGAATTTGTATTTTTTTTACGTTCCGGAAAAAAGTTCTTTCGAAAGGCCGATAAATGAGAAAAAAAAGGTAAAATAAAATGACCGACCGATTCTTGTGGATCAGGGCAGCTACTCGTCGAGACGACACCCAGGCCTTCCGGTAGAGGAGTCCTTCCCACGGAGAATACGATGGTAGGTATTAAATCGACTCGGCAGACACGTTGCTGCTTCCTGACGAAGAGAGCTGAAAGCAGAAGTGTGGTGAGCGCCATGTGATCCAACATTTTGATAGGCTGCGGGGGGTTAATCGGTCGTAGTACTTACATCGATCGACGATTGTACAGAAGGATGAAGGAGCCAGTCGCCTGATGCGGAATCCAAAGAAAAAATGCAGGATGAGAATGCTGGTGATCTCAACCAGATCGACAATAGGTAGATGGCGAAAGATTTAAATTGGCTTGAGGGAGCTATGGCCTTTGACGATGGAATACAGAGACTGCGGGAGACCTGTAGGCGCCAGCAAGCGTCGACGCGAGGAAGCAAGGGTAGGGAAGGCCTCTCATTGGGTGTTTGGAGATAACGAAGTTTCACTCGATTTCACTGGGTCACTAGGTTCACTGGTGGTCACTCTTAAAAAATAAATAGAGTAGGTAGCTTACCTATCAGTTGTCTTAACATAAACCGCCCGCCAAATTTGGGCACATTCAAATTTGAGAATGATCATTATTAGGATAGGAAGGATTGGATAAGGGAAGCAATGGCACAACCTTAACCACTGGACGCTTGTAGCTAGACGATGGAGTCTGTATGGTTACCACCCGGACGACGCCGTCTTCTCCAGGATGAGTTGCCGTGATCCTTGCAAGAGGCCAATGTAGAACGGGAGTGTTGGGGTCCTTCAACAGAACAAGTTGTCCAACCTCGAGGTTTGGTGAAGACTTGGTCCACTTTACCCTGGACTGCAGAGTAGACAAATACTCAATACGCCATCGCTGCCAAAACTGTTGAGACATGCGAGTCACAAGTTGCCATCTATCCAATGTGTTCAACTTCTCGTCGAGTAAAGAAGGTTCGGGATGAGCTAGAATACGAGTTCCAATCAGGAAATGTCCTGGAGATAAATAATCACACTCCAGCGGATCGGACGACAACGGGCAAAGGGGACGTGAGTTAAGAACTGCCTCACATTTGGCGAATAACGTACATAATTCTTCATACGTCAGAGGGGAATCACCAGATGCGCGTCGTATGAGTCTCTTGGCCGACTTCACGCCTGCCTCCCATATACCTCCGAAGTGAGGGGCAGCAGGAGGATTGAAGCGCCAAAGAACACCCTTGCTCACCGAAAAGTCAGATAACTCTTGCTGAGTGTGAGAATCTTGGAACCATTTCCAAAGTGACTTCAAATGGGAGCTTGCTGATACGAAATTAGTACCACAATCTGACACAATTTCTGAAGGGAGTCCTCTTCTTGATGTAAATCTTTCAAAGCTCGCCATGAATGCTTTGGTCGAGAGACTGGTGACTGGCTCCAAATGAATGGCTTTAGTGGCCATACATATAAATAAACACATGTATACTTTGGAAGTTGCTGCCTTGCGTCGAAGAGATTCTCGGAGGACGAATGGACCGGCAAAATCAGTACCTACCTTCATGAAGGCACGTTCACCTTTGAGGCGAAAAGCAGGAAGATTTGCCATCTGAGGCGTAATATGCTGGGCCTTCAGCTTGTAGCACTTGATACATTGGAAAGTGCGTTGTTGAGCAAGTTTCCGTAATGAAGGTATCCAGAACCGGGTTTGCACTAATGCCTGAAGAAGGGATGGTCCAGGATGCAAGTATGACCGGTGATAGTGGTCCAAAATCAAGACAGCAAGATGACTATTGTTGGGTAACAAGATAGGATGTTTATGGTTGTACGGAAGGCTTGCATGGTAAAGCCTTCCGCCCGCCCTGAGTATGCCCGCGCTGTCCCAAAATGGGTTGAGTTTGGCAAAACGAACCATAACTTCATCTTGAGACCTGTCTTTGAAAAAATAAGCGGTCTGTGTATGTTTCACACAGATACACAGGGCATTGTCATATTCGGACAATTTAATATTTCCTCCATGCTTGTTGGTTGGATTCCTGACATTATGAGATATACGAAGTATTCGTGCCACCACTCGAAGTAATTTATTGAAGGATGAAAACCTTTTGATCAGTTCGACAACGAACGATGAATCAGCCGAGGATACCAGCAATGCTAGGGTAGTCTTCAATTCAGGCAATGTCACATGATCCATTGAGACATTTAGGCTTGGCCAATCATTCTCGGGTTTTGTTAACCACGGGGGGCCTGACCACCAAAGGGGATGGTTTACCAGATCTGGAGGATTCAAACCTCTGGATCCACAGTCACTTGGGTTGTCCTCAGATAGCACGTGACGCCAGCACGATGTTGGAATCACAGTAGTAATTTCCGCAACTCGATTGGCTACAAAAATTTTCAATTGATGTGGAGGAGTCCGTAGCCAGCCCAATACTATCGTGGAATCCGTGAAAAATCTTGACTCGATTTGTGACTGATCAGAAATAATGTTCAAAAAACTCGAGATGGATTTGTACAACTTTGACAACAGATATGCACCGCATAATTCCAAACGAGGAACCGATACAGTTTTCAGTGGAGCTAGTTTTGTTCTCGCAGTCAACAAATGTACTTGTACAGTTGAGTTTCTGATAATCCGTAAGTATAATGTTGCACAATAGGATTTCATAGATGCATCGGAAAATCCAATGACTTGGTATGCGTATGGTTTCTCAAAGCCTACAAAACGAGGTATCTGAATTACAGACAGCATCTCAATATTGTCGATAGACGATTGCCATTGAGATTTGAGTTGGGACGTGATCGGATCATCCCAATCTAATCCCAACTTCCAAAGTTCTTGTATGAACCCTTTAAGAAGTACAACGTATGGCGATAAAAATCCAAGTGGATCATATATTTTGGCCACGAATGACAAAATCCCACGTTTGGTGAATACTAGAGTTCGATTTTCAAGTTTAAATTGAAAACAATCTTGCGAAGGGTTCCACTGGAGACCAAGGATTTTCAAACTGACGTCATCTTCGGGCGAAATAGTAATTGGATGGGAGTTATGATGATGTTCGGGAATCATCTGCAAAATCTGAGGACAATTGCTAGCCCATTTACTAAGAGAAAAATTTCCCTTTTTCAACAATTCAATGAGTTCATGTTGAAGTTCGAGTGCTTCCGCAACTGTAGCTGCTCCTGTAGCCATGTCATCAATGTAGATGTCTCTTTCTAAACAGCGCGAAGCTAATGGAAAATTGGATCCTTCATCGCTGTTCAATTGCTTGATAACTCGTAAAGCTAAGTACGGTGAACATGATAAACCGTAAGTTACAGTCTGTAACTGAAAAATTTTCATAGCTTCAGAAATATCGTATCTCCAGTAAATGCACTGGAAGGCACAATCATTTGGATGTACCCAAATATTGCGATACATCTTTACAATATCCGTAACGAAAACTATTCGATGTGCTCTGAAATTCAACAGAATATTACGGATATCTGTTTGTAATTTGGGACCAACAAATAGGTGATCATTTAGCGATCCATTCATGGTTTTTGCTGACCCATCAAAGACGACTCGAATTTTATTTTGAAATCCATCAGTTTTAAAGACACCATGATGAGGAAGTATATACTTCGGCTCAGACTCTATTTTGCTCATGTGGCTCAAATGCTCATAGTCACGCATGAACTCAACATACTTGGAACGAAACGATGGGTTTTTAAGCAGTTTGTCCTCTAAATTGTGAAAACGTCTCAACGCAGTAGGATTACGATTTCCGAAATTCGGAATTTCATTTTTGAATGGAAGGTGTACAACATAGCTTCCATCAGCTCTACGGTAGTGAGTTTGCTGAAAATGGACTTCACACGCTGACTCATCAGGACTCAACAACGCATCATGAGAAGGAGTAGGTTCTTCGAGTTCCCAGAATTTTTGGAGATCATGAGTTACATCTTCATTTGACGAAGCGACGAGTAACGCAGTGCCTTTGTTATGAGAAGTGTCCGAAGTCAAAAATTTCCCAATGACGACATGTCCAAAAACTGTTGGGAACAATTTAGGAAGATCCGGACGCACGACAATAGGAGCACCTGTCCATATATCAGCAAATAGGTCACACCCCAAAAGAAAGTCTATTGGACCTGATTCGAAAAATTTCGGATCTGCGAGCGAGAATGGAAGATAATGACGCCACATATCGTAAGAAAGAGTTGTCGTAGGTAGAAAGGATGTAATTTCCTTAACTACGAGAGCGTTTGTAGTTAAATTAGGACTTGACCTTGATCGGGGTTTGATTACGCATGAAACTTCTCCTTTCGAACCGGTGAATGATGTCTGACCGATACCTGAGATCCTGCGATTACCTTGTAGGACATTGAGACCCAATCTTTGAGTACATCTTTGAGTCATGAATGAATAGTGACTCGCGGAATCTATAACAAGTCTAATCTGTTGAAATTGCCCTCTAGAATCCTGGACTTCGGCAACAACAGTACCCATTAATATTTGTGAGGGCTGATAGGAAACAGAATGCATCGAAGTTCCGGAAGAAGGTAAACCAGACCTGTCAGAACTAGAAGATGTAGAAATAGAATTAGTGACCTCGGCATTGATGGACTGATGAGATAAGCACAGCAAAGAGTTATGCTTCAATTTACAATATTTGCATGTCCATTGTGAACCACAAGATTTGGTATTATGAAGAGGTGTTAAACAATTTTTACACCCTTTCCAATGTTTCAACCATTGGAAACGTTGACGCGTATCCGCATTGAGAAACATTTTACAATTTGAAATTGATTTGCAATTTTGCTTGCAAATAAAACAAGTCGAAGTAGACTTAGAATAGCCATCACCATTATTAGCTATTAGCGAAAGTTTGGGTTTGGTTTTATTACCATAGGCATTCATTCTGTTTGGAGTATGGCCCTTTAATGGATTTTCCGAATTTTGATCAAAATTGATATGTCCGTCGGCTAGCTCCAATGCCATACATTTCTCACGAATAAACTTGGTAAGCATGTCATGAGACGGAAAATCAACGTTTTTATGGGCCAACTCAAATTGTTCACGAGTTTTGCGATCAAGACCACGACTGGCAAGATGAAATAGCACAAACGAGGCTTCATCTGCAATATTAAGCAGCTTGAAAGCAGCTAAGTTGTCTCCTACTGTACTCAAAAACGATTTGAGAGTAGCGATTGTCTGGTTTCCGGACGTGGGCTTATAATCAAGTACCTGATTGAGATAAGCCGAAGCAAGCATGCGCTTACAATCATAAAATTTCTCGAGAGCTTCCCAAGCAACTGGATAATTATTTGCCTCGAGGGGTAAGTGATTTATGACCGTAGCAGCAGATCCAGAAAGTGCCATTTTCAAATAATGAAATTTTTTAATCGGAGGTAGAGCATCTTCTCTATGGATCATCGAGAGGAACGTGTCACGAAATTTTGGCCAATTTAAAAGTTTTCCATCAAACTTGGGCACGTCGATCCTAGGTAACTCTACTCGTGATTCATTGGAGATCGTGTAATTCAACGCAGGTGAAGAAATGTGCGCAGATGATGACGAGCTGAGTGGAACTTGAATAATTTCAAAATTTGTATGAATTTGATAATAACATTTTCGTGTCCCCTGCATGGTTGAAACATCAGCGTCAACAGGAAACGACGAAGTCATTTTATGAATGTCATAAATAACTACAAGTTCATCGTAAGCTGACTCGTATTGCGTGAAGTACCTATCCAACGATTTGAAGGCGCCTCTAAATGCATTAACGTTTTGCGGATCCGACAGAGCTAATTTACTCATGTCGTAAATATGTTTAATCTGCCCAACACTTGTTTTCATTGTTCTTTGAAGAGAAGCAACCCGTTGAATCGTTTCCGCGTCCATGTTGTAAATGAAAATTGTTCATTCACAATATACCAACAATGGTTAGGGGACCAGACAGTATGAAAAAAAGGAATATTTTCGGGAAATGGAAATATGGTTCAAACTTGATGAAATAATAAAGATGAATGATCATGCAAGTGAGATAATGCTACGAAATACGTAGTATGTAATGTTAAGACAACTGAGTACAACAAATAATGTGTATACCTATTGAATGCAATATCAAAATTGCCAACACGAAATAAGTAGGTACCTATGTGGAATACCTACCGAAATATTTATCAAGATCAAATGACCCAGTTAATGACAAAATTTCGAGGATAATAGTTTCCAAAACTTATGGAAAAATCATAAGTTACGTACCTATGTAGAAATTCAAAAAAATCAATTTTGGTTGAACAATCAAACCACGCTCTGCTACCAGTGTTTAGACTGAGTAGGGGCGTTTATAAATAATAAAACTAACCAATTAACTCAAGTCTGAATAAGTTTATTTTGAAAAATAAAAAATAAAAGGACCAAACAATGGATCCAAAATCTTCGAGAAAAGATAAATCCTTCTATCCTACTTAGGAGCTCCTTTGAAAGACAAAAGTAAATTCTTAATCTACGGACAACCAAAAAACTATGAATTTGTATTTTTTTTACGTTCCGGAAAAAAGTTCTTTCGAAAGGCCGATAAATGAGAAAAAAAAGGTAAAATAAAATGACCGACCGATTCTTGTGGATCAGGGCAGCTACTCGTCGAGACGACACCCAGGCCTTCCGGTAGAGGAGTCCTTCCCACGGAGAATACGATGGTAGGTATTAAATCGACTCGGCAGACACGTTGCTGCTTCCTGACGAAGAGAGCTGAAAGCAGAAGTGTGGTGAGCGCCATGTGATCCAACATTTTGATAGGCTGCGGGGGGTTAATCGGTCGTAGTACTTACATCGATCGACGATTGTACAGAAGGATGAAGGAGCCAGTCGCCTGATGCGGAATCCAAAGAAAAAATGCAGGATGAGAATGCTGGTGATCTCAACCAGATCGACAATAGGTAGATGGCGAAAGATTTAAATTGGCTTGAGGGAGCTATGGCCTTTGACGATGGAATACAGAGACTGCGGGAGACCTGTAGGCGCCAGCAAGCGTCGACGCGAGGAAGCAAGGGTAGGGAAGGCCTCTCATTGGGTGTTTGGAGATAACGAAGTTTCACTCGATTTCACTGGGTCACTAGGTTCACTGGTGGTCACTCTTAAAAAAATAAATAGAGTAGGTAGCTTACCTATCAGTTGTCTTAACACATGGTAACATGTAGTATTAACCTACTCACAGAGGTAGTAATTATGCAAATAATAATGTTGTAACATGTAGGCATCAATACAGTTACAGTGAGTCTAATGTAGAGAATCACGTAAGGGTGACAACATGGGGTATTAATATGATCATAATGGAGGTTTCTTCATGATGCAGGTGATCATGGTGCAGGTAATCATGTAGGGGTGTCATTATGGTGCAGGAGATCATGTAGGGGTGTCATTATGGTGCAGTTGATCATGTAGGGGGTGTCATCATAGTGCAGGTAATCATGTAGGGGGTGTCATCATGGAGCAGGTGATCATGTAGGGGTGTCATCATGGTGCAGGTGATTATGTATGGGGTGTCATCATGGTGCAGGTGATTATGTAGGGGGTGTCATCATGGTGCAGGTGATCATGTAGGTGGTGTCATTATGGTGCAGGTAATCATGTAGTGGGTGTTATCATGGTGCAGGTGATCATGTAGTGGGTGTCATCATGGTGCAGGTGATCATGTAGGGGGTGTCATCATGGTGCAGGTGATCATGTAGGGGTGTCATTATGGTGCAGGTGATCATGTAGGGGTGTCATCATGGTGCAGGTAATCATGTAGGGGGTGTCATCATGGTGTAGGTGATCATGTAGGGGTGTCGTTATGGTGCAGGTAATCATGTAGAGGGTGTCATCATGGTGCAGGTGATCATGTAGGGGTGTCGTTATGGTGCAGGCGATCATGTAGGAGGTGTCATCATGGTGCAGGTAATCATGTAGGGGGTGTCATCATGGTGCAGGTGATCATGTAGGGGTGTCATCACGGTACAGGTGATCATGTAGGGGGTTTCATCATGGTGAAAATTATCATGTAGGGGGTGTCATCGTGGGGGGGGGGATAATCATGTAGGGGTGTCATTATGATTCATATGATCATGTAGGGGCTATCATCATCAAGAAATTATCATGTAAGGGTGATCATGATGCATGTAGGGGTGTCATCATGGTGCACACGATCATGTAGGGGTGTCATCATGGTGCACATGATCATGTAGGGGTGTCATCATGGTGCACATGATCATGTAGGGGTCTCAACATAAAGAAGGTGAGCATGTAGAGGGTGACATCATGGGGTATTAATATGATCATGTGGGGATTTCATCATGAAGCAAGTGATCATGGTGCAAGTGATCATGTAGGGGATGTCATCATGGTAAAAATTATCATGTAGGGGGTGACATCATGGGAGGAAAATGATCATGTAGGGGTGCCATTTTGATTCATATGGTCATGTAGGGGTGCCATTATGATTCATATGATGATGTAGGGGCTATCATCATCAAGAAATTATCATGTAAGGGTGATCATGATGCATGTAGGGGTGTCATCATGGTGCACACGATCATGTAGGGGGTGTCATCATGGTGCATATACGATCAGGTAGGGGTGTCATCATGGTGCACATGATCATGTAGGGGTCTCAACATAAAGAAGGTGAGCATGTAGGGGGTGACATCATGGGGTATTAATATGATCATGTGGGGATTTCATCATGAAGCAAGTGATCATGGTGCAAGTGATCATGTAGGGGATGTCATCATGGTAAAAATTATCATGTAGGGGGTGAGATCATGGGGGGAAATGATCATGTAGGGGTGCTATTTTGATTCATATGATCATGTAGGGGTGCCATTATGATTCATATGATGATGTAGGGGCTATCATAATCGAGAAATGATCATGTAGGGGGTGTCATCATGGTGCATATACGATCAGGTAGAGGTGTCATCATGGTGCATGTATGATCATGTAGGAGTTGTCATCATTGTGCATATATGATCATGTAGGGGGTGCCATTATGTAACTTGTATGATCATGTAGGGGGTGTCATCATGTAGCATGTGAGCATGTAGGGGTGTCATCATATAACATGTGACCATGTAGGGGGTCTTCATGGTGAACATGATCTTGTAGGGGTGTCATCATGTAGCATGAGAGCATGTGGGGGGTGTCTTCATGGTGAACATGATCATTTAGGGGGTGTCATCATGGTGCACATGATCATGTAGGGCTGATATCATGGTGCACAAGATCATGTAGGGGTGTCGTCCTTCTAAACTTACCTCAGCCTGAGGTGCCATGCTGGACTGGATCAGCTTTCGACACGTAGTTATCTAAGCTGCTTCACTGGACGACACAGTGACCCCCGTATTCGAACCATCCATCTGGAGATTCTGGAAGCACTGAAGGGAGGGGCGGTGCCCCCCGTGGTCGATACCGTCCTGCTCACTGCGAAATTCCGCGACCCCAACATCTGATCCGACCGTTGTCAGGGAAACGGCGACGTCCGTTCAAGTGTATTTTTGACTGACTGCGATACCACCGAAGGAGGAGTGTCGTCAATTCGGTGGGTCATGGGCTCTGAGTATGGCGGTAACTTCTGTACTGTTCTCCTATTCTCACTGGTCATGGGACGAGTTTTCCTCTTTTAATGTTTGAACACTTTGCATTTCATTTTTCTGGTACCAATTTGTCTTCTTTTTTTTTTTTTTGAAATGTGTTCTACCAGGACCTGAGGTGGTCCCTTTTTAACTGGATTTCACTTTACTTGTTGAAATAGTCGAAAATAAGTTAAAATAGTTGAAAAACGTGGTTGCTGATTCCGGGTAGATTCTTCCGTATTCACGTCACTTACCGTGAAACTCTACATTGAGTAAGTGACGGACCATTTATGTTAATTCGAATTGAACAAGGATTACTGATCTCTATCAGGATCAAGGATTTCTATCAGGATCAAGAATCTCTCTCAGGACCAAGGATCTCTTTCAGCATCGAGGATCTCTATCAGGATCAAGGAAGTCCATTAGTATCAAGGATCCTGGACCTCTATCAGGATCAAGGATCCTGGATCTCTATCAGGATCAAGGATCTCTTTCAGGATCAGGATCAAGGAGCCTCGATCTTTATCAGGATTAAGGATTTCCGTCAGGATCAAGAATTTCTCTCAGGATCAAGGAGCCTCGATCTTTATCAGGATCAAGGATATTTATCAGGATTAAGGATCTCCGTCAGGATCAAGAATTTCTATCAGGATCAAGGAGCCTTGATCTCTATCAGGATCAAGGAGCCTTGATCTCTATCAGGATCAAGGAGCCTTGATCTCTATCAGGATCAAGGAGCCTTGATCTCTATCAGGATCAAGGAGCCTCGATTTCTATCAGGATCAAGAATTTCTATCAGGATCAAGGAGCCTTGATCTCTATCAAGATCGAGGATCCTTGATCTCAATCAAGGTCAAGGATCCTTGATCTCAATCAGGATCAAGGATCTCTGTCAAGATCAAGGATCTCTGTCAGGATCAAGGATCTCTGTCAGGATAAAGGATTTCTATCAGGATCAGGGATCTCAGTCAAGATCAAAAATGTCTATTAGGATCAAGGATCCTTGATCTCCATCGGGAAAAAGGATCTCTGTCAGGATTAAGGATCCTGGATCTCTATCAGGATGTAGGATGTCTGTCAGGATCAAAGATCAATGTCAGGATCAAGGATTCTTGATCTCTATCAGAATCCTTGATCTCTATCTTAGAGAACGAATACTTATGAAAAGAAACGATTATGGAAACAAAAGTGTATTGAATTGACTGCCAGTTCTGTGATGTTAAACCCGCCGCACAGTTCAGTGTTGCTCGGTTAGCATCGCTACGTTGTCAGGGGCCTCTCCTGGTCGACTCTTCATTATACATTGTTATTGTTACATTTAATTACTATGGTAGTTGTTTGGTCATATTTTTAGGTACTTCTTGTTATGAATCGCTACTTCTGATTGTGTTGTAGGATTTGAAAATCGAATTAAAACGCTGCAAATTATTACACAATGGTTTATTATTTTTCTAAATAGATCACTCGCCTGCAAAGCCAACTATCCAACTTGAAGAAAAACATCGATCGTATTTTGGTCAGCTTTAATTTGAACGGAGATTAGGCCTCTTTTGCTATTCACACTCGTGTTTATGATTTATCGTACGTCCAACCCTTAAATTCTCGTAGGGAGTGAACGGTTTGTCCTACAGAGCTCCGCGTGGTCTCAAAAAATCCTTAAAATTCTATACTATCTTAAACTGAAGGAAAAACAATACCTTTATATCAAAATTTTTTGAGTTAGGGCGTTTTCAAAATTCATTTTTGAACCCTTAGAAGTGACCTACATCAACCAAAAGCTTCGGGGCACAACTAGACCCCAAATGGAGCCTACTTACCAAATTTTATCAAAATCGGTCAATGCTAAGTGGCAAAAGTGCCGCGTACGGCGGACGGACGGCCAAATTTTTATTCGATGTTTGGATTTTACGTACCTTTTGTTTCTTTTAATTTTGAAAACGCCATGACTTAATAAATTTTGACTTTTGAAAGTTTTGAAAGGCTTTTGAAATTTTGACAAACTGCAAGTTTGCTGGAATCATCAAAATCGAACAATAATTGCCAGAGAAATATGGGGAAACTTCGAAAAACCCGTTTATTCAGAAATTTTTCCCATTTTTCTGTGGCAATTATTGTTCGATTTTGATGCTTCCGGCGGCAATAATTCAGTTTTGGTTTATTATTTTCAATAATGAATTTTCCCAATTGCTGTGGACATATAGCAACTTTTCTGTTTTTCAACTTTGGTTTATTATTTTCAATAATGAACCTTTTTTTTAATACTCTATTCGAGTAAATTTTGCTTCCAACCAGATTCGGCGTGGAAGAATAAAGCTTCAAACCTTTAGCTTGATTTTTGCGAATTTTCGAAGAAAAAATTAGTGTTTAGGTCTTCCAGCTCTAGACCTGGTATGTGTTGATAACCTACTGTGATAGAAAGTAAAACTGCCGAATATGAGATTTTTTTGAATAAGTGCACTGTGATATCAGCCAGAGAAGGGCAAATATGTTCTGACTTCCAACTAGGAGAAATCTAGAAGTAAACACGAAATGTATGTATGTAAAGTTCAATACTTTATTCTAGTGTATTTCACTGAGAATGAAACCAACTGTGATTTTTGAAGTAGGTACATACGTATTTCTCTGTAGGGATAATATTGAGACACGTATGACTGCTTGTAAGACCTTCCTAAGTAATTTTTTATCTGTATAAGAAACAGTAAAATTGATGACTTGTTTTCGTGGTTTATAAGTTATTTCCCTTCATTCACTATTTGTGTACTGAGGGGAGATGTTCGGTTTCATTTTGGTTTATTATTTTCAATAATGAACCTTTGTAATCGACCAAGAAAAAAAACGTCTGCCAAGTTGGGTGGGCAGTATAGCTTCCTCACTCATTGTAACATGGACGTATAGAATCAGTTGGCGAAAAAATTATGATTCAAAGAGTTATTGAATACCAAAATATTGGCGATAATATGCGGGATAGGGTTACAGGTATTAATGTTTATAATATTTTTATAATTTTTATAAGGTATTATAGTTTATAATATTTTGTATTTTCAACGTAGAATTTTATTTAGCGGTCCACCGTCTAGGACCTAAACTACACAATCCCTGAAAATTTCATCGAAATTGGTTGAATAGTTGCGGAGTTTTGGTTGTAACAATAAATTTAAAGTTCGCGCATGCGCAGCGGCTATTGCTTGACCAATTTGATTGAAACTTATAGGGTGTCTCTTAAAAGTTAGTCCCTAACTAACCTCCAAATTTGAGCAAAATCGGTTCATGAGAAACCGAGGTTCCAGGAAATTCACGTTTGCGCATGCGCACTCGCTCCTATTGGTCCGAAGGTGCTGAAATTTATAGGGGACCGTCTAGGACCTAACCCGCACAATCCCTGAAAATTTCATCAAAATCGGACCACAGGTTAGTATAGTTTTGCCCGGGACAAGGATTGACCACAGACAGACCGACAGACAGACACGGAACCAAAATTGTTCGGGAAGCTCTAAAACGCAAAAAGCAAGTGGAAATTTTGATTTTGGAGGACTTTTTTTTCACTTCTTTCACGAATACAAAGCTTCCCTACCTTCGGTAGTGAGGAAGCAAAATTTGTTAACACCCCCTCAAAATTTGATGGTTTACGTTTCAAGGTACGTAGAAATCCAAAAATCTAATAAAAATTTGGCCGTCCGCGGCACTTTTCCCACTTAGCATTGCCCGATTTTGATGAAATTTGGTATGTAGGCTCCATTTGGGGTCTAGTTGTGCCCCAAAGATTTTGGTTGATGTAGGTCACTTCTAAGGGTTCAAAAATGAATGAAAACGCCCTAACTCAAAAAATTTCGATATAAAGATATTGTTTTTCCTTCAATTTAAGATTCTTTCCGTAGGGCAAACCGTTCGCTCACTAGGAGGAAAAAAAAAATTTAAAGGTTGGACGTACGATAAATCAGAAACACGAGTGTGAATCGCAAAAGAGGCCTAATCTCCGTTCAAATTTTAGCTGACCGAAATGCAATCGATGTTTTTCTTCATGTTGGATGGTTGGTAGCTTTGCAGACGAGTGATCTATATAGAAAAGAAATAAACCATTGTGTAATAATTTGCAGCGTTTTTCAATTGTGGCTGAGTGTTCATTAAACCTTGGGGAGTAAGGTGCTACACCAAAGCATTTTTGCCATCCTTACATAATTATTATTCATTATTTCATGAAAAAGCTATCAACGATGTCATTCCTCGCTTCGAGCATGGTGTCATGTGAGGTACCAAACCTAATAAAAATGAGCAAATCGTATCCGTGGAGGGTGGGCAAGGTGCTCCAGGAGACACCCAACTAACATCAGCGTATGAGCGAGCATTATATAAGGTGTCACTGGAGACACCCAGCTTAGACATCGCTCCTTGCGGGCATCGGGTTTCACTGGAGGCACCAAATTTAAATTGGCTGTAAATTACGTAAAGTCAATCATATTATTGATTTAGGTGTTTTTCTGGAGTCATTTGAGGCCTAGAATTGAATTTCCATGAAAAAAATGTTTAAAAACTACTTGGTTCAATTTTTGCCACTCTAAGGGTTAATAATGTTCACTACAATGTTGCAAAAGCTACACTTTTTTCAAAAATTGCCTATAAAACATTCCACTATTAAAATAATGACAATTCTGTAATAATTCGCGGTTTTCATTATTTTTATTTCATCGAGGAGAAAATTTAATTATCACTAAAATATCGCAAAAGCTGCACTTCCTTCGAAAATTGCCTATAAAACTTAATGCGACGAAAATGTTCAAAATCTCCGAGATTATTTATCCTTCTTCCCATCTTTGCTGATTTGCGTTCTTCGCGATATTTCATGAAAATCTCCGATAATAATTTCTAGCGCTTCATCAAATCGGTTCAATCGCGAGTTTTCGAATGTAGTGGAAGTAACGATTTTTTTTTTTTTTTTTTTTTCAAAGCGACAAATTCCAACGGGACCATCCCCGTACCCGTCGGAAAAGAACGCTGTTACGTTTCCTAAATAGTTTATTATTTTTAAAAATCCATAAAATGAACGACTCCCGCTTTGTATTGTTTCTCCAGCGGAACTCGTCGGTGAGAGGGGGAGCCAGGGCTGCCAACTTAGTTAAAAACTCCGTAGACGACCTCACAGTCTGTTTACACCTGAAAAACAAGAAAATACGAAGTTTCAAAAAATAAACAAATTTGGTTCGAATCGACGGTTTTTTCACAGTGAAATCAACTCGTTAAAATTTCACGTAATTTCTGATTCTTAACAAAATTTCAAACAAATTTCTGATTACTGATTTTTAACAGAGCAACACGAGTGTGAATCGCAAAAGAGGCCTAATCTCCGTTCAAATGTTAGCTGACCGAAATGCGATCGATGTTTTTCTTCATGTTGGTTGGTGGTAACAATGGCAAAGCCGTGTTCTTTGCATACGAGTGATCTACATAGAAAAATAATAAACCTTTGTGTAATAATTTGCAGCGTTTTTATTCGATTTTCGGATTCTACGTACCTTGAAACGTAAACCAACAAATTTTGAGGGGGTGTTAAAAAAAAATTTTCCTTGGTCGATTCCGAAGGTTCATTATTGAAAATAATAAAACAAAATCGGAGATCTTATCAAAATTGATGAACGACAGTTTCAAAAATGATCAAATTTGACTTAAATTTTTGGAAGAATAACAAGAAAAAGCGGTTGTTGTTACGGAAGTTTCAAAACCAATAATAATTATTATTAATGATGATTATTATTATGATTATTGAAATTATTTCAATCTTACGCCATATTAGCAAATTTTTAGAAAAAATGAAGTTTTAAAATTAAAAAAAAGGTTAAAATTTCGTTTTTTTTTCAACGAGGGGTTATTTTCGGAAAAATATCACGTAAAATCATTTATTCTGACAAATTTCTTTTTAACGGTTGGTAATTTTAACAAATTTAAAAAAATGATTTTTGTAATGAAAAATTTTTTTTTCTTCCTAGACTATCAGGGGAAAAACCTAAAAATTGTTGATTTTTCGGAAGAAAAAGCGGTTTTTCTGGCGGAAGTTCCAAAAACAAAATTTTTAACGCCGTATCAACGAATTCTTAGGAAATAAATTTTGATATCAAGATACATCTTTTGGCAAAAACGATTGATTTTTAAAAAGGACAAAATAGAAAAAAAACTGTTCTTTAGGGGGCCATATTTTCATAAGGGACCATCTACAGGACAATCCGCAAAATCCCTGAAAATCTCATCGAATTCGGACGATAATTTCGTCTACTTTTGACCGTTACGAGAATTTCATGACAGAAACACAGACAGACGGACACGGAACCAAAATTGTTCACGAAGGCCTGACTGTGCGTGGAAAATTTCATTTTGGAGAACTTTTTTTTCAACCTTGAACATTTAAAAGTTTCCTCTACCAATGAGGTTAAATTTGAAGTAAAAATGACTTTAGGTAACCAAAACTGTAATTTTGCCTCCAATTTGATTTGTTCCTTTATTTATTTTTTATACAAGTTTTTTGTTAAACAATTTTGGTTTGAGATGAATTTTTTTAATTCATTTCGAAAAAATGTTCAGGAAAATGTAGAACTTGTGGCTGTGGCAAGGATGGTTTGCGCATGCGCAAAGGGCACTTCAATAACTTCGTATCGTTTTGAACGTTTTAAGGATTTCATGACAGAAACACAGACAGACATAACGGAACCAAACTTTTTCAGGATGGCTTGAAACGTAAAACAGGAGTAGAAAATTTGATTCTGGAAACTTTTTTTTTTTTTTTTCAAAATAAAAGTAAAAATATTTTTTTACTCAACCAATGAGGTCAAATTTGAAGTAAAAATGACTCTAGCTAACAAAATACCTGTAATTTCGTACAGAAGAACTCTAATTTTGACTCCAATTTTATTTGTTATACACTTTTTTTAGACAATTTTGGTTTAATAGGTATGCATTTTTTAAATTCATTTTAAAAAAATTTCAGGAAAATGAAGGAGCTGTGGCTTTTTTCAACCTTGAAATATAAAAACAAAGCTCCAAATTTGAAGTAAAATTGACTAGGTTTCAAAATGCCCAATAACTAATTTTGCCTCAATTTTATTTTTATCCACTTTTTTTTAGACAGTTTCGGTTTGAAATGAATTTTTTAAATTGTTCAGGAAATGAAGAAGCTGCTTATAAGCTGCTTATGGCTTGTTTTAGCCTTGAAAAGTAAAAACAAAGCTTCACATTTGAAGTAAAAATTACTCTAGGTTTCAGAATGCCCAAAAACTGTAATTTTGCCTCCAACTCTATTTAATATACAAGTTTTTTTTCAACAATTTTGGTTTAAAATGGATTGTTAAAATTCTTTTTTTTTCAGGAAAATGTAGGAGCTGTGGCTTTTTTCAACCTTGAAAAGTAAGAAAAAAACTCCAAATTTAAAGTAAAAATGACTCTAGGTTTCAAATGCCCAAAAACTGTAATTTTGCCTCCAATTTTATATTATATACAAGTTTTTTTTAACAATTTTGGTTTGAAATGTATTTTTTAAATTCATTTTAAAAAAATGTTCAGGAAAATGAAGACGTAACGGTTTTATCAACCTTGAAAATTGAAAACAAAGCTTCAAATTTGAAGTAAAAATTACTCTAGGTAACAGAATGCCCAAAAACTGCAATTTTGCCTACAATTCGATTTTTATACAAGTTATTTTCTAACAATTTTGGTTTGAAATGGACTGTTTTGAAGGCATTTAAAAAAAATTCAGGAAAATGAAGACGTTACGGCTTTTTTCAACCTTGAAAAGTAAAATACCTAACTAAAAGAACTACTAAGTAGTAGAACTAGAAGTAAAAATGACTCTTGGTTTCAAAATGCCCAAAACTGTAATTTTGCCTCAAATTTTCATTTTATACAAGTTTTTTTACAACGATTTTGGTTTGAAATTGTTTTAGTGGCATTTCAGCGGTCGACTCAAAAACTCGAGGCTGCAGACTTTCGTTGTGGTTGCGTTGGCGAGCCTGAAGGCGACGCTAGCGCCTCGTTGCAGCCGCGGGAAGCGTCGCAAACTTGTCTTCATTGCTGTTAGGTGTTTCCAAGGTATCGGACGCTCGTGCTCGAATTCTCGCGACCTCAAAAAAAAAGTTGTGTTCTCAAGTGCGCCGTCGACGTCACCTCGAAAAGAAGTTCGCGAATTTTTCCGACGTCGACGATGTGATTTCGCCGCGCGACGTTTCAACTCGTCGAAGTGAAATCCGCGATATTTCGGACGACGGCGGAGTTCAAAATGGCCGAAATCCTGGAAAATATGGTGAGGGGGCTCCGCGACGCAAAATGTCCGACGGGCTCGGACGACGACAGCGCGGTGAGCGGCGGGCCGCGGAAGCTGCCGGACGTCGTGGGAGGAGACGAGAATATCGAGCAGGCCGAGAGGAAGAAGAAAACTCGGAGGAGGAAACCCAAGAGGAAAAACCCGTACCAGAAGGCGCTCGAACGAGGTAAGAAAAACATGCGGATGAGGGACTCGAAAATGTACAATCAACCGGTGGCCCCGTACAATTCCAACCAGTTTTTGATCGAAGATCACAACGATCTGCAAGATTTCGACGTGAAATTGGCCGCGGCGGCGAATAAAATTCAGGAAAACCCGATTTTGGGGGCGGCGCGGACGGGGCGAGTGCGAGATCCGAGTTTCACCAGCGCCGAATCCGACGACGACTTTTTCTACTCGTCGCCCGAAGATGAAGAAGAATTCTTGAGCAAAGAGTTCTCCAACACCTACAGAGATCTGCACGTCGACAGCTTGATGAGCATGGGGAAGCCCGAGTTGATCCAGACGATCCTCCAGCTCGAAGAAAAAGTCGACTCCCTCCAAAAACGCCTCGAAGGGGGCACCTCGGAAGAGACGTCCGCCCCCAAGAAGTCTCCCGACCCGGGGAAATCCCCGGACCCGACGTCTCAGTTTCAAACGGAAATCTCCAAACTCCTCCTGGCGAATCAGCGGCTCGTCTCGGAGAACGCGCGGCTCCGGGAGAACTCGGGGAGTCCGCCGCGGGGGCGCGTCGGCGGGAGGACGTCCAGCTCCGAGGACTCCGAGTCGGACTCGTCGTCGAGCTCGGGGACGTCCGGCGACGAGGAGATGCCGGACGACGTCGTCAAGATGAACGGAGACGTCCAAATCCCGCCTGACAACACCTAAGTGACGTCACCACCACCATACCCTGTTACTTTAATTTTTTCTCAATATTTATTAAAATTTAAATTTTTGTACGAAAAACCACAAATTTTTACAATGTTAAACTTAAAAATGAAGTAATCTACATTTTCAAACTTTTGTTCTTTTTTTGTTTCAATTTTTCACCTTTAAATTTAATAATTTTACATAAATTTACGTTAAAATGTGGACTTTTGTAGCCTGTAGTACAATATCTGAAGCAAACTACAAAATTGTGTAAATACGTGTTGTAAACAAAGCAGTTGTAATTTTTGACAAATTTACTTTTTATTTTCTAAAAAACAAAAAATTATAATAAAGGAGTAGATTTGTAACGGGATTGTTTTCATTTCAAAAACACTTCCTTCTCCTTTTTGTTTCAATTACGGGTAAATTTTGAAAAATTGGTTGTTTTGACTGGAATTTCAAAAACGAAAATTTCAATCAAACGCCGGTTTGGTGAATTTTGAAGAAAAAAATTTAAAAAACTGAATTAAAAATGTTTATATTAACTTTTTTTTTTAAAAGGTTGATTTTGGGGAAAAAACGGAAGATTCAAAAAACAGTAATTTGAAACTAACGCCGTTTTGGAGAATTTTTGAAAAAAACCAAGAGTTAAGTAAAATAAAAATGTAAAAATTGGAAATAATTTTTTTTTAAGGTTGATTTTTGGAAAAATTAACGGCCATTTTGAAGGAAGTTTCAAAAAACAATAAAAAGTAACGCCGTTATAGTGAACTTAAATTTTTAGAATGAAATTGTTTTTGGCGAAAATGGTTGATTTTTGGAAGCAAAAGCGATCCTGGGTAAGTTTCAAAGAAAGATTCAAAAAACAAATAATTTTTTTGAAACTAAGTAACGCCGTTTTGAAATTTGTTGAAAAACAAATTGAAGTGAAATAAAAATTTGGAAATATTTTGGAAAAAAATTTGGAAGTATTTTTTGCAAAAGTTGGTTTTTGGCGAAAAACTTCAATTTTGACTGAAGTTTCAAAAACGATAATTTAAAACTAACGGCGTTTTGAAGAATTTTGAGAACAACAAAATAAAGGTTTAAGTAAAATTAGAATGTTGAAATTAAGTAATTTTTGTAAAAGTTGATTTTTCGAAAAAAAACGGCAACTTTGAAGGAAGTTTCAATAAACGATAAAAACTAACGCGTTTTAGCGAATTTAAATTTTTAGAATGAAATTGTTTTTGGCAAAAATGGTCGATTTTTGGACAAAAACGCGGTCATTGTGGCGGAAGTTTCAAAATTTTCGAATTCCGTTTCAGAAATTTTGACGGAAGATTCGAAAAACCCAATAATTTTTTTGGAAACTAACGCCGTTTTGAAATTTGTTGAAAAACAAATTGAAGTAAAATAAAAATTTTGAAATGAATTATTTTTTGTAAAGGTTGATTTTTGGCGAAAAACGGCAATTTTGACTGAAGTTTCAAAACACGATAATTTGAAAGTAACGCCGTTTTGGAAAATATTAAAAAAACAAAGTAAAATAAAAGTTTTAAGATTAATTGATTTTTTTGAAGGTTGATTATGGAAAAAACCGGCAATTTTGACTGAAGTTTCAAAAAACGATAATTTGAAACTAACGCCGTTTCAGAAAATTTTTGAAAACAAAATACCTAAAGATGTGAAATGAAAATGTAAAAATTAAGTAATTTCTTTTAAAGGTTGATTTTTTGAGAAAAAAAACCGCAATTTTGAAGGAAGTTTCAAAAAACAACAAAAAGTAACGCCGTTTTGGCGAATTTAAATTTTTAGAATGAAATTGTTTTTGGCAAAAATGGTCGATTTTTGGACGAAAACGGTCATTGTGGCGGAAGTTTCAAAATCAAAATTTTCGAATTCCGTTTCAGAAATGTTGACGGAAGATTCGAAAAACCGATAATTTTTTTTGGAAACTAACGCCGTTTTGAAATTTGTTGAAAAACAAATTGAAGTAAAATAAAAATTTTGAAATGAAGTATTTTTTGTAAAGGTTGATTTTTGGCGAAAAACGGCAATTTTGACTGAAGTTTCAAAACACGATAATTTGAAAGTAACGCCGTTTTGGAAAATATTAAAAAAACAAAGTAAAATAAAAGTTTTAAGATTAATTGATTTTTTTGAAGGTTGATTATGGAAAAAACCGGCAATTTTGACTGAAGTTTCAAAAAACGATAATTTGAAACTAACGCCGTTTCAGAAAATTTTTGAAAACAAAATACCTAAAGATGTGAAATGAAAATGTAAAAATTAAGTAATTTCTTTTAAAGGTTGATTTTTTGAGAAAAAAAACCGCAATTTTGAAGGAAGTTTCAAAAAACAACAAAAAGTAACGCCGTTTTAGCGAATTTAAATTTTTAGAATGAAATTGTTTTTGGCAAAAATGGTCGATTTTTGGACGAAAACGCGGTCATTGTGGCGGAAGTTTCAAAATTTTCGAATTCCGTTTCAGAAATTTTGACGGAAGATTCGAAAAACCGATAATTTTTTTGGAAACTAGCGCCATTTTGAAATTTGTTGAAAAACAAATTGAAGTAAAATAAAAATTTTGAAATTTATTATTTTTTGTAAAGGTTGATTTTTGGCGAAAAACGGCAATTTTGACTGAAGTTTCAAAACACGATAATTTGAAACTAACGCCGTTTTGGAAAATATTTTTGAAAAAAACAAAGTAAAATAAAAATGTTAAAATTAAGTAATTGATTTTTTTGAAGGTTGATTTTTGGAAAAAACTGGCAATTTTGACTGAAGTTTCAAAAAACGACAATTTGAAACTAGCGCCGTTTTAGAAAACTTTTGAAAACACAAAATAAAGATGTAAAACGAAAAAGTAAAAATTAAGTAATTTATTCTAAAAGTTGATTTTTTGAGGAGGAAAAACCCGTAATTTTGAAGGAAGTTTCAAAAAACAATAAAAAGTAACGCCGTTTTAGCTAATTTAAATTTTTAGAATGAAATTGTTTTCGGCAAAAACGGTCGATTTTTGGAAGCAAAAACGGTTATTCTGGCGAAAGTTTCAAAAATAAAATTTTCTAACGCCGTTTCAGGGAATTTTCGGGATAAACATTTTTTAATTAGAATAAATATCTACTTTTTTTGGTCAAAACGATTGATTTTTGAAAGGACAAAATACTTAGAAAAAAAAAGTAATTCTGACGGTAAAACAAGAGTAGGTACCTACTAAAAAAATTTTAAAAAACGTCTGCCAAGTGGGTGTGGCACATAGCTTCCTCGTATCCATAACCCGATTGTATAGATGATCCGATGCATAGTAGTTAATCTCAAAGCACCAATCTTTAACTACCTTTCACTACCCTCGCTAATCTGGACAATCCTAGAAAATTTCATCAAATTCGGATGACAAATTAAGTGAGTACGTGTATGTGATTGGATCAAAAAAATACATAGCCTCGGCTGGGTTTCGAACCCGCGACCTTAGGAGCTCAGATCAAGACTTTATCCTCTGAGCTACCGATAACCTGCAATAGATGGGATTTGAGATTCTCACAGGCGACCATCCCTCTATGAATGAATCCGTCTATGAAAAACAATTCTATGTGATTTTCATAGGGGACCATCTAAACACTACTCTGTAACATCCCTGAAAATGTCATTGAAATCGGATGGAAAATGTAGAGATTATGGCCATTACAAGGAAATTCACGTTTGCGCATGCGCAATGGCTACTATCAGTCCGAAGGTGGTGATTTTCATAGGGGATCATCTAAATACTAATTTGTAACATCCCTGTAAATTTCATTGAAATCGGATTGAAAAATGTGGAAGTTATGGCCGTTACAAAGAATTCACGTTTGCGCATGCGCAGTCGCTTCTATCAGTCCGGGGACGATGATTTTCATAGGGGATCATCTACAACCTAATCCACATAATCCCTGAAAATTTCATCGAAATCGAGTGGAAAATGTGGAAGTTATGGCCGTTACAAGGAAGTTCACGTTTGCGCATGCGCAGTGGCTACTATCAGTCGGAAGGTAATGATTTTCATAGGGGATCATCTAAATACTAATCTGTAACATCCCTGAAAATTTCTTCGAAATCGGATGGAAAATGTAGAAGTTATGGCCGTTACAAGGAATTCACGTTTGCGCATGCGCAGTCGCTTCTATCAGTCCGGGGATAATGATTTTTATAGGGGACCGTCTACAAACCAATTCGCACATTCCCTGAAAATTTCATAGAAATCGGACAACAACTTCGTATAGTTATGCGCGTTACAAGGAAATCATGACAGACGGACAGACACACAGACAGACAGACACACAGACAGACAGACACGGAACCAAAATTGTTCAGAAAGGTCTAAAACTCAAAACGCGAGTGGAAATTTTGATTTTGGAGAACTTTTTTTTTCGTCCTTGAAAAGTGATAACAAAGCTTCCGCTACCTTGGTAGACTCGGAAGCAAAATTCACAAAAATGGTTACTTAATTTTTTGAAGAAAAATACAAAAACTCGGTTGTTGTGGCGGAAAATTGAAAAACTTGATATGAAAATGATATGAAAATACTTACGGTTTGGCTAGATAAGAAAAAAGGCTGCCAAGTGGGTGTGGCGCATAGCTACCTTGTATCCATCAGATGACTCGACGCATAGTAGCTAATCTCTAAGTACCTTCCACTACCCTCATAGGGGACCATCTACACGCTAATCTGGACAATCCTAGAAAAGTTCATCAAATTTGGATGAAAATGTAAGTGAGTAGTAAGAATCTGGAGGTTTGAGCACAGTGTCAAAGGTCAAAGATGTGATTCGATCCAAAAATTACTTAGTTTGGCTGGGAATCGAACCCGGGACTCCTGGGTGGGAGTCCGATGCACTACCTCTGAGCTGTTGAGGCCTGGTGAGGATATGAGATTCTTACGTCACACATGTGAAATTACACTGGTAAAGAATTGGGAAGGTGACAAATGCACGGCCGTTACAAGGAATTCACGTTTGGGCATGCGCAGTGGCTCAGTCCGGGGATGATGATTTTCATAGGGGATCATCTAAATACTAATTTGTAACATCCCTGTAAATTTCATTGAAATCGGATTGAAAAATGTGGAAGTTATGGCCGTTACAAAGAATTCACGTTTGCGCATGCGCAGTCGCTTCTATCAGTCCGGGGACGATGATTTTCATAGGGGATCATCTACAACCTAATCCACATAATCCCTGAAAATTTCATCGAAATCGAGTGGAAAATGTGGAAGTTATGGCCGTTACAAGGAAGTTCACGTTTGCGCATGCGCAGTGGCTACTATCAGTCGGAAGGTAATGATTTTCATAGGGGATCATCTAAATACTAATCTGTAACATCCCTGAAAATTTCTTCGAAATCGGATGGAAAATGTAGAAGTTATGGCCGTTACAAGGAATTCACGTTTGCGCATGCGCAGTCGCTTCTATCAGTCCGGGGATAATGATTTTTATAGGGGACCGTCTACAAACCAATTCGCACATTCCCTGAAAATTTCATAGAAATCGGACAACAACTTCGTATAGTTATGCGCGTTACAAGGAAATCATGACAGACGGACAGACACACAGACAGACAGACACACAGACAGACAGACACGGAACCAAAATTGTTCAGAAAGGTCTAAAACTCAAAACGCGAGTGGAAATTTTGATTTTGGAGAACTTTTTTTTTCGTCCTTGAAAAGTGATAACAAAGCTTCCGCTACCTTGGTAGACTCGGAAGCAAAATTCACAAAAATGGTTACTTAATTTTTTGAAGAAAAATACAAAAACTCGGTTGTTGTGGCGGAAAATTGAAAAACTTGATATGAAAATGATATGAAAATACTTACGGTTTGGCTAGATAAGAAAAAAGGCTGCCAAGTGGGTGTGGCGCATAGCTACCTTGTATCCATCAGATGACTCGACGCATAGTAGCTAATCTCTAAGTACCTTCCACTACCCTCATAGGGGACCATCTACACGCTAATCTGGACAATCCTAGAAAAGTTCATCAAATTTGGATGAAAATGTAAGTGAGTAGTAAGAATCTGGAGGTTTGAGCACAGTGTCAAAGGTCAAAGATGTGATTCGATCCAAAAATTACTTAGTTTGGCTGGGAATCGAACCCGGGACTCCTGGGTGGGAGTCCGATGCACTACCTCTGAGCTGTTGAGGCCTGGTGAGGATATGAGATTCTTACGTCACACATGTGAAATTACACTGGTAAAGAATTGGGAAGGTGACAAATGCACGGCCGTTACAAGGAATTCACGTTTGGGCATGCGCAGTGGCTCAGTCCGGGGATGATGATTTTCATAGGGGACCGTCTAGTGACGATTCGATGTACCTTTTGATGCGATATTTAACATCGAAATAATATCGGAAGACAGTATTGATACCGATAAAATATCGGAAGAAAAATATAGATAGCGTTGATATTGATAGAATATCGAAAGAAAAATTCTGATTTTACTGATATCGAATATGTTTTTGCAAATTTTTTAAATCAATATCAGTGATATCGTTATCGAAAGAAAAATACTGATTTTACCAATTAGCCCAAGCATATTAGGTTTTTGGTTCCCAAAAAATCCTAACAAGCTGGAAATGGTCTTAATCGACGTTGGGGCACTCCAATATGTGAAAATAGAAGAGTGCGACGATTTTCCTTCGGTGCTTAACTTTTGGGGGCCGAAAAACCTCGAAATTTTAGCACTTTTTTTGGTTTTTTGCAATTTTAACCTAGAAGGAAGCGTCTTACAAAAAAGATCATCCTTACCTTTTTTGTAGAAGATAAGATTCTGCGTCGAATGAGACCAAGAACGTCCAAATCGGTTGCGTGGTTTAGCCACAACCGAGCGTCAAAGTTTGACGATTTTTTCCAACTTGGTGTAGAAGTGAGATATTATCATGTTTTGACGCCGAAAAAAAAAAGGAACACAGGTAATTTGGTTTCACTTGTATTTTCATGTGTCTTATAGTGGTTAATTTTCAAATATTCAATTATCAAACTTGGGTGAGTGATTCAATTTAGGCATAAAAAAGAATGACAGTGACTTGGCAAAATGAGTAATTTTAGTTATTTCAAGTGAGGCACCTGGACAGTGGCCCCACTTTTAAAATTGTCTAATTATAATAAAAAAAACTCGATATATGGGGTACGTGGGTGAATAAAGATGATTTCGGCGTCAAAACATGATAATATCTCACTTTTACACCAAGTTGGAAAAAATCGTCAAACTTTGACGCTCGGTTGTGGCTAAACCACTCAACCGATTTGGACGTTCTTGGTCTCATTCGACGCAGAATCTTATTTTCTACAGAAAAAGGTAAGTATGATCTTTTTTGTAAGACGCTTCCTTCTAGGTTAAAATTGCAAAAAACCAAAAAAAGTGCTAAAATTTCGAGGTTTTTCGGCCCCCAAAAGTTAAGCACCGAAGGAAAATCATCTATTTTCACATATTGGAGTGCCCCAACGTCGATTAACCCTTATTGTCCTGAAGTATCCTACAGGAAGAAAATCTTTGGAGCGTTCTCCAACACTGTAAAAATTAAGTTCTAACACGAGTGTGATTATGTTGGCTACCTTGACATCTCAAGAATCGATTGCAAAAGGTTCGATCGCTTAAACATCGATAAAAGTGATAATATTGAGATTACAACAATCCCGCCCCGAGCATGGACGCACCATCGAGAAAGGTAAGTTTCTTGTCAACGTAACTCGTATCGTATAAATTTTTGTGATATGTTTCTTCTTGAATCATATGTAGAAAGTACTCAAGATGATGCAGCATTAACAATTTTGTCTCATTTCGAGGGCTAAACGGGTGTAAGTTCGGTTTTTCTGAGGTATCTCGTAAGATCCTCCAGGAAAGAGGGGTCCAATGGTTTCTCACAAGATACTTCAGCAGAGGGGTTCTCACATGTCTTTATTCCGACAAGATACTTCAGGGGGTGTTATGACAATCGAAATAACTAGGGTCGATTGACCACATTCTTCACACAAAACTGGTGTTTTTGAAATGATTGTCTATCAAATCGTAATGACAATCCTTATACCTGTGAATCTTGAGCGAAAATGGACCAAATTGTCCACTAAATCCATATATTTTATTCCTTTTCCAGGCAAAGTTAGATAGTACGAGATAATTGAGGGAGTCAACTAAATCCTTGAAGGATTTGAACACCAAGAAGAGGAGTTACTGGAAGAGGAGGAAGATGAAAATTGTACAGGCAACCCACAAGAAAAATGGGGCTCAAGAAATTCAAACTAGATGCTGATGGATTGCTGCAAAAATCGAGGCCCCGAAACTCCAAAACCACCAGAAGAACAAAATTCAACCTAAATAAAATCGACCACTTTCCAGCCACCAATGCTAAAGGCAAATGCCCGTATCGACACTCAGGACTTCGCCTCAAACCAAACAGGAATTGCTTCGTGCAATAACACACTGAACCACGTTTATACTTTTATGAACGTGATCTTACCTGTGGTGTACACCTGTAGTCATATAGGGAGCAGGTGTGTTTGTGATTTGAAAAAAAAACCACACTGAACCACAGCGACGACTGATATATTTGCAACAGGAGATTGAAACGTCTTGAGTTCTCATGATGGTTCCCTCGTTTATAGTTCCTACAGTTTTTTTTTTCATTTTATTCAAAGAAACCCACCATGTAAGAAATTGTTTTTTATTGATCTATAGATAGGTACTTGAGAAAATTTGAATAATTCCCTCATTTTTAGCGATTTTTTTGAAAATTAAAGCAAGTCTTACCTAGTAATTTCTATTAGGCATTCGTTTGATATTTATTGGGAACTTTTTGGATACTTCAAAGAAATTGGGGCTTCAGTACTCTAAAATGGGATGATATTCAAAATAATTTCCCAATTATTACAGTATTTTCAGTCATTGTATTCGATTTCTATAGTGAACTGAATGGATGCTCGAGAGAAATTAGTGCCTTCAGTACTTTACTCTATAAAATATGATTACACCGGATTGTAGTTTGAGTTGTATTTCGAACTTGAATAAAAATTGATTGAAGACTAAGGTACTTACTTACTATGGTTACCAGTTGGTGTGAGAATCGGTATCTACTCGTAAGTTCCAGAAAATTAGTTTCCTAGTAACTATTATCACTTAGGTTGTAGTTGAGACGATTTTGGAAAGGAATTGCTTGTAATGATAAAGTAATAGAATATTTTTGACGAAATCTTTGTTTTTCAATGCTTATGTATTGCACACCCTATTCCTGATGTATCTTTCAGGAATCCAATGTAGGACCCCCCCTTCCTGGAGGATCCGGTAAGATACCTTTCTTATTTCGTTGATTATGAGCAACCTGTTGCTCATAAAATTTTTCCAAATGTTTTTTGTGTCATTAATGACCGAAATGCTTCGAATTACGAAGAAAATTAATTGAAACAAGGATTTCCTGAAAAGTGGGAAAATAAGGGTTAAGACCATTTCCAGCTTGTTAGGATTTTTTGGGAAGCACGGCCCTTTTTATCCTTAATATGCCTGGACTAAATATCGAATATGTTTTAACATATTTTTTATTCAATTTCAGTGATATTGATAGAATATCGAAAGAAAAATTCTGATTTTACTGATATCGAATATGTTTTTGCAAATTTTTTAAATCAATATCAGTGATATCGTTATCGAAAGAAAAATACTCATTTCACTGATATCGAATATGTTTTTGCATATTTTTTCATCAATTTCAGTGATATCGATAGAATATCGAAAGAAAAATATTGATTTCACCTGTATCGAATATGTTTTTTCATTTCTTATTATTTTTATTCTATACATATCAGTGATATATATAGAATATCGAAAGAAAAATCGAAATGAATACTGATTTCACTGATATCGAATAATTTTTAGCATACTTTTTGATCAATATCAGTGATATCGAAAGAAAAATATAAATATCAAATATAGTTTTGCAAAGTTTTTTAAAAAATCGACATCTAAACATAATGCCAGTTTGCATTTTACTCGTAAAAAGATGTAATAATACATGATATATTATAATAAATTAATACAAAACAGACAAGTGTAAATCGACAAGTGTCCCTCTTCCCATATCGATCATGGAGCATGAGGACTGTATGTCGGACATAGTGAATTGACGTGTTATTTCAATATTGTTGTTTAAGTGTTGCGTTCGTCTATTTACTTTTGGGTTTTTATTATTTTTCACATTTTAGGGGAAATTGATACATTTCAGTTGGAAGAAATTTAACCATCCCAACCGATATTTCATTTCTTTCGACATCAATATTTTCCTTTCGATATTCGATAATATCGCAAGAAAAATATCGATACAAATATCGGAAATATCGATATCAATCAATATCGAAAGTATCGAATCGTCACTAGGACCGTCTACACACCAACCCACACAATCCCTGAAAATTTCATAGAAATCGGACAATAACTTCGTACAGTTATTACCGTTACAAGGTTTTCATGACAGACAGACAGACACTGAACCAAAATTGTCCAAGAAGCTCTGAAACGTAAAACGCGAGTGGAAATTTTGATTTTGAAGAACTTTTTTTTCGTCCTTGAAAAGTGAAAACAAAGCTTCCGCTACCTTGGTAGACTCGGAAGCAAAATTATGAATAAAATTGAATTTTTTTTTGCAAAAATGGTTGATTTTCGGAATAATAACACGAATAAGTGGTTATTCTGGCGGAAGTTTCAAAAACAACATTTTCAAACGCCGTTTCGGCGAATTTTTGGGTTATCAATTTTGAAATTAAAATACTTTTTTGTTTTTCTGCAAAAACGATTGATTGACAGACACAAACACAAGAAACTGTTACTCTGACGGTTTTAGCAATTTTTTCAAATTTTATTTTAAATCAAGTTCTAAAGTTTAAAAAAAAACTCGGCTTGCCGGGGCTAAAATTCAATAAACATGGAACATGCTTTAGCCGCGCTTTCTCATTCTGTTAAATTTAATTTTTTATTTGGAAAAATGCGATCAAGCCTATGCTGCTATTTCGATAGCCTTTTACAAAATCAGTCTTCAGACAGGAAGGTATTTTATACGAGGGTCGTCTCAAAAGTAAGTTACACCATGACAAAAATAAATTTTAAAACCCTCAAAATTCGTTAAAAAGGTTTTATTTTGAAAATTACATGTATTAGTTATTTTTCTACATAATCGCCTTGAATATCAATACATTTTTGGTATCGTGGCAACAGTTTTTTCAACCCAGCTTCATACCATTCTGCCGCCATACTGTTTAGCCATGTTTCAACTTCTTCTTTAAGTTCGTCTTCATTTGCGAAGCGTCTTCCCCCGAGATGTTGCTTCAGCTGCGGGAAAAGATGAAAATCACTTGGTGCAAGATCCGGGGAGTAAGGTGGGTGTCCAAAAACATCCCATCGAAACTCTTCAAGCAGTTCTTGTGTCTGACGAGCAGAGTGTGGACGAGCGTTGTCGTGGAACAAAAACACTGTTTTTGTCAACTTTCCCCTCCTTTTGTTTTGGATCGCCCTTCTGAGTTGTTTCAACACCTCACAATAGCGTGCAGCTGTGATCGTAGTCCCACGTGGCAGGTAGTCGCAAATGAAGACGAACTTAAAGAAGAAGTTGAAACATGGCTAAACAGTATGGCGGCAGAATGGTATGAAGCTGGGTTGAAAAAACTGTTGCCACGATACCAAAAATGTATTGATATTCAAGGCGATTATGTAGAAAAATAACTAATACATGTAATTTTCAAAATAAAACCTTTTTAACGAATTTTGAGGGTTTTAAAATTTATTTTTGTCATGGTGTAACTTACTTTTGAGACGACCCTCGTACTTGTACTGAGATTGCATTATTACTTGAAACATGGAAGTACCGCGTAGGTTACACCACGTTACACGATCCTCAGTGCCGTATCAACGACTGCAAAATTTCGTAACTCGACACCGTTACCGAAAAACGCAACTCTTATTGCCAGTTAGGTCAAGGCTATAGCATGTTCCATGCTAAAATCATTCGCAAAAATAGTGTTCTTCAAAGAAAAATACGATAACGATGATAAAATTAACGCCGTTTAGGCACATTTTAAAAAATTAAGAATAAAATTTATATTTTTTTTCAAACGGTTGATTTTTGTGAGAATAACACGAGAAAGCTGTTGTTCTGGCGGAAGTTTCAAGAACAAAATTTTCAAACGCCGTTTCAGTGAATTTTCGGGATAACAATTTTTAAGTTAAAATATATTTTTGACAAAAACGATTGTATTTTAACACTCAGTGCGGATCATGTCATATGACAGCATGGAGAGTTTCGTCTCTGGCGGGTGTGGTCATATGACATGATGGGCCTCACGTTGCTCGCTTGGGTCTTGCATACCCCGAGTCTTTGCCGAGTGGCGGGTCATGTCATATGACAACAAGCAATAAAAACGATAAAAAAAACCATTCATTTCAAGCAGTATATAAATAGCTAAAAACTAAGCTCCAATGTCGAATTTAAGACAAAATGAGGAATTTCACCATGTCGGAATTTCCTATTTTTGACCCCAAAATCGGATTCAGCACCTCGAAAAACTCCTTAAGGCAAACTTTCAGCCCGAACTTTCTAATTTACGAATAAACAAAACAGTGTAAAAAATACGAATGTTTAAAAAAACCGGGAAAATGACGTCATCCTGGAATAGTTCATTTATGGCCGCTTGAAGCGCTGAGATCGAGAAATCTATAGTCCCCAGATGCAAAATTTCACGAAACAGTAAAGTTCGAAATCGAAAAACTGAAGGAAAAAATAGAAAAAGCAAGATGGGGAAAATTAGGTTTCAGGCTAACGATTCCCCGGTAAAAAATACCGCTATCGTGGTGCACTCAACGGGAAAAACTACCCCAAGATCTCACCTTTCCAACGGTATGTCATTTTTAAGGTCTAGGAGGAAATTTTCCTTGAAAAAATTGTTTTATGCGAAAAAACGTGCTTCTTTAGGCATATTCCGCTAGAGAGTCCACCAAGTATTATTGCCTTCACTTTTCAAGGATTGCATTAAAAAGTCCACTAAATTAAATTTCCACTCGTATTTTACGTTTTGGCCCTTCTTGAACAATTTTGGTACCGTGTCTGTCCATCTGACAGTCGGTCTGTCTGTCTGAAAGTCCTTGTAGATGGCAACAGCAAAACGAAGCTACTGTCCAATTTCGATGTAATTTTCGGCGATGTTCTCCATAAAAATCAAATTCAGGGCATTAAATTTTCAAAATCAAATTTAAAAATTTTAATTTTTTTTTAGAAATTACCATTTTCTAGGTTTATTGTTAACCTGGAATAAGTTGTGCTATCGTGGGCCACTAAACGGAAAACCCTATCATTTTGATTTTAAAAATGGAACTAAAATAAAATTAAAGAACAATTAGCAGAAAAAATTGTCATTGTAACGTTGGTAGAAAATGTTGGTAGGTACAATGATTTGTATTGTAAAGAAAGAGTATTATTGTCAATGAAACTCTTCAAGTTATTCTTCTGCTACAAAAAGTCAATTTCATGATATTTATTCTAATTAAACGAAAAACTGATTCTTAACGTAGAAAAGATGTGATTTTGGGGTAGTTTTGGCCGTTGACTGGCCCCGCGGTAGCGCTACTTATTACGGGCAAACAATAAAACCATTTTAAGAGGGGGCTAACTTTTTTTCTTGCTCGATACCAAAGGCTTGTTATTGAAAATAATAAAGCAAAAAATGGTAATTTCTTTAAAAAATTAAAATTTTTGTATTTGATTTTCCCGTTGAGTGCACCACGATAGCGGTATTTTTTACCGGGGAATCGTTAGCCTGAAAAATGTCTTTTTTCGATAAAAATTATACTTAAATGTTGACTTTGATTTAATTTTTTACTTTTACAAATAGCTTTAAGAAACTGGTTTTCCAAAAACCAGTTTCATAAACACACAGTAAACTAAATGGATACAAAATTTAACGCTCTGTCCAACAGTGTACTCAGATTTGAAGTAGCATGAGAATTTAAGGGAGTTATGACCATTTTAGTGCTGCAAGGTCGAAAATACGAATAAAAACTTTAAAGTGGAAAAAAAAGAATTTTGAGTGGGTTACGAAAAAATTGCTAAGAGACATTTTTTGTTGCAAATTAGTTGTAGAATCGATCCTTGAAGTTTGGTCCATCCAAATGGTAGACACCCTGTATAGGTACTTCATTTCATCACTCATTTTCTTAATAGGTTTCATTTGATTTGGAAAAAGTTTCATTTGGTTTGGAAAAGGTTTCATTTGGTTTGGAAATGCTACATATTAGTATTATAACTCAGACGATTCCGACGCAAGCCCTGCTGCCCACTAGTTTCGTACTGATTACACCCCCACTGACAAATACTGGTAAGACCCCTGGACATCCGGATTTGGATCACCACCCCTTCAAAACCTGCACCTCTGTGAAGGATTGCCTACAGGCCCCAACAACGTGAGTGAAAAACTAATATTTACCTTGGCCAATGGTAGTGTGGCTGAAGAGTTTTGCCCCTTTGAATCACGGTACACCCATCCAGCACATTCAAAAGAGCACTCCCTCGTTCCACCAGCTCACCACCTGCGGCGCTGCCAACCGACCTCAACTTCCTCCTTCGCCACCAGTCGCGCCACCAACGGCTCCCCCACCACTTGGGCATGCGTGTGAGAGTCATTCTGCCCCCTCCAAATCAAGGACCCCTTCTGCAGCCCGCTCTAACGCCATTCCTTGAGAGACCTTGCTTGTGGAAAGATAAAGCCTGATGAGACTGGGGCCCCCTGATCATTCAAGCATCCACCTCCTGGGATCACCAACTTCCGACTCCAACTCCTTCAACAGACTTCAACAGCACCCACCCATCGACGAACTTCTCAACTGGTAGGACTTGAACATTTATCTTTTATAATAATTCTTCTTCCTCAAGTGTATAAAGTACAGAGATAAAACCTTCGTAGTAGGCATACAGGCACGTAGAGACCCTGCCAATAGAGACTGATAATAATTTTGTAGTTTGTAAGATTCTATATTTTGTGAAAGATTTGTAATTTGATAAGTTTGTTTAATTGCATTTTTGATTTAACACGTGGTAACGTTAACAGTTACCAAGTAGTAGTCAAGAGAAATAGTAGGACGATTGCTATAAAAGTACTAATTTGGTAATACTTGTTTATTTTGCATAAATACATTTCACGTCCGGAAGTACTTATCCATTTTTCTGACTTCTCCCAATGACCAGGTACAACAACACTATAGTAAATTCATTTAATAGTTTTGCTCATAGTAAATTCACTTTTATTTTGCGAATCATTCAATTTAACGTAACTTCACTGTGTGAATGCCGTGTGATGCCGTACAACTCATGCAAAGGCGAGGGAAGGGCTCTTTAAATCGGACACTGATCTTTCTTCCCTGCGAGTGCACAGAATCTGATCCTTTTTCCCCGGAGTCTCGTATTTGTTTTAGCTTTTAAAAGAACGAATGCGATCTCTTACCCACAAAGTGAAACAACCCTTCGGTTCTACTCCTCCCAAGCTACACAATGGCGTGCTTATCTCAATTAGGCCAAAACATGGAGTTTGATCCTTTTTCCCCGTGACCCTTCATTTGTAATTGATAATTAGTCGTATTAATTTCATAAAACAGATAGATTCTCACTCTATATTTGATTGGTTAGTAGGCTCAAACCTCTGAGAGGAATTCTTTAAAGTTGCAATTTGATAGTTAACTGTAGAATTTCACCCCTTAAGTATTTGGTCTTCCTTAAGAGCTTACAAATGGTGACTACAGTGGATTCGAAGTTGTGACTGATAGGGATAAAAGCACAACTCTTGAGCTTACAAATTGGTGGCAGCGGTGGGATTTAACCCCGGTCTTGATCTCTGGCATCAAGACCGTTGGTCCTCTCGAGCTTACACCATCGTACTCCATCCTCCAACTCCCTTCTTCAGTTCTCCAATAATGTGCAGCGTTTTCCCAACTGTACGCTGTCTCCTCCTCTACAAGACATTTTCAGGCTCTAGACTTTCAGGTAACACTATATCAACACTGTATTTCATTACGTTTTTATTCACCTGTACATAAACTTCTCTTAATACGAGATAGAAAATAAATTACTGCTCGGAATTTTTGATCTCTTTGATGGTGGAAAATATGTCGCGAATAATCAAACCAACTTTACTGCTTGTTTTCACGAGGCAGCATTACTTTTACAACAGACAGGACAAGACAGGTCATTAAAGGCGGGTCATAACCGCGTACAAAAGTATTTGGGCCGATCTAGGACTGTAAAGTGTAAAAATTCGGGAAATAATTTATCGAGTTTTGATCGTAAAATAATCTATTTTCATTCCAAAATACGACAATTACAGGTGTTATTCACTTGGTTATTCTGAAATTTCTCATCAATTATCGTGTTATTCAAGTGATGCACATTGGACGAAATAGAGAGTTCCTAGGAAATACCGACTCTAAAGATACGAATTGTAGTATCTACTGTATCTAGAGCGACCAAAGTGGAGGCTAACCAAGAATGGCGGCAGTAGAGACTAGCTTATATTGTATTTGAAATACGAGGGGCATCTCAAAAGTAACAATCCCTATCATTAAAAATAAATAAAAAAACAGAAAAACAAATTTTAAAAATAAAAATGTATTTACATGATGAATTTTTATTTTTTTTATTAAAATCAATTTATTGCCATGATCATTGATGGGAAAGAATATAAGAGAGCAAAAGGGGTGCAAAGGTGTGTAGTTGAAAAGAAAATCACTGTCGACCACTATCTTGATTGCTTGTCATCATTATCAATTTTTCTTTTTTTTTCTCTATCATCGTAGCCGCACCGCTGCTCCATCCTGGAACCCAATAAGCTCCTCGCAGCTGCGCCATTTCTTCCTTGCCCCTCGCAGACACATGCTAGCTGCCCTCAGGATTGAAAATGACACCCTGGCCCGCAGCCACCCTCGCACCACTCCCTGAGGTCTCCCCCACCTGTCACTCAGCCTTTCAGCTAGAACTTTCAGGAAGTTGGAAAACTGTGGTGCAAAATGGCCATCAACTGAGCATATAAGAGGCGTGAAAGTGGAATCCCCGTCTTTTTTTCGACATTATTGGTACCTGGGTACAAGTTTTTTCAACCCAGTTTCATACCCCCTCCCCCCCCCGCCAAACTGCTCAGGCACTGCTCCACTTCAGCCTTCAGTTCGTCTTCATTGCTGAAGCGCTTTCCTCCAAGATGTTGCTTAAGCTGCGAGAATAAGTGAAAATCACTGGGGGCGAGAACTGGAGAGTACAGTTGATGGCCAAAAACATCCCATCCGAATGATTCGAGAAGCTTTTGAGTTTCATGAGCACTGTGTGGACGAGCGTTGTCTTGAAACTAGAAAATTTTGCGTGTCAGTTTCCCGCGGTGCTTGTTTCGAATCATTCGTCCAAGTTTACGCAGCACTTCCCAGTAACGTGATGCTATGGTGGTCCCGCGAGGCAGGCACCATCAAAACACCTTCATTATCCCAGAAAAGGGTGGCCATCACTTTCCCGGCAGACTCTGTGACCTTCGCTTTTCTCGGGGCTGGCTCGTCTTTTTTTTCCCCACACATGCTGTCTCTCATACTCTCCAGAGTTAAATGATGGATCCAAGTCTCGTCTCCAATGCGAGTGAAAAGATTGTCCCCTTCATCTTCAAAAAATTGTAAAAACTGTCGTGCAGCATCTACTCGCTGTTCTTTGCGAGTCTGAGACAGCAGACGAGGGACCCACCTTGCACAGACTTTTGAGAGTACAAGGTAGTCAAAAATCATTCTTAGAAGTGAAGCACAACTGATTTCAATCTCTGGTGGAAATTGCTGAAGGATTTCGTCCAACGTGAAACGCCTATCCACCTCAATTGCATTCCGGACAGCCTCAACAATGTCAGGGGTGTGTGTGGTCGATGGCCTGCCACTGCGGTCTTCATCATGGAGATTTAGGCGCCCTTCAAGAAACATTTGCGCCATCTACGCACATTATGAACGTTCATAATTTGTTCTCCATACACTGCTACAAGTTTACTACGGATTCAGTTGCGTTTTCATTTTTTAGGGTGTACCGCATTATGGAACGAATTTCGCAATCGGCGGCAACAACAGGAGTATCCATTGTTACAAAGCGCACTGACGGGAAAAGTGTTAGGAAAGGGCTAGGAATGGTAGGGCGTGGCCTCAGACCCCTTCTCCTCATCGCTCACGCATCTCCTCACAAGATGAACTAACAGAGGGATTGTTACTTTTGAGACACCCCTCGTATATATACTATAAAATATATTAAAATTTGATGATTTTGCTTCCTCATCGAGGGAAGGGAAACGACAAGGTAAGCTATGGATTCGTGAAGCTGGTCACCAAAATTTTGGTCCTTCAAAATTGAACTTTCAATCGCATTTTGTAGTTCAGAGCAATTTTGATGACTTTTTGAAAGGTTGTCGTGTGTTGTAAGCTCGAGACGATTTCCAATTAGTCAGGAACCTACTCTATCATCATCAAATCATGTAAACGTGGTATTACTTTATCCACAATTCCTCATAGTGACCCAATCTAGGTAGTTTGGTGCTGCTCCTAAGAAGAAGCATTTGGATTCAGCTCGATATTACAGCTCAAGGTAAGTAACATCAGTTTGACAACAATATAAGATCAATCGATCTGTTTTTTTTTTTGGACAGTTACACTGAATTGAAATTTTATCACTTACAAGGTACCTATCCCTTAAAGCCCAACGATGTGCAGGTTAGGTTTTCATTATAATATTATACGTACATTTTGACGAAAGGGACCACAAGCCAGTACCGCAGTTTCGATATACGGCGATCGAATCACACCATGAATACCCCTTATGTAGTTTGAAATGAAATTTTTTTTTATTTTTAGAAATTTTATTTTTTTATTTTATTTGGTGGAGTGGTCTCCTTAAAACGAACAGGCTCAGTTACTCAGCATTGACCTGTATAATAAACATGTTCAGACGTGTTCAATTTTACAACATTTTGAAATTGTATGGTTTGAGAAAGAAATGTTTCTTTTGGAAAAAATCCTTCGCCAGGACTGGCAGTCGGACGAAAATTCAACCTGACATGAAGAAAGAGATGGTTTGAGAAAGGAGATTTATCGAAAAATTAGTTTCGAGTGGGAAATTCTGAAAATGAAAGAATTTTTGGTCTAAAAAAAATTATTACAAATAAAAAGCCGTTTTGGACGTCTCGAACAACGATAGTTCATCCTAGGTTTATCCAAAAGAAGATCATTTCAAGAGAAGAATTCCATATTTCTCGCGAGATCTTGTTAAGAATCAATATTGTCTTTACTAACACTGAGATACACCAATAGATGTCGCTGAGTGGAGGTGAGTTACAGCTGCTCGGGGTACTCCGCCTCCATCACCGCCCTTTGCTCGTCTGAGAGTCCCTTTTCCAGCTCTATGCAGGCCTGCTCGATCTCGTAGTTCTTCTTCACCAGCTCTTCCCAAAGCGACTCGAGTTTGCCGAGCTTCTCTCCGGCTTTCGTCTGCGAATGTTTCCTTTGCCAGTTGATTTCTTGAATTTCTTTCCTGCGAAAGGAACGAAAAAGAATTGGAAATGGATCTTCAACACATTCAACACGAGTCATTGGACGAAAAAGTTGATTTTCCCCCATGTTTTGTATGAGTGGGAAGTGGGATGGTATTCATGCTGAGAAATATTCTTTCGAAATGAAACTCTTTCGAACTTGTACCTAAAAACAAAATTTGAACGGAGATTAGGCCTCTTTTCGATTCTCACGCGTGTTTCTGATTTATCTACAGAGCTCTGGGTGGTCTCATTCGATTCTGAAAATTCAATACTACTTTAAATTGATGAAAAACGACACCTTTAGATTGAAAGTTTTGAACTAGGGCACTATTAAAATTTCAGCCCCTATTTTTCACTGACTGACATCAACCAAAAGCTTTGGGGCACACTAGACCCAAAATGGAGCCCACATACCAAATTCATCAAAATCGGTCGATGGGAACTAAGAAAAGTGCCGCGTATGGCGGATGGACGGCTATTTTTTTGATTATTTTTTTTTTTTGTTAGCAAATATGGACAGATTTGGTTGAAATTTGGTATATGGGCTCCTTCTGGGTTCGAATTTTTTGGTTTATGTCAGTCACTTCTAAGGGGTGAAATTTGAGGGTTGACATTTTCAAGAGTTTGGATTCTACGTACTTTGAAATGTAAACCAACAAATTTTGAGGGGGTTAAAGATTTATTAAGGTTATTGAAAATAATGCGGTTTCCATGAGACTGAGAGGCCCAAGGAAACATATCTGAGGACTCGGACTGAAGGTGCAATTTGGCTCCCACAAGATCAACGCCTCACACATGCATGCTCGCAGAAGAAAAAAAAAACACTATGACATAAATCAATTTGAACTTTTGGCAAATCCATTACGTTTCGACTACTACTGGAGTCCTTGTCCACCATTTTTTTTCCTTTTGCAGCATTTTCAAAATGTTCAATAAAGTGGTTTTTCTCTCTCCCGTAGGATAAGAGAAAGATTGATAAAAACTGAAAAAAACGCTGCAAATTATTACACAATGGTTTATTATTTTTCTATATAGATCACTCGTCTACAAAATCACCAACCATCCAATATGAAGGGGGGAAAAAAAATCAAAAAAAAAAAAAATCAAAATCACCAACCATCGATTGCATTCCATCGGTCAGCTCTAATTTGAACGGAGATTAGGCCTCTTTTGCGATTCACACTAGTTTTGATTTATATATATATATATTTCAATATAAACCCTTGAATTTTCGTAGTGAGCGAACGGTTTGTCCTACAGAGCTCCGCGTGGTCTCAAAAAATTCTAAAAATTCTATAGAATCCAAAATTGAAGGAAAAACAATACCTTCATATCGAAATTTTTTGAGTTAGGGCGTTTTCAAAATTTCAAAATTGATTTTGGAACCCTTAGAAGTGACCTACATCAACCAAAAGCTTCGGGGCACAACTAGACCCCAAATGGAGCCTACATACCAAATTTCATCAAAATGGGTCAATGCTAAGTGGCAAAAGTGCCGCGTACGGCGTACGGACGGCCAAATTTTTATTCGATTTTTGGATTCTACGTACCTTGAAACGTAAACCATCAAATTTTGAGGGGGTGTTAAAATTTTTTTTTTCTTGGTCGATTCCAAAGGTTCATTATTGAAAATAATAAACCAATATAGAAGATTCTAGAAAGATGTTTCTTTATTCTCTAATTATAAAATCAGTAATATCTGCATTTATGTAAGTTCTGGTTGCTTACAATTCTCAAAAAATAGATGGCGTTGGTGGCGGGGTCAAAAGTTTTCCTCCGAAAATTATGAACTTTTTTTCAACCAGAAAACGCAAAAAATGAGCTCTTTATTTTAAGGTAGCTCTAATTGTAGATTTTTGATATTCCTCTTCAATTTCAATAAAAATTGTGTATCTCTTTATTCCCTGAATAGGTACAGTAATTGTCACTTCCATTCAAGGATGAATGGGATTACACCTAGTTGAGGAAGATTTACACCTGGGTGCGTACAGGTCATTATTGATAGGAGAGGTCTTCCAGAAAAGCCCGAACCTAGTGTTCCGATTAGATAATTGAACCCCTTGAATCATTTCTAACTGCTTTTCATCATTTCTTGCTACGAAGAATGCCATGTAAAAAAAAAAAAACATGACTTCCTGTTTCAGATCAGTTCCCCATTGACATGAGAAATACACAATATTGATGTTCGTTATTACAAATAATAAAACGTATAACATGATACCTGTAAACATTTTGAGAAAATGAAGTCGGTTGTGGGAATAGTTATAAAAATTGAAATGATAACTTGAACAACAAGTTTGTAATAAATTTAATGGTGTTGTTCTGATGGGAATTTTTGGTATGCAAAGACTAAGTAATGGCCAGATTTCGCATAAATTTGGAGGTCAACTATAATCTTGAACAAGGATATTGATAATCTTTAGAGAGAGCAGCATTTCAGACCTTTAGGAAGTAGGTTCTCTCTAGATCTTTGGAAAACAAGTCTTGGAACCTGCTTACCCGGTTGAGACCAAACCTTCTTCCCAGTCCCCTCCTGTCTGAGTCACCCCTTGCTTGTTGTCTAATTCAGCGATATTTCAATTAGAAACCAACAGCCGCTTTGGCTAATCAATATTTTCATGTGCTAACGATTGCAAAAGCTTAGATTAACAAGTATACATGTTTTTGTCAAATATTTGATTAATTCCTGGAAAACAAATACAAATTTAATCAATTAATTTTTTCTGCAAAATCTACAATTAGACTATTTTTATTTGATTAAAATGAACTCTGATCACTTTGAAAATTTGAAATTTGTCAACCGACAGCTGAGATAAACGTAAAAACGTCTGCCAAGTTGGGTGGGCAGTATAGCTTCCTCACTCATTGTAACATGGACGTATAGAATCAGTTGGCGAAAAAATTATGATTCAAAGAGTTATTGAATACCAAAATATTGGCGATAATATGCGGGATAGGGTTGCAGGTATTAATGTTTATAATAGTGTTGTAAATAGTTGTGGTAACCCACACAATCCCTGAAAATTTCATCGAAATTGGTTGAATAGTTGCGGAGTTTTGGTTGTAACAATAAATTTAAAGTTCGCGCATGCGCAGCGGCTATTGCTTGACCAATTTGATTGAAACTTATAGGGTGTCTCTTAGAAGTTAGTCCCTAACTAACCTTCAAATTTGAGCAAAATCGGTTCATTAGAAACCGAGGTTCCAGGAAATTCACGTTTGCGCATGCGCACTCGCTCCTATTCGTCCGAAGGTGCTGAAATTGATAGGGGACCGTCTAGGACCTAACCCGCACAATCCCTGAAAATTTCATCAAAATCGGACCACAGGTTAGTATAGTTTTGCCCGGGACAAGGAATTCATGACAGACAGACACGGAACCAAAATTGTTCGGGAAGCTCTAAAACGCAAAAAGCAAGTGGAAATTTTGATTTTGGAGGACATTTTTTTCACTTCTTTCACGAATACAAAGCTTCCCTACCTTCGGTAGTGAGGAAGCAAAAAATACTGGCACCTTCTCTATTCTCTCGTACACTTCTTGTCTCCCGTGGCCATAAATGGCTGAACCGATACAGCTTGCACAAATAATCAGTAAAATACAATTTGCGAAATAGTATACAACCTGAAACCTTTTATTCAGAGTTGTTGAGAAATGGTAGCTACCTGATAGCCTGGAGTTGTTTTTGAGCCATTGTGAGACACTTCATGAGGAGTTCAATGTAGGACCGCCAGGCCTCGCACCCGAACTCCAACATAAGTTCCAAGTTGCAGATCCTGAAAACACACAACCATCAATGTTCAACGTGTAACATACCTACGTTAAGTGTAACCATGAAGTTACCTGCTGTTACGACCAATATACAGGGTGTCGCACGAGTTGTCCCCCCCCCCCCTCTGCTAAAATCGTCCAGATAGTGGTAATTTTTTTTTTTAATATTCATGATTTTTCCCAAGGAATTTAAATAAGACCTACTGTTCGCAGATAGAAAGAATGCGGCTCGCCAATTTTTCAAAGGGTATACCTGCTAACATAGACGACTACCTGTTCCAAAATCTTAGGTAGCCTGGGGAGTCAGGCTGGGGAAAGGGCCGAGCCTCCATATCTCAGACCCTCGTAATTTGGGCATTGAGCAGCTCGAGTCATAATGAGTTAGAGATCCCCTCCACTCTGCCAATTGTTAGGAAAGAATTCCATCTCGATTGTGAGTTCACTTGCCCTTCAGGTTTACTCTTCATTCGCTTTTAAAATTTGAAAGAAGCACCATCCTTTACTGGAAATAATTTTTTGTAGGAAAATGGGAAATTTGGCGCCCTTTCTAACGGTGCCCTTATTTTTACATGTTTACAGTAAATTAAGGTAGTTCTGGTAATTTTAGTGACATGTTCAAGAACACGAAAAAAATTTGAAATTGAAAAAAAAATTGGAAAAACAAGGAGATAAAACGAAGATGCTACGATACATTTTCTTACTTAAATTAGATGTACGATCGATCCTTGAAGTTTGGTCGACACCCTGTATAGAATTGGGAACCACTGCCTTAAAGTACGCGAACAGTCTGTGAAAATCAATCCTTCTACTTCATCATTGGTCGGTAGTCAACAACCCTCGGTCTCATTTTCCCTGGCTTGAGTGGCAGGCAGAAGAAGGAGGATGTTTTTGGGACTGTAATACACAAGGACACCTCACCAAACCATCCGCATTCTTTCCATCTGCAAACAGTAGGTGCGCAATCGTGAGCAACGAACACCAACTTTGTTATCTCAAACAGGAACTCTTATTTTTTTATTGCAGATTTGGATTCTACGCAAAATTTCATGAGTTTTAGGCCCCTCAACCGATTTTTTTGGTTGCGCAAAACCCGGGTGGGTAGTGAGCGCGCAAACCTGGATTGTGCCAAAATTGACATGAAGGTAGACCCCAAGTGTGATACATGGTTTTTCATTAATTTTTGACGCTGAATCACGTAGTGGATTTAAGCACCATTTTAGGATTTAACTGGAATTTTTCGAAATGGCGGCTGAAAAGTAGGTGGTTTTAACTGGAAAATCGCTCTTTTCCCATCCTTATGAGTTACGACGTAATTGCATTTAGTTGAATAGTAATGTAGGGGTAGAGTTAGCCACCTGAACTAATTGAAATTGCGTCGTAACTGATAAGGATAGAAAAAAGAGCGATTTTCTAGTTAAAACCACCTAACTTTTCAGCCGCCATTTCGAAAAATTCCAGTTAAATCCTAAAATGGTGGTTAAATCCACTACGTGATCCAGCGTGAAAAATAATGAAAAAACATGTATCACACTTGGGATCTACATTCATCTCAATTTTGGCACAACAAAAAAGGCACAAAAGGGGTTGCGCATGTTTGCGCAAAAAAATCGGTTGAGGAGTTTGAAACTCATGAAATTTCGCGTGGAATCCGAATCTGCAATAAAAAATAGGGGTTCCCATTTGAGATAAAGTTGGTGTGCGTTGCGCAAGATTGCGCACCGTCGTCATATTTGAGATCCTTGGGGAAAATCGTGAAGTTTTTTTTTTAACTTTTTTACCACTATCTGGACGATTTTAGCAAGGAGGGGGGGGGGGGGGGGTGAGGACAACTCGTGCGACACCCTGTATAGCATTCCCAAGTCAAATTAATCCTTTTCTAAAACAAATCTTTTTCCAAACCAAACGGAAACGTATTCCTGTGATTAAAAATTTCAACCATATTCATGAGTATGATTTTGCCCAACCCCTCCCAGAGTGCAAAAACTGTGGGGTAGAAGAGGATGATGTCTGCCACACCTTCTTCACATGCCCTCAGTGGGAAGATATGAGGAGGAGTGCGGAAGAGATCGTCGAAACATTGCTCCACACACGAGATGATTAGGAATGAGTCGAGTTGGGACGCAGCGGCGGAATTTGTCACAGCAAACCTTGAAGCAAAAAAGCTGGATGGAAGATGAGAGGAAGAAGAAGAGGAATAGGATTGATATCGGATATCTGACTGGAGAGGAGAAATAACCCACTGCGAGACACTTTCTCGTCACCCTCTCCATGTGACACTTTTCGGATTAATGCAAGACTAAAGCATGTTCCATGCTAAAAGGCTCATCCTGACGTAATAATGTACAAGTGATTCCAGTAGGAGTCCTTGGCAGAGGGAGTGGGGTTTTAGTTGGTATGCCCAATGCTGGGGAGTCAAAACTGTTTGGGTGAAACCTTCCCTTTGCTCTTGAAAAGTTTCCCCACTCCCTACAAAAATATAACCTCGAGGCGGATGCGGTACCTGGTGGCTTGGTGTTCGAGTTGTGCCATAGAATTTTCAACGCATTCGTTCCAAGCAGAAAGGTCGGACATCTTGGCGGCTGGAGGCGGAGGAAGCTCGTACCTTTTCATACTCAAAGTGTCCATCGGAAGGCGTTGTTGAAGCCGTTCGAATTCATTTTTCATCAGCTCCGTCTGTAGATTATTGGTAAAAGCAACACCTGAGTTTAGAAAATCTGAATAAAAGTTTCGATCATTCACAGTTATATCCTTCAGAGCATTAAACACTTGAAAATGTAGTGAAATCCCTACATCTACTCAAATTTCATAGATAAACGCTATGGAAATGAGCGGAAATTCCATAGCTCATTTCCATTCAGGTGAGAAAAAATTGGTTCTAGCTGTTGATTCTCAGCAAGTCTTTCTCGGCGCACCTCCAATATACGGTATGTCCCAGAAACTATGCTCCCCTCACTTATTTTCTCTAATTTTGCACGATAAAAACATTGTTTGCGTAGAATTCACAGATGATAAAATCGCGCAACCAAGATAAACTTTGTTTTTTCAAATGAGAACCCACATTTTTATTGCAGATTCGGATTCTACGTCAAATATTATGAACATTTTACTTAGACAACTTTTTAAACGTGCGCAACCTGCACAGCGAGCGCTCAAAGATGCGCAAAACAAAGGGATTGCGTCAAAATTGAGATGAAGGTAGACCTCAAGTGTGGCACATCACTTAGCACTGTTTTCCTACCCTGAATCGCGTGGTGATATCCCTTTCTTGATTTGATTTCATTTTACGGCATTTACAGCCGGAAAAGCCACTTTTTGGGAAACCATTTATTTTCTTGTGAAACGTAATCCCAATGATAGGTAAAAAAATTGTACAATTTATAAATTGTGTCCAGCTGCACAAAGGAGAATCATTTTTGAAGGAAACTATAATAGGAAAATCCAAATTTCCACGGTAAACGTGGTAGAGAGAAACGGATATCCTTCACGCGATTCAGCATTGAAAAACAGAGGTAAGTAATGTGCCACACTTGTGCTGGTGTAAATCCTTTTTGGATTTGGGATGCCACCATGGTGGGCGGGCACGGGCGGAGCTGGAGGTTCTCCTCGGCCATCCAGGATGTGGGGTCCCTCCATACATTTACCACTAAAATCACACCAACGTTCATTGCAGCTCCATATTGACTTTTGCGATGTAATCCTTAACAAAAATGTATCCATCTGTCTACCCACCACTAATAGCTCTCTTTATACTTGAAGCATTGACCCTTCACTCCCTTTTGTCCATGAAGAGACAATGAAAATCGACAAACTATAAGTGCCATTTCAAAACTCCCATTAACGAGACAAAACTCCCTAATTTGTAATGATGAGAGGGTGTTTGTTCAATCCAGTCCAGTGTGGAAACTTGACATTTCAACTTACTTATTATGCCTCTGAATAGGGATCGATGAAAAATTTCGTAAAACTACACCCTTTTGATAAGTACTCGAGATTTATGACTTGGAATTCGATCTTCAATATACCAATTCCCTAACTTGCAGGATTTCAGGTGAAAATGAAGAAACAGCTGATATGTTATGGAACTAATAGTTTTATTCAAGGAACTTGAATTGAATGGTGGCACAAGACATAAAAAATTGATTAAAAAAATTGCCTACCTATGAGGAGCTCCTTCAAATGCGTGAAGGTACAAATTTTGGTGTTGTACCTGAAGGTAAATATTACAAAAGGTTCGTTCTGACCTTCTTTGAGGTTTGGTAGGTGTCCAAGTGAAGTGTCCAACAACGAGAGGCGGCGGCAGAAGGTTGGAGGCGGCAGTGGACTCAAAGCGTGTGTGCGGCAATGAGATGACACACCAATTTATCCAAAATTATCGTTGGAATCCCAGTCAATCGTGATCGCGGGATTACGCACAGAATAGGTGATGTCGCTACCTATCTCTGTGAGAATCGTGAAAAACGGGAACGATTCTCCTCTTGGTCAAATCAATATGGACAATCTTAGTTATGGAGCTCCGTGTTAATTTATATGCGCACTTTGCTAGCTGTTGAGGTACTGCTTCTACCCTCCCAGAAAGGTCCTGAGCGAGGTGCCTGGTGGGGAAGAATTGGCTTCATGGATGGTTGAAGTCACTGATTGAATCGATGCAAACATCCAATGATCATTCTTACTATCACTCGCACGCACTTTGCAGTCACAGCCTTATTTATTATGGTAGAAACGGGACATGCCCAATTACAATATTATAGATGTAGTATTTACAAGTATATGGATTCAAGTCACTGAGTGAAGGTGGTTTATGAGAACCGTTCTGATTGAGGAGAGTGGCGAGGAGAGGATGTCTATGAAGGGAGGAGAGGTTGAAAGAAGGTTTACCTCGCGAGGAATGCGACTAAAGGGACGATGGAGTAGGTAGTTAGTTGAGGAAAACGGGACGGCAAAGGGAAAAACTGTACGGGATGCAGGGCGGGGAACATGGAATCCAATGTGGGCCAGTAGATCGGGCGAATCCATCCTTCCGGAAAGCAGACCATGAAGAAAGGCAACATCTGCACAGAGGCGACGGTAACGAGGAGAGAGAAGGTTGAAGCTACAAGAAAGTTCAGCATAATTCAACCGATCGTGGGGAATGCCAAGCTTAAAAGCAAGGTAGCGAAGGAAGGCTCTGAAAACCCGCTCGATCTGTTCAATGTGGCATTCGTATTGAGGGCTCCAGATGATGGAACCATACTCAAGGATTGGCTGGACGAGTTACTTGAAGAGGGCTACCAATGCTGATGCGTTATTGAACTCTCTTGTAGGTACTCCGCTTCAGGAATTCAAGAGTGCGCATGCCTCGAGCCGCCACCCCTGAAATATGGTCCGTAAATGCGAGCTGGTAGTCAAGGTTGATTCCAAGGTCCACAATGTTAGTCTTGCGTGGTAGCTCAACTCCATTTATGGTATAATTGTAGAGTACTGGCGAATGAGAGCGGTGAAATGAAGTGACTGCACACTTAGACGGGTTGAGGGTCAGGCCATTGAGGAGGCACCACTGGCTAAGGGCATCAACGTACCGCTGCAGGCGCAAGCATGCAGATGAGTCCCTCAAGGAGGCAAATAGCTTCAGGTCATCAGCGTAGATCAAAAAATCGACTCCCTGAAGTACTGAACTGACACCGTTGATGACAAGGTTGAAAAGAAGGGGGCCCAAGTGCCTACCGATTATCCCTACCGCAAGTTGAGGGATTAAGGGTTCACTTCTATTCACATCTATTTTTATCTCCTGCCTACCTACCGAGTCCTGGACATGCCTCTGCTATTAAAATGAAACAATACTCCAGTTCTCGGGCATTTTGTCCTCATGTATGAGTCCCTGATGTGCAGCAGTGATAATTAAGTCAGATAGAACTACTCACTTCAAAAGCATGAAGGTTGATTTGAGGTAGATGCTCCAGGTAGTTCTTGGTCGGTCTGTATCTCCTCGTTTCTTCATCCACAAGAGCCAGTGCCTAGAACATCCCAAGTAACACATTATACTCTCAACCGCATCTGTTGTTTGCTCTTCAACAATTTTATTCACCATCATATTCACAACTTCTGGTTTTGAAAGAACCAATTATACAGGAGTTCACATCTAAATTTTAATGAAAACTAGAAACAAGTGAAAGAAAACTAGAATTTTACAAAGGAAAGTAGTGTTTTAGGGTAATAATGACTTCACAATGACTTGATCGCTATCGATTTCCATGTTGCGTCGGATGGCAAAACTCCCTATCAATTTAGATTGATAAGTAATAACTATAACTGGGAGTCAGAATCCAGTAACTCTCCCCATTTGAATCGTTGAACAATCAATCATTCGTTAATATTACATTCAATGATGGGGTGTTTACCGGTAGGCATCGGCATTATCGCAGGTAGTTGTTTTGGAGTGTGGCTTTGGGCAAAAGATGACAAAGTCATGGTCATTATTTGGTCACCACATAGTGGAGCGCGCATCTTTGCGTCTAATTTCGTGGAAACGCATAAAGAAATTTGCTGATCTCAGCAAAAGATTTACAAAATCTGAAGTGGGGTAGCCGGCGGAATCCTCTTTTAACATAAAGGGGCCTCGAAAGAGGGAGAGTATAAGCCATTAGAGCCTGAAACTCTTTTCCAATGGCAACCCCAAGCAGTGAGTGAGTGAGTGAGTCAGAATCCAGTAACTCTCCCCATTACTTTGAACAATCATTCGTTAATATTACATTCAATGATGGGGTGTTTACCGGTAGGCATCGGCATTATCGCAGGTAGTTGTTTTGGAGTGTGGCTTTGGGCAAAAGATGACAAAGTCATGGTCATTATTCATTTATGAAGAAAAAAAGGTCTATAGAATCGAAAAATTCTATAAAATGGCAATAATCCAGTGGATTCAAGAAATAATGCCTAAATCCAGCAAGATTGTTTGAAAGAAAGTCATTGGCTGTGCTCTTCGGTATTTTTGCTCAGTCAGCTGGGCCCAACTTATCTCCAGTACTCTGTGGCTGGGCCCCTCAGTCAGGACTCTGCTGTGACAGACCAGTAACCGGTGACCAGATGGATCTCTCTATAGCTGGCCCCACACGATCAAACATGCTTGACAAGCATGGTTTGCCAACCTCGCTTGTCAAGCAGATTTGATCGTGTGGGGGGTCATGTTTGAAGGTTTGACAGCACGCTTGACGGTTTTCAGTCACTGTCAGAAACTTTGCTGTCAAACATGAGGTTTGACAACCAAGTTTGATCGTGTGGGTGAGCGTCAAACCATCAAACCTTCAAACCATCAAGAAAAAAGGGTGGTAGGGGGTAATTTTACTGTGAATCACAGAGTTAGTTTCCGTGAATCACCGAGTTGGCGTCTGTGAATCACAGTCTCCATTAGGGATGCTAAACGATTATCGATAATATCGATATTCTGCGTAAGTAGCTGTCCTCGTCCATCCTCAGGTAGTCATGGAAGAATATTAGGAAGAATCACTCCATAGGGGAATCTGTGACGCTTACTGCTGTGGCGCCACCTCTGGAAGCGTAAATGAACTATCAGCTTAGGTGGCCAATCGCAAGAGTGTGTGAATTGTGAGAGAGAGTAGAACGCAAATGCGAAAGTGACCAAAAGATGCCATTTCTATACCGTCCTTACCTTCTTGCGAATCATCTCAGCCTTGAATCAATATTGAATAAGAACATAAATTTTTCATTGTGCTCAATGGAATAGGAAAAGAAGTTTGTGTATTTATATATTAAACGTAGAATATTTTGGGCCTTTCGAATTATGAACAATGCTGTCACAGCACTGCTGTGGCCAATCCAAACTGAGAAAAAAAAAACTTTAAAGAAGCGATTAAAACTTAATTAACTATTTTTATTTGCCACAATGTTTTTCCTCTGTGTTCATACCTTCCCCCTTCTTCCGATTTTGTAATTAATAGTAACGAACAATAATTATAGCTTCTTAGTCAATAATCAATAGGTAATAATAATACAGTCAATTATAGAAAATAGTCAATAATCAATAATATCATATTATGATCTGATTGTTTGGATCAAGTTTCGTATACCTACCCAAATTGGTCATTTTTTTCATGAAAAAAAAACCGACATTTTCAACAAAGTAGGTGACTACCTACCTGTAGTCAGAAATACGAGTAGTTCCAGTTTGGTACTTTGCATTTCCCAACGAGCGAATTTAAAAAAAAAAAAAAAAAAAAAGGCTTAACTATATTGTGGCCAGTTAAAGGTAATACAATGTTTTTTTGTAAGAACCGAATATAAATTTATCTACTCGTACATCAAGATTAATTGAGAATTTGACGTGATATAACCTGCTCAGTTGATATAACTCTTTCTTCTGAAGATCATTGTTGTTGGATTGGTTGTCACGGAAGTGAGGATGTCCGAGCGAGCTAAAGCGCTGAAACTAAGCCAGAGAGGGCAGTTTGGTAATGCTGGGTCTTGGGTTCAAATCCATGCCCTTCTAGAATTTTTGGAAAGTCGAGCCTTTGTCCGCATTTATTTGAATTTTCGGTCATGAGTGCATCTACAACTCTATCTATCGGCGTTCTCTACTACTAGCTGAAAGCTTCTCTTACGCTTCGCCAGATCGCAGCAGTAGAGGGGGATTTTTTCCAGCACACTTTTTAACCTTGAGTGACACTTCCTAATACTTCTTCCATGAGGTAGTTGTGCCAATCCTGAGGAGCACACCTCAGCTCTTCCAAGAGATTCAGGTGGCCAAAAGTAGCTCTCTTCAAGAGCCATTGTTTGGTCCACATGGACCTTTTAATCTTCCTGTTGGCTTCTTTTTTTGCTGCTTCAGCTCTGATGTGGCAATACAGGTAACTCAGATGGTTAATATCCATACTTGAAACAGATTGAACAGATGAACCCAACATGAACACTGAACACTACTGAAGCTTGGTGGATGCGGTTGAAACAGTTGGTTTGAACGTGTGGGTGCGGCGTCAAACGTCAAACATGCTTGACAAGCGCGGCTTGTCAAGCATGTTTGATCGTGTGGGGCCCGCTTATGCTGTTGCAAGGAACCTAGTTTGAAGAAAACTACTAGGTACTAGAAACTCACTCCTTCGCGAACTCCCGGCTCATCGTAACCCTGGTCGATGTAAGGCAAAGCATCCACAACCGCTACTTCTCCAGCCATTTTTGAGTTTCAGGTTACTTCAGAATGTCAAACAAGAAATATCTCAGGAGATAAATGAATCAGAATCAAAATCACCCAAGAAAACTTGAAGTTACAAAAATCACAAACACCACCAACAGAAACCGTAAGTATCCATGCGACGCTGATTTTCAGCGGTAGTATCCACCTTACAAGATGAATGGTTATCTTTATTTATCTACCTTCAGCTTGTTTCTTTGAACATCGTCGTTTGTATTTTTGACATCTGAGGTCTGACTTCTCTGCTTGGAACACCCAGTCAATGGGAAAGGCCAAAACGTTAAATAATAATAATAATTAAAAATAAATTATTTTAGGAAGACCTCTTCCGGCAATGAAACGCATCAAGGGCAACTCAAGGAGGATAGCTTGGTAGGCTGCGTAGGTAAAGATCAGGAAAAGAGGTCTCCTCCTGTGATCTGTGAGGTTGTTGATGGTCTGGTCCGATCTGTCAGCGAGAGAGACCCCAGAAACTGTAAACTTCCATGACTACAGCTTGTTCTCCAAAAATCAACCAAAAGTGTTCATTAGTGCGCTAAATTCGGTACAACACCGGCAAAACTCACTGGATTTGTTATCTGTATTTGGAACTTGTATCGCCTGTTTCGTTTGTTGGAAAAAAGAGATGGGGTTGGATTCTAGGTGCTTCAGTGAGTGGGGAACGATAAAATGGAAAAAATCAAAAAACATCGAAGCTTCCTGCCGACTCGCTGGGGTTCTTGGTAGAAAAAGCAGCATCGATACCGGATCGCGAGGGAAAAATAAATATGTCAATGTCCAAAATAACCTCAGTTACAGGATCTGACCACAACACGCGAGCACAAGTAAAAATGAAACAACCATCCACTATATTACGAACAAGATAATTGTGTCTTGCCCAGCCTTCATCATGAAAACGAAGAAGAAGAAGACCCACGTGCAGTGTGTTTACTTCTCAAATTCGCATTATTCGCAGTTTTTGGCCCGATTGTGCTTTCGTATTTTGTTCATTTCTCTTTTATTTGCCGTGTTAACTTGATTTTTGTGAATTACAAATAATAATGATGAAGTTGAAGCACTTTTGAAGAACCCCCGAATATGTCTTCATTCTTCATACGGTCGAAATCCGACAAAAATGTCACCTCCAAGAAAGAGGCCACTGCACGCAAACTGGGGAAGAGGTCTCTGAAGAAAAGCAAAGGAAAAGTGTACGATTCTAAAGTGAAAGTGAAGAAACGTAAAACAGACAGACCGATAGACGATGAAGAAATTACCAGCGATGAAGATATCCTGGACGAAGAAGGTCAGTTGTTACCCACCTGTTAGAGATTTTTCTGTTGCCAAATAGATAAATCTGCCTAGGTACGATAAAATCATTCATATTTGTTTAGAAAAACATGAAAATAATCCCTACTCCGACGCGAAGTCCCTCCGACACGATGGTCGTGTTGGATATTTGGTGCCTACCATGTATTTTGCTGTAGCACTTTATAATTTAAATGTTCGTGCATCGTCAGATTCCTGACATGCTCTACATTTCCTCTACTTAACCCCTGGTGTGTACAAAGTGTCTGATAGACACAAGGGAAATTTCAATGAAGTATTTTGACAACAGTGAGCATCTAAAATATCCTAGGCGCTCAGTTCCTGTCCCCCCTTTATAGAAGGTTCCATTTCAAACCTTCAGCTGTGATCTAACCGCCACGAAAAGCACTTTGTTCCCTAGTTTCTGAAAACCACCGTGTCCCTCAGACACTTTATACTCAGGAAACCAAAAAACGTGTTTTTGGGCATAATTTTGCCTCTATTTCCAACCGATTTGCGAAATTCTGTTTTGTTCAGATGACTTCGAGTGACCAGAATATCATTTCAATTTAATCAAATTTAGCATGGGGGGAAGGGAGTGAGGGATAACATTCACAAAATATCCGATTTTTCAATATTTTGGTTCCTTTATAGCTTACTAATTGTACCCAAACTATGGAATTGAGGGGACATTATCAACATAGCTCTGTATTTTCATGGATTAAGTATTCTTTGTGCCACCATGGAACAAATTAGTGGTGCCTCCATGGTGCCAGGACACCAGAAACCGCATATTTCGTATTTCATATGCGGATTACCGACCTAGACACCGTTGAATTAACACCTATTCCGAAGAAAGGGAAGTTGCAAAAGTACGAAGATTTTCGCCCCATATCAAAGCTACCCATTTTTGTTAAAGTGATAGAGAAGCTAGTTGTTGAACAGTTGACTGCATATATCGAAGAAAGGGACATTTTCCATTCAAGACAATTCGGATTTCGGAGAGGCAGAAGCACTAGTGCGGCTGCTTGTTCGGTAGTCGTTGAGACTCACCACTCTCTCGAAGCCAAAACGCTGACAACCATAGATATGATATGTCCAAAATATGACAAATATGCAATATGTGGCAATATGTGTGCTGGTATGTGGCAATATGTCCGTATGGTATGTCCAAAGCTTTCAATATTGTCCCCTTCAATCTGCTGCTTGAGAAGCTCTCACGCTACGGTTTTGTTGACGGAGCACTTTCCTTTTTCAAGAGTTATTTGTCAGGATGGAACCAAGTCGTATCCTATAATGGGAAGCGTTCGCACGAGGAGTCAATTCCGTGCGGAATAAAACAGGGTTCCGGGCTCGGGCTCTGTTTATTCATCATTTACATCAATGATCTCTTGTATATTACGCAAGATTCTTTCCATTTAACGTTGTTTGCTGACGATATCTCAGCCGTGGTCCGTGGTTCATCAGAAGCGGTTCTTCGTTCTAACCTGAATAAAGTTTCAACAGCAATCAAGGATTGGTGTAAGATTAATGCTCTACTGTTGAATGAGGAGAAAACTCAAACACTAAGCATTCAATTGAATGGACGTTTGTCCCAACATATCAATCTTCTCGGCCTTGAGGTGGACAGTCGTCTTTCATGGGCGAGTCATGTGGAGTTGCTGTCGGCTAAACTGGCTTCTTCAATTTTCATGCTGCGGAGATTGTCCTCTATGATTTCCCCTGACATCCTTCGTACCGTTTACCATGCTTGTTTCCAGAGCCGAATATCCTATTGCGTAATTATGTGGGGCAGCTCTGCTCATTCCACCTGCATATTTAAGCTTCAGAAAAAAGCTATTCGAATTCTTCTAAAGCTGGGCTGGCAGGAGAGTTGCCGTGGTCATTTTAGGGAACTCAATATCCTCACTCTCCCGAGCCTGTACGCCCTCTCTTGCCTGTTGTACGTACACCAGAATCTGGATTCTATCGAGTGTGGATCTGACCGTCATGAGTACTTGACGAGGAACAGAGACAATTGTGTCCACCTCCAGTTCGTCTCGCTGCTTCGTGGTCGACGAATCCCATTCAGGTCGGAGCTCGTTTGCTCAATCATTTGCCGGACCACTACCGTAACCTCTCGCAAGCTACCTTCAAGAATCGTATGAAGCGTTGTCTCATAGCAGCTGAGTTGTACACTCTCGAGGAGTTTTATGACGTCACTTTTGTGTGATTTATTCTGGTGTCCCCTTACTCTTTGTTTGCTTTTATACCTATTGTTGTGTATAAAGTTAATTTATATTGTGTAATTTCCTGTTATATTGACGTTTGTAATGCCCATGTAGGTTCTACAAATAAAAAATGTATTATTATTATTATTATTATTAAGTTCCTGCGTGTCTGTCAGATCCTTCATACACTGGGAGATCATCAGAGGGTTTATACACACCAGGGGTTAAATATCAGGAGAGTCTAGCCCCCAGAAAGTGTTGTCAGGTTTCAGCGCTACCTACCGCCACTTCAACGAACTACCATTTCTGATATCTTATCAGGTGATCACGCTTGCGACCGCATTACCGTCGCTCCTCTAACTTGCAGTTTTCCTAAGATTACAATGTAGATTAAATTCTGCTTGATTCGTCACTCCGAAACACAATAATGCAATAACAAGTTCCTTTTCCTCGCAATTTAAAAAGGCAGGGATGCAAAGCCGCCAAACTTAAAAATTAGAGTGGTAAAATCGAGGTAAGCCTACTTTTCAGAAATGCCGCTTGACCACGCTCGCATCGAGCTGATAAGGATGGTAGTTCGCTGAAGTGACCCGACAATACTTTCTGGGGGCTAGACTCTCCTTTAAATATCACGTGGCCAGTCTGTCTTGTAAACTTTTCTTTCAAAGTTTCGCAAGTTTAGGAGAAGTTCTCCTCTAATATCGCGTGTAGACACATTAGAAAAAATAACAGAATATCATTTTTAAAACCCGTAAAAGATTCCATATTCACTTGGTAACTTGGCGGAGGCTCTCCTAGTCAAAATCTTACAATAAATGAAGGGAAACACAGCACTAGGAATAGATGGAATCCAGTTAGAACTGATTAAAAATTATATTAGTATCCTTAACCCTGAAATACTAACAACACGTCTCTCAGGCGTACTGCTCACTCAGTAAAATAAAGTCATGTTTCAGTGAAATAACAAGGTTCGGAGACACAGAAACTTTACCCTTTTATTTCTAACATCACGACCGTTAGACGTGCAACTTACATTTTACTTGCATCTCCGAGGCGTGAAAGGTTTTAGAAAAATGATGCTCAGTTGAACATAAGAGAAGTAAAGCATCTAAAACTACCCTCAAAACTATATTTATTTACGGATGACACTAGCGCAAACCACAAATCAACAAAGTGGGGTATATGGAGGTAACAAGATATTATTAAGGAAAAACTCTTATAAAGCTCCTGTACTTTTCCAAGATTCACTTCGTCTTCGTGTATTAAGCCTGGTCCACACGCTCCGTTTTGCACAACGTTTTAGTTTGCGCAGTTGAATGAAACCGTTGAAACCGGAATGAAAACGTTGCAACTGTGAGCGTCCAGACGGTACGGTCTTTTTTGTACGTGCAGTATTTTTCGCTCAGTTTTGTGTGCTATCGCCATGGAGGAGGTTCTCCTTTGGTCAATTTTTGCTTACTGTGTTGCTAAAAAAAACGAAAAAAACTTTGCGATATACACTCTGCATAGAGTTTAGTTTCTTCACAATTGTTTCCCTGTTTGCGGTAGCGTCAATTTCTTTAAATTTCTCCACCAATAACCAGCATATTATGCTTCTCCCTTTTTGTCCCTGTCACTGTACTCCTTTGATTTGACGCGCCAAAGGCATGGTAAACTTTCATATAGCGGAATGAAATCAGTCAAAAACTCGCGAGAACATTGGCGAAGGTCGGCCATCGTCGGGCGATGAAGGAAAACTGAGGAACAAAACGAATCAGAAAACGGAGCAAGTGTCTACACGCAACGACATGTCTGTGCAGGTCACGGTTTTCAGAGCTCATCAGCTCAGTTATCGCTGCAACTGCGCAGTCTTCCCCAGGGACTCAAAATTGCACAGTTTTCTGGTCCATACGCAACGTTTTGACTGCAACGTCTTTGACTGCGCAGGCAAGAGGTTGTGGAAAACGTAGCGTGTGGACCAGGCTCAAGAACTTTTCTCCTTGCAGGTCAAAAGGTGGCTGTCGTGGAATCCGACGAAGATGAACATTTGACTCCCCAGGAAAAGAAATTGCAGCTCGCCAAGAAATATCTCGAAGAGATTGAAGAGGAGGAGAAGAAGAAAGCCGATGGTGCAGACATTGACGATGGAATCATTTTGGGACGTTTACGGGAAGACGTGCTTCGGCGTGAAGGGAAGTTCAAGAAACGGGTGAGTAGTACTGGTCTTAATACATAGTTTCAATAATAACAATATTTATTGCCAAAACACTCATACAACGATAATTACAGAGTAGAGCAACAAGTCATTAATTCAGCAGGAGTCAAACTAGGGTTTATTAGTAAAGAAATCGGAAACAACGTGAAAATTCCTTGTTAACAAGAAATGATTTTTCATGATGATGTGTTGGAGATATTGGGTATAGTGTTTGAAGAGTCTCACTGCACTATACCTATCCAAATCCACGTTTGAAAAAGTCAAGATGGTGCTCAGGAAGTTGTAGCATGGTAGAGCCAAATCTCGTGTCATGTGAGAGGTAAATTTTGCAGTGGCTGAATAGCTCTTGACGTCTAGTTATAAAGCACAGTGCTTCATAAATACACACTGAAGGCAGAGAAAGAAGACTTTCTCTACGACACAGTCCAAACGAAACGAAGGATTCTGGTGGATGGTCCAGCAGTATTTGGAGGGCACTGAATTTTGAGGATTATTCCTATATTGTGGGGGCTCATCCAAAAAAGAATCCCATAATGCGCCCTTCAGAGGAAAGTCTCATGGTAAGCAGCGAGCAAAGTTTTTCTTGATAAGGGTGCGTTCAGAACGCGGAGGTAAGAGGGAAGCTAGGAGGCTGGATGGAGGGTCGAGGCAGAGGGAGGACGTCAAGTCATCCTCCCTCCTGGCTAGTCCGTTCAGAACAAAGAGGTCGATGGAGAGGTCAGGATAGAGGGAGGAATAACCTCATCCTCGATCGAACGGCAGCCGAATTGATTATTATCGGAGATTCAAACAGCAGATGATTCCAGAACCACCCCACAAGGGAATACACTCGAAATACGGGGAATTATACGATTGGATGCCACAGCGGAAGAGGATCCAGGGAACTGTCTAGCTTATTTACAAATTAAATTCAAACAAAGAAGACTTTGAAAAAGAGACGGAACTTTGTAGCATAAATTACATATTCAAAAATACTGCTTACAGATTATTTCAGTAACCCAGAGTTAATAAATCTTTCATGCAGAACGCACCTTTTCTAAAGCTTGTAACGAACAATTTGTTTGACTTCTTTTATCCATTGCTGAACAAATAAATCCTTATGAAAACAATAGCAAATAAATTAAAACAACATTTATCAAACGTAGAGGACTCAAAATTAATGAACAACATTTCGATAACGCTATGTACATGGTAAAATAAATAATATTTATTTTATTTATTGTATTCATTTTTATTGTAATCATATTATCATATTATGATACAATTACTATATTTATAAATACGTATAAAAATAAGTTATAAGTTGATAAATAGGAAGTATCTTACCAAACACAAATTAATTAAATACTAGACTAATATTATATTATGTATAATGGTAAAATTCGATACTTGAATCTTAACATAATCTACCTAGACAAAATTGAAATCTAGAGGGTAACGGAACAAGGATAGGCCGCCATTGACTCATGCCATTTAGCCGGTACTCTCTCTCCAAAAAAAAATAAAATAAATTAATAGGAAGTATCTTATTTAGCACAAATTAATTAAATACTAAACTAATATTACATTACATAATGATAAATTTCGAATTTGAATATTTGATTATTATTAATATTAAATTTTGAATATTAAATATTAAAGTATTGAATAAAAATATAAATTTTTGATTTTAATTCTTCTTTTTTTCTGTAACAATTTTGTTTCTTTTGTACGCATCGCGAGTAAATAAAACATTCAAAAACAATAATTCATTCAACGGAAACCTTCCATCATTTACTTTCATATTCATATTCAATAAATAAAACAAAACTGTGGCGATTGGGATGAGAGAGTGGAGATGCGGCATTGAAACAACCAATCACAGTCCAGGGAGCAGCGATGACATCGCGACATCGACCTCCCGCGATCAAAGTTTTTTGAAAACCAAAAGCATCGACCCTCCAGCGTCCCTCTTAGCGCTACCGCGACCCACTTGCTCTGAACGCCCCCATTCATTTCTTTGTACTTGTTTTCCCGCGATAGCCATCGATAGCGACGTCGACCCTCAAGCGTGCCTCTTACCTCCGCATTCTGAACGCACCCTAAGACTGGTAATCTCCCAAAGACAAAAACTCACGCTGCGTAATTTTGATTGGAGGTTAGTGACTGTAAAAGTTGAGGTGCTCGTCAACTCAACCCAGAAAGTAAAATGAAAAAAGTAAAGTAAACAACCAGTTTAGGTTGGATTTTTGTCCGACTGCCATTCCTGGCGTCTCGGTCGTCATTTGCTCTCTTCCAAGGGGAAGATCAGAATTTTTGACATTTTCATGTCTTTCATATGGCACATAAAAAAAAAATCGTCACGAAATTTGTTGCGACGAAATTTGTTGCGACGAAATTTGTTGCGACGAAATTTGCTAACGAAATTTGTCCCAAGTCGCCACAATGATGATTATGACAATCAGAAGTGAAGTTGTTAGGTACTTTACAGGTAGGTACTTTACAGTTAGGTAGGTAGGTACTTTACAGTTTGATATTACCAGATCAGCTGAGTCGAAAATTGAGCTTCCAGATCAGCTGAGTCGAAAATCGAGCTCCCAGATCAGCTGAGTCGAAAATCGAGCTCCCAGATCAGCTGAGTCGAAAATCGAGCTCCCAGATCAGCTGAGTCGAAAATCGTCACGAAATTAATTGCTAACGAAATTTGCTAACGAAAATTGTCCCAAGTCGCCACAATGATGATTATGACCATCAGAAGTGAAGTTGTTAGGTACTTTACAGGTAGGTACTTTACAGTTTGATATTACCAGATCAGCTGAGTCGAATTAGTAGTTTATGGGAGGTATGTAGTTCATGTGTCGGGAGGGGAGGGGGGGGGGGGCATGAAAATGTTTCAATGTGTTGCAGACTCGTATGCAAGCGTTTTTTACTGTCGATTTTTATGTGCCATATGAAAGACATGAAAATGTCAAAAACCGTTACGCGCCTTTTTCTGATGATTTCACTCATGGCTTCCCATCGCCTCACCGGGTTGGGACAAGAGGGGCGATGAGAGCCCTGGCCGCCGAAAAACGCATGCTGCCGGCAATGAGCCTTGAACCCACGATCCCCGCAGAGGTCGGTCCAAAGTCCACCGCCAATCAACGACGCCCCAATAACCGTAGCCACACTGCTGTCCCCCCACCCAGGAAGACAGCTGAGGATGAGAAGAGGCAATCAATCATCACCAGTCAATGTAATTGAAGAAGTGGGGGCTCAAAACACATTTTGTTTCCCGCATATTCAGAAGCAGGCCATTTTGGCTAGTCCAATTCTCAATTTCGATGAATTTTTCCTGTAGGGTGCGTATGAAGTGAGACATACTTTTTCCACTAACTAGAAAGTTAGTAGGTATCGTCTGCAAAGGGATCTAGTGAAGCCACGGTCGCTGGGGCGAGCGTTGTTAGGTGGTGGAATTTGGACCGAATTCTGCGGGGGTCGTGGGTTCAAGTTTCATCGCCCGAGCGAAATCGGCAGAAAAAATTCTGATCTTACCTTTGGAAGACAGCTGATGGCGACCGCGACCAACCTGAAATGGTTGTTTACTTACTTATATACCTACTTCTTAGAGGTGAGATCCATGTGCACCAGCGAGTAGTTATAGTGGAGACTCCAATAATGGTCGTTTCCATTAGCTGATACAACATTACTGATGCATTAGCTGGTCTCTTTCTTCATGTGCTGTCTCCGTTAACGAAGGTTGATATCACGGTCTTGTGCGAAGTGGATGATTTCCTCTGCTCCATTCAATCTAGCCCACTTCGCAAGTCTTCTTCCTGGGATCCTTCCCTTCATGATGGAAAGATGAATCAATGGTTTAACCTTCCGTTAGTGGCACCTCTATTCTTACGCGATTGGTGGCATGTATGTCTCACATACACTACACTTTTTGGGGTAAAAAAAGACAATCCAAACCCCGAATTCGGACTAGAGAAGTAGCCCACCTACGCTTGAAAAAACTGACTAGACAGATACCTTCATCAGATAAATCTTTAGGACTCCAGTTTTTCAAAAATCCACATCCGCGGGTTTATTACTGACGCAGAAGGGTTGCTGGTTGCTGTCCGGCGTAAATTTCCACAGTGTAAGTGTAGAACACTTGAGCATCAACGAGTGCAAATACTTTCACCCCATACTTGTTGGGTTTACTTGGAATAGAATATATTGCTTGAAACTTGAATATATTGGTGTGTGACAAAAACCAATTGAGTTGGTTACAAGTGAAAAAATAACTTTTGAAAAAAATTACACAAAGGGTGGTATGGATGTGACAAATACAACGTACCGTTATATCGATTGGGGTTCAAAGGACAGCGGCTTCAGGGCAATTGAGGGACTCCTCTCATAGCCAGAGAAGAATCGGAGAGGAGACGCCCTCCACCCACCACTTGGGTGAAGCTTGACAGGTGATTGAAGAGAGACATGTATGCCTCACATACACGCCACTAACGGAAGGTTAAAGGAGTGTAAACTTTTCACGCCTCAAAACCTGACTGGGGTAAACTACAACGCCCCTCAGTATGGCCAACACTTCCCGTAAAGGTTGTTCTGTTGCGAAATGAAATAATTTCTTAGTCGAACTGTTCCCTAGGCAGGATCCGTAGAGGAGGTGGCAACTCCCGCTAGGCGCGCTGGTGGTAAGTACGTAGTTTTTATGAGAGCCAACTTTTCATATTTTTTCTGTGGTGGGCGAAACGACCCTGGGTTTTTGGGTCCTTTTTGTATTAGAAAAAAGAGGCTTTTCGACATTATCTCGCATCAGACAAGACATATCATCTAACTTAACAACATAGTTAATGTTGAAAATTATCAATGACATTCGAAAAAAGTTGATGTGATCTCTCCAAGGTAATTTTAATTGGAGCACTCTATTGGATGTACGAGAAACTACTTTTACCACCAAGAGGTAGATGCCACGTCCTCTACAGACACCGCCTAGTGAACTGTTCATGGTAAATTTTCACCAAATTTCAATCAAATATGAAAATTCTTTCAGACAAAGTAGGTAATTGTTTATTATAATAATTACGAAGTGCTCATTTTGTGTGCTCTTCAGGTTGCTGATAACATCATCACATCCTACGAAGAGGGCGATTTAACCGTCCTCAAGTGCAAAGAACACAAATTGGCCATCACGAGCCTCGCTGTCAGCTCCGACGATAAACTGTTCACCGGATCCAAAGACGCTTCTATCGTGAAATGGTGTTTGTCGACTATGCGGAAAGTGGGGTTCATCCCTCCTAAGCACAAAGACAAGTCCAACGAAAACAGCCACGCGACGAGTATCCTCTGTATGGCGATATCTCACGACGACCGCTACCTGGCTGTTGGAGATGAAGGCAATCTCATTCAGGTTTGTACATTTGGCGCTTTCCCACATTCCCAGATAAGAAAATATCAAACCAATGAGAATGAGCAATTTTCGTCAATTTTATTATTGTAAAAAAAGTAAAAAAAGCTGCAAATTATTACAAAGGTTTATTATTTTTCTATACATATAGATCACTCGTCTGCAAAGAACACAGCTTTGCCATTTTCACTATCTACCAACCATATTTTCGCTTCATAATCAAGTATATTTTGAAGAAATACACGGTTCACACTCAATTCGAAGAAATAAAGAGTTCTGGGCTACCACAACAGTATTTTGATCAGCTAAAATTTGAACGGAGATTGGGCCTCTTTTGCGATTTACACTCGTGTTTCTGATTTATCGTTATTCCAACCCTGAAGTCGTCGTAGGGTTGCGAACGGTTTGACCTACAGAGCTCTGTGGTCTCATTCGATTCTAAAATCAATTCTATTTTAAATTGGTGAAAAAACAATACCTTTACGTTGAATGTTTTTGATCTATGGTGATTATTGTAGGGATAATATATAGCTGCAAATTATTACACAACGGTTTATTATTTCCCTGCAAGAATCACCCATCTGCGAAAAACACGGCTTCTCCGACTCAACGGGTGTTTCTTAGGGATGGGCGGTATTTAACGTAACATTTGAAAATAACCTACCACCGGTTTTCGTTGATTCCGCTTGGAGCCTGTTACCAAAATAGTCCTGTTATTAAACAACGTTACAGGGAAGGCCAACTAGAATGCCCTTTTTCCAAGTTGGTAGCTTGTTTTTTTTTTTTTTTTTTTTTTTTTTTTTTTTTTTCGAAAAAGAGTAAAAGTACGTGTTATGTCGGCGTGTGAAGGCGATTGTCTTCACGTTGGTTTGTCGGTTTATATTGGTCCCTTCTCAACGAAGGTGAAGGATGGGACAGCACTTAGCTGCGTACCTCGGCACGATTGCTCGCCGACCGGCGGGAGGAAGTACATTTACCTAGGCCTAGTTGGAGGCAGACAACTTCTAGGTGAAATGGGAGCAGAGGCCGGCGCGATGAGCTTATCGCCTACCGAGACCTCCAAGGAACTGTGGGCTTCTGAGAGAAGGCGAGGTAGAGCGAGAAATAATCAAGTCGAGTTTTCGAAGACGCATGCTTGAATGGGAAGCCCTGAGTCCTCCTTTTATATTGGTTAAACAAGGTAGGGGGAGAGTGGAAGAAGGTGACGTGTTTGTCCCCCGTACCTCACCTTACCTACCTGACATGATGAGTCACTCAGGGTTTCCCTCGTGTCCTTTATTGGAGGACTAACATAGCTAAGAGTATGAGTCATTACAGTACGCTTACACTTTATTGATGTTGAGAATAGCGTGATAGAAAAACCAACTTTTGTAGAAAACGAAAACTAGAAATCAATGAAACCATTCTTTGGATTGGCATAACACGCATAACAAACGAATGCCGTAGGGAATGAAAAGTCGAAATCGAAGAAACGATACCTTGGAATGGATTAGACGAATTAGCTGGTGAGAAGGTCCTCTGAGATAACCTATTAATAAATAACAGGTTTTTGGAACCTATTACCCACCTTGAGCGGCAACGGTGGAACCTAAAAGGCAAATGTCACAGCTTCCCCGTCATAAGGTTCGCACTGCCGTCGCTGACTTGTTTCGTCTGAAGGGTTGGGAGTCCATGAAGAGTTTCATTGTGAAGCGTTAGCTGAAGACGGCGGCTGTCAAAACAAAAGGGCCGACATTGTCGCCATTGATCGTTGTCAGGGTCGAGCTCTCGTCTTGGACCCCACCCTTGGGAAACAAATGATACCAACCAGGACTCCGCTGTCAACAGGAAAAAATGTTGATCTACATGCCGACCACCCCATTTTTCCGGGAAAAGTACCGTCAACCGGGGTGATATGGATCATTTTTGCAGTTTTTATTGAAAAATTAGACCCCACTCTTTTTAGAGCGAGCTGGCTTTCCAAATATAGATTCTCTGAGATGTCAAGAAGACGGTACCATGTCAATTTTTGTGATTTGCACCTTTTTTCACTTTTATTTTTTTAATGAAACATTATCCATATCACCCCGTTAGTCGGGGTGATATGGATCAAAGCCAAAAACCGATGTAAAATTCACTCCAATCCAGTAACAAGGTGAAATGAATCACTAAAATTAATTTTTTAAATTAGAAGATCGAATAAATGAAAGGTTAAAAAAAGAAAAGGGCTTTGAAATTATGAAATTGACGGTGCATTCAGGCTTCACTCCATCGAAGCCTGAATGCACCGTCAATTTCCTCATTTCAAAGCCCTTTTCTTTTTTTAACCTTTCATTTTCTTTTTTGACTGTTCTTCAGTTCAGTAAAATAATCATTGACAGTGTCCCAAGTAATAAGTGCTCGTGCTCTTTTGAGATGCCCAATGACCTGGTAATGTCGAGGCATTTTCTCCCGACTCACTTCACCCCTCAAAAACTCCGAAATTCACAAAATCAATCACTGACAAGGGGGGTTTTAAGTTGAAACAAAACAAAAAATCGATCTCTTTTCATGAGAAGTTGTTGATATGATGAAAAATACGCAGATCAAGTTTTCTGGTCATAGGTTGGCTACACAGATGAACGTAAACAAACAACACAAAAGTGCGGCGTTTCTATGGATCTGATAATCTTCATGGATGACCCTCTAACATCCTTGAATCGACTGAATCTTGGATGAAGGTGGTGAAGCAAAATGCCTAGTTCAATATTCTGCTACCAGATCACATCCAAACGTCACCAGGTAGCGCTGCAATCGCTAAAAGCATTGCTGCATCCAAAGTATCCATATCACACTGGTTGATTCATATCACCCCGGTTGACGGTACCACATTGATAACTGGGAGGTTTTCGAGCTGTGGTTTGGAGTTCGTGGGACTGCTTCCCTACTTTTATGTAAATTCTTTTCGTTTTTCTTGTTAAAAATGGCCGATCTTTCCGAATTATGCCTGACAGTCATGAATGACACACTCTACATTGTTAATAACTAAATTATCTATTTATGTAACTACTTGTTTTTTCTTATTATTGACTACTTTGAATTTGTTTCAAATATGATTATTATTGTTTTGAAATATTTTATTATAATTTTAATTGTTATGATTTGACTACAATTGTTTTATGCTGTGTCTTATGGCAAACCGATCTAAGGGCAGCTCGCCAACACTTTTTTAATAAACTGGTTGTTCTCTCTCTTAATAAAAAAAGGAATCCCATTTGAAAAAAGCCACCACATGTTGATAAGAGGGTGCTCGTTTTTGGTTTATTATTTTCAATAATGAAGCTTTGGAATCGACCAAGAAAAAAAATTTTAACACCCCCTCAAAATTTGATGGTTTACGTTTCAAGGTACGTAGAATCCAAAAATCGAATAAAAATTTGGCCGGCCGTACGCGGCACTTTTGCCACTTAGCATTGACGGATTTTGATGAAATTTGGTATGTAGGCTCCTTCTGGGGTCTAGTTGTGCCCCGAAGCTTTTGGTTGATGTAGGTCACTTCTAAGGGTTCCGAAATAAATTTTGAAACCGCCCTAACTCAAAAAATTTTGATATAAAGGTATTGTTTTTCCTTCAATTTAAGATTCTATAGAATTTTCAGAATTTTTTGAGACCACGCGGAGCTCTGTAGGACAAACCGTTCGCTCCCTACGCAAATTTAAGGGTTTATATATTTAAATCAAAACACGAGTGTGAATCGCAAAAGAGGCCTAATCTCCGTTCAAATTAGAGCTGACCAAAATGCGATGGATGGTTGGTGATTTTGATTTTTTTTTTTTTTTTTCTTCTTCATATTGGATGGTTGGTGATTTTGTAGACGAGTGATCTATATAGAAAAATAATAAACCATTGTGTAATAATTTGCAGCGTTTTTCTAAACGATATAAAAGATACATATCCACCATTTTAGAAGCACCATAAGCAACATAAGGTTGAACGACCCCTTGTCAGAAATATAAGTGGCTAGGTTGAGGTGATCATTAAAATGTTCTAGTTCACTGACCACTCACTAGAATGCAGTGAAGACTTTTGTCGTTTCGTTGAGCAGAAAATCATGTCACTCAGGAGTTGCTGTCCTTCATTAGCAACCAAGAATCAAACTCGAATTAGGAAAACCATGTTACTGCTGGTAGATGATGTCAAAATAAACTTGATTGTTGACGTTGTGCGATAATATGGTTTTTTGTTTGCAAGCGCGTGAGCTAAGCAGATAGATAATAAAATGTAGTGTAATAGTTTGCTCGGTTCAGACCGTCTAAAACTTCATGCACTTAATTCTACTTTTTATGTCGATCAGATTTGGGATCCTAAAACCTTGGAACACGTGTTCACCTTCAAAGGCCACAGAGGAGCAGTGACAGGCCTGTCGTTCTGCAGACTGACCCACCACCTCTACAGCGCCTCGCACGACAAAACCGTGAAAGTCTGGAGCATGCCAGAGAGAGCGTACATAGAGACGCTTTTTGGTCATCAGGCTCCAATTACCTCTTTGGACGTCCTCGCCAAAGACCGGTTCGTTAATAATAATAATAATAATAACTCTCTTTATTTGTTCACCTTTGATATAGGGTGGAGTGGGGTAAATGTGGAAATGGGGCAAATGCGGAAATGGTTTTGAAAATGGCGCCATTTGAGCGCCTTGCCTCAGAAACCTTCTCAATGTGTACCCAGTTATGTTGGTAACCCTTACCTGTCGGAAAAGGCGGGCTCTCGCCAGTCAGCTGCTTATTCCTAACGTTATCCTGACTCACTAGTGATTAGCTCTTCAGACGAGTGGCGGGTTTTTGCCAAGAAATAAGTTTTCCATGAGGTGCAGTGGGGCAGTAACGTCTGTTCTATCTTGAAACTTCTTTACATGAGTCAGTTTAACAGTTTTCATTATGAAATCGTTTATATCACGATCATTTGTAGAAATGATAACATGGGTTGCATTTGCCCCAGCAAAATTGCAGTATGGGGTAAATGCGGAAGTGCAAAATAAGCACCCTATAACAACTATTAGACTGAGTTACCTTTCTGTTCTAGGACAATAAATTTGAGATGAACCTTTAAAAATACACATTAAAAATACAATTTCTTCATTTTCCTCTCCCACTTTCGAAATCAGGCCTCAAGGGAAAATTATTCACTCAAGAAAGAGTCATTTGAAAGATAAAGTGCAAACCAGTTGGCGCAGGAAAGTTCATTTTGGTCATAAAAAAGTGGAGGAGAAAAAAATTTAATATAGCGTTCTGTTTGTATTGAAATGGGCTTTGTTTGTATTTACCCCATTAATGCAACTAAATGTTTTTATGGGATTCGCAGGCCGTTTCCGCATTTGCCCCGATTAGTGGGGCAAATGCGGAAGTCGGTCGGAATTTTAAAAAACACAGTTCGGACCAAGAGAAGTAAATCTTTTGTACAATTTGAAGAGTGCATCGTAATCTACGTAAAATAAGCTACTCATTTAAAAAAAAAAAAGTGAAAATAGCGTTTTCAAAGGAAAGTTACAGAGGATCAAAGTTGAACTATTGACATTTTGGGTCGCAATTGCCCCACTCCACCCTAGGTATAAATGCGTCAACAATCAACAATAGTTCTAAAAATAGTTTACAATAGTTTTTAAAAATAAATTTATAATGAAAAATGTGAGGGGCAGTCCGGCCGGTCCCGGACCCACCCACCATGGCGGCTCCCGGGGCTACCTCCTATTTCTAGGCAGGCAGCCCTAACCATCGAGCCGTATTAACAGCTCGACGGCCCTTATAATAGGAGAGACCAACCACGCGAGCCGCCCCCGGGCCGACCGGACCACCCAACACAAAACACCACTTCGATACACACCAATAAAACGTCAAATTCTTAAAAAATAATATAACAATTACAAAAAACAAGAAACACGATAACATTGTTATCACAGGTCAAAATCACTTTTCAATAAATATAAAATAGGACAGGTGTGTATCACAGATTGCTTTTGTTTTCAAATAAATAGTTGACAATTTAAGAAAGGTAGGAACAGTATCACAGTCACAACACACAAAATATCACAGTTACAAAACATGAATATCACAGATGCCACACACTAACTTCAATTTTCGAGAAATTCAAACAGCTTAATTATAAGTATAATCACAATATAAACATAAATATAAATACTGCAAGCTCGAGTACTTTTAACAATTTTCCTCGGCTGCTGGTTCTAATATTGTTGCTACTCTAATAATAACGCTTAATATGTTATAAATAAGTTAAGGTTGTAAAAGACTCAGATCACTCGTGAAATATTCTTGAAGAGTGTAATGTGGAGTTACCCATGTTCTACTAGAAGGTCCTTAATTATATGGAATAGTGAGAACAGTTTTAGGTGAAGAAAAAATGTGGCTCATGGAAGGACTCGACCATAATATCCGATCATTAGTCAGTCGTCTTATCTATTGAGCTACAAGAATCACCTGGAAAGGTTGCGGTCGGCACCCAGGATGTCACATCTCTTTCACATTTTCCATTTGGCTGGTCAATCGACCCTAGTTATTTCGATTTTCATGACACCCCCACCCCTGAAGTATCTTGTAAGAAACCATTGGAACCCTCTTTCCTGAAGGATCTAATGAGATACCTCAGAAAAACCGACCTTTCACCGGTTTAGCCCTCGAACTGAGACAAAATTGTTAATCCTGCATCATCTTGAGTTCTTTCTACATATGATTCAAAGAGAAATATATCACAAACATTCATACGATACGAGTTACGTTGTCAAGAAACTTACCTTTCTCAATGGTGCGTCCATGCTCGGGGCGGGATTGTTGTAATCTCAATATTATCACTTTTATCGATGTTTAAGAGATCGAACCTATTGCAATCGATTCTTGAGATGTCAAGGTAGCCAACATAATCACACTCGTGTTAGAAATGTATTTTTACAGTGTTGGAGTACGCTCCAAAGATGTTCTTCCTGTAGGATACTTCAGGACATTAAGGGCTAGTTACGCCCACAATAATTTTATCGGCAAAAACTATTTGCTAATGCTTGATTTTCCTACAGTGTTGTAACGAGTGGTGGGTCAGACACATCAGCTCGCGTTTGGAAGATTGAAGAAGAATCCCAACTTATTTTCAACGGTCATAAGCAAAGTATCGACTCCATCAGGAAGCTGAGCGACGTTCACTTCGTATCTTGCGGGGAAGACGGTTTAGTTTGCATTTGGGGTGCAAATAAGAAGAAACCCATGCACAGGTACCTTCCTACAAATTTCTGTTTTTTTTTTAAATTCGTCAAGTCGATTCTACCTCAAAACTTGAGAGATCAATTTGTATTTCTGTTCGCAGGATTCAAAATGCTCACGGTGTTAGTCTGTGTGGGGAAGCCAATTGGATTGTTAGTGTTGCCTGTATTCCCAATACGGATGTGTTTGCGTCTGGTAAGTGGTAATACCTGCATAATCCCTGATCCGTACTGTAGAACAGTAATTTTATTGGTACCGAGGTTAATGCTCGTTGCTAAGGTAGTTGCCTGGTATATCAGGAATTACAGAATAGCGTGAGGGGGACGTTGACCATGGGAGTTTTACAACAGCGTGACAACGCCAATGAAAGTAGAAAGTAAATATTGAATAAGTAAGATACGAACCTTCTCGAAAAAATTCCGTATTATAAAACTTGTTATTCGTACTAAGAATGTCATAGGTAGTGTATGATTAAGTGTGTGTCTACCGTAGATTTACGTGAGAGCTAATCGAAATTCCTTTTTTCAACTCGGTAAGAACTCGAATTCGTTCACTTTTCGTTTCCCCCCCTCCCGTTTCAATAATAACCTAAATATCAGAACAAAACTGAAGAATAATACACAGAAAGCCGGAAAAACGTAACCAGAAACGAAAATGCTGCGGGCGGAACACGCGTGTTTCTCTGAAAAGATACTTCAATGAAAACTACGAATGTCTCAAATGTCCTCCGCGCTGAGTAGGAAAACTGGTCTCTGTTAAGTAAAACTCCGTCGTTTGGAATTTGTAGAAGTTGCGTAAATTTTGACAAATTTACTCGATGGATAGTTATCAATTATCCACTTGCTAGAACTAATTATTTATTCATCAGGAGAAATAGTTCAATGTCGAATTACAGCTGTTTCTTTTTTTTTTTTTTTTTTTTAAATGCATTTATTTGTAATAAAAAGAAAATAGTAGTTACAAGAGTGAAAAAAAGAATAATTTCATATGCTGCTATAAATGAAATACAAGAATAAATTTCAAACTGGACATCATAATACAAGGTAACAAATATATTATTTTGAATGCTACTAACCCCTAAGAGTAAAACTCGTGCTAGGGTTAGGAGTCTTAAATATAAGAATTGCCTAAGTGAATCATCACAAGTATAAATGTAAATAAATGAAACATAATAATATAGAAGCATTACTTCGCATCATCATTAGTTATTAAATTATAATAATTGGAGTTTTCCTTACATAGATTATCAAGTTTATAAAAAAAAACGTGATTTGAAGGTCGACCGATATTTAATGAGTTTTCCTTTCATTTTTCCTTAAAATTTCCTGGAATTTTTGGAGTTTTAATGTAAAAGTTTAATTTTTTTCTTAAAAATAGTTAGAGTGGGAGATAATTTTATATCTTCTGGAAGGTTATTGAATGTTTTTGTTCCAGTGAAACGATGCGATCTCTGAGCAAATGTAGTATTTCGGAAAGCGACATCCAACGTTAATACCGAACCCGAACGGGTGGGAGGAGACACTTTTGATAATTTACCTTCAGTCATTTCTTTGTATACTTGAATAGACCATGTTCTATCTATCAAATCATAAATCGTAGGTACTTTGAAGCAAATGAATAGTTCTTTGGTTGGAAAAAGCCGACCTTTCTTGATTAGAAGTTTTATGAGCATTTTTTGGGTAAGAAAGATTATTTCCAACAAAGATTTCACTGCTCTACCCCAGCAAACTATACCATATATCAATAAAGATTGGACGAGAGCAAAGTATAACATTTTTAATGTGTTCAATTGTAAGATGTTGCGTACTTCTAAACATATTGGAATTAGTCTTCGCAGCCTATTATTAAGACTAGTAATATGTTCCTTCCACGACAATCGGTCGTCTATTATCATTCCCAAATACCTAATTTTGTTAACACGACTGATAGAAGGACATGAACAGCTGTGGGGTATTACGCAATTTTCACTGTGACATTTCATACTCATTCCAATGCTGCTATCAATTGAAGACCTTAATGAAAAAGCCATAAATTTTGTCTTGCTAAAATAAAGTTTCAATCCTTTTCGATTAAGTAAAGCGTTAAATAAGTTCAAATGGTTTTGAGCCTTGATCATTGAAATTTCCCATGTTTTTCCATTTGTTATTAAAGCCATGTCGTCAGCAAACGCCACCATTTTCCCATCAAACTGAACCTCCAATATTTCATTGACAAAGGCAATAAACAAGATTGGCCCGAGTACCGTGCCCTGGGGAATACCAAAGTGGGACGTGGCAGAATCGCTACGTGTATTTCCTATTTTCACTCTCTGAGGACGACATTTCAAATAACTTTGTAACCATAATACAAAGGACTCCTCTACTCCCATTTGACGCACTGAGGCTATCAAACGTGAGTGTGATATAACGTCGAACGCTTTGACCATGTCCATGAATACGGCCACCGGCTTATCACCCCTATCCATGCTATCCGACAAATTTTCAACTAACTCAATGACGGCATCCTGCGTACTCTTCCCCTCTCTAAAACCAAATTGCACACCACTCAACTTATTATTAGCCTCTAGGAAATTTACCAAGTATCTTTTTGCGATTCTCTCAATAATTTTTGCAATGTTGGAAAGCAATGAAATAGGTCTATAATTACCAACTATTCGAGGGTCCTTTTGTATCTCTTCTCTATGTTTCTCTCCACTAGGAGCCGAAGTCGAAAATAGTAACTAGTGAGAAGGAAAATGGATCTCCGCCAATCTAAAATCTTGTCTTTTAGAAATGAAATTAAAAAATTGTGGAAATTTTTGTTTCATTTAGTTGATGGCTGGCTATCAATCCACTTGCAAATACAAATTCTTTTTTGAAATCATATTTCCTACGAAAATGGTTCAAATTTGTCAAATATTGGCTGTTTCTTTTTATCTCTCCCGTGTGTAACTCTTCTGTGTGTTCCTCTCCACTAGGAGCCGAAGTCGAAAAAAGTAACCAATTCTCAATGAAATGTCCTCCTCGGTAGTGAGAAGGAAAATGGATCTCCGTCAATCTAAAATCCCGTCTTTTAGAAATAGTGATCGTTTGAAATTTGTGGAAATTTTTGTTTCATTTAGTTGATGGCTGGCTATGAATCCACTTGCAATTACAAATCCTTTTTTGAAATTACATTTCCAACGGAAATGGTTCAAATTTGTCAAATATTGAATGTTTCTTTTGTATCTCTCCCGTGTGCATCTCTTCTGTGTGTTTCTCTCCACTAGGAGCCGAAGTCGAAAACAGTAACCAATTCTCAATGAAATGTCCTCCTCGGTAGTGAGAAGGAAAATGGATCTCTGCCAATCCAAAATCCTATCTTTTAGAAATAGTGATCGTTTGAAATTTGTCATATTTGTGGAAATTTTGACTCATTTAGTCGATGGCTGGCTATCAATCCACTTGCAAGTACAAATTCTTTTTTGAAATTATATTTCCAACGCAAATGGTTCAAATTTGTCAAATATTGAATGTTTTATTTTATCTCTCCCGTGTGTATCTCTTCTGTGTGTTCCTCTCCACTAGGAGCTGAAGTCGAAAACAGTAACCAATTCTCAATGAAATGTTCTCCTCGGTAGTGGGAAGGAAAATGGATCTCTGCCAATCCAAAATCCTGTCTTTTAGAAATAGTGATCGTTTGAAATTTGTCAAATTTGTGGAAATTTTGACTCATTTAGTCGATGGTTCAAATAAGTCAAATACCATTGGATGTTTCTTTTGTATCTCTCCCGTGTGCTTCTCTTCTGTGTGTTTCTCGAGATGATTATTGAATGTGATATTGATTACGTCTTATTAGCCTCGTATCCAAGTCGAGAACTTACATTTTCATTTCGTCTTTCCGATTAAGTGTTGGGATCGGGTAGTTGGAGTTTGGAATGTTAAAACTTGTCTTCTTTTGTTGAACAATGATCCGTGGTGACCGACTGGCAAGATTGTGTATAAATCGTACAATACGTCCAAAAAAAGGAAGCTCGTGTGTGTTCGCATGTGTGTTACTCTGTCCATTCCTGAAAATTCGATATTTCGAATCCTGGAGGGGATTTTTCACACCGTTTGACTGTGATAATGGAAGGAATAATCACTGTTGACCATTATTGATAGGTTTTGACGAACAACTATGGTTATTGGATTATAATTGTGAATGATGATGAAGAAAATTTCTTTTTTGGTAAAACGCATGGGATTTTGACACAAAATACCTCGATTTGTGAATATATTTGACAATTAGGTAGCCTTGTGGAAGTTCACTATGGGAGGTTGAAGATCTTGACTTACGGTTATACATAGATAGGATATACAGGACTTGAGGTCATACATGTTAGTCAAAGCGACCAAGTTTGAAACTGTTTCTTTTCGCCCAGTTTGATGTTACCTACGCCCAAAATTTCAGGTCTTAATATTTTTCGAAAATGATCATTTCAGGATCGTCCGATGGTGTCGTTCGATTGTGGAAATGCGACAACAACTACCGAGGGGCTACTCTACTGGGAAATGTGCCTGTGACGGGGTTCGCCAACGCGATGGCCTTCACCCAGGACCAGAAGCGACTCGTCATCGGCGTCGGCCAGGAACACAGGCTGGGCCGGTGGTCGCGGATAAAAGGGGCGAAAAACTCGATTTTGGTCGTGAGAGTTCAAAAGCCCGAAGAGCAGTCAGGAAGTTCGGCGCAAAATGCAGTAGAGAAACTTCAAAATGGATCTTTGGATGTTGAATCTGACTCGAGCTGAGGTAGAAACTATTAGGTGCTATTCTATTAGTAAACTATACCGATACCGTAAAGCACAAAAGCTCTATGTCCAAAAACGGAGTTTTGAGAAAAACGAAGGAAGTTTTCACCAGCGCACAATTCCTAGAATAAAGATAATAATTAATAAATAAATAATAACTTTGTTGAATTTGAGTTTTTCTAGAATGAAAATAAAAATTAGAAATGTGGAAGATGGATGGACATAGAGCATTTGAGATTTAAGGTATATAACGTTTGTAATAGTGCCAAACCCTTGACGACGTTCTCATGCTTTCGCACGTTATAAAAGCATTGAAAGTTTATATCGTCCCTATACCTGGTAAACCATGTAAGTCGAGTTTATCAAATTTTACAGGGGACACTAAAAACTGAATCATTAAGTTTTCATTCCATATACAATAAGTTTTTTCGTTCCATTCTATAAAATTGGTGGTAACAGTAGTATTTCAAAGAGCCTGAGACTGATTTCATCAAAATTTACTCCAGCGCACGAAAAAATGGACTTACATGCTTTTACCCAGCCTTTGACACCCGACTTACATGGTTTTCAATTTGATTTTGGTTTATTATTTTCAATAATAAGCCTTTGGAATCGAGCAAGAAAAAAAAAATTTTAACCCCCCCTCAAAATTTGATGTTTTACGTTTCAAGGTACGTAGAATACGAAAATCGAATAAAAAAATTTCCGTCCGTCCGCCGTACGCCGTACGCGGCACTTTTCTTAGCAACACTGGACCGATTTGGTTCAAATTTGGTATATGGGCTCCATTTGGGGTCTAGTTGTGCCGCGAAGCTTTTGGTTGATGTAAGTCACTTCTAAGGGGTGAAAATTGAGGGTTGAAATTTTCAAGAGTGCCCTAGCTCGAAAACTATCGAAATAAAGGTATCGTTTTTTCACCAATTTTAAATAGTATTGAATTTTTAAAAATTTTTGAGACCACCCGGAGCTCTGTAGGACAAACCGTTCGGTCCCTACGAGTACTTGAAGGTTTTCCTTCGATAAAACAGAATCATGAGTGTGAATCGCAAAAGAGGTCTAATCTCCATTCAAATTTTATCGGACTAAAATGCGATCGCTGTTCATTTCTTCGATTTGTATACAGTTTTGCCTTCTGCGTAACCAGTAATCAAATTTCCATGTGAAGTTTTCTATTTTTCCAATCGACTGTGAAGCGTTTAGTTCTTTCTAATAAACTTGATTGTGAAGGTGTGAAGCCAGTATGGTGTGGTAGGTAGTACCTAGCTGGTAGGTAAAAAAAAGTTGGTAGGTAAAAAAAATTTTGGTGGGTAAAAACGCTGCAAATCATTGCTCAAAGGCTTCTTCACTCTTCAGATCACTGATCAGCTGAGTGAGCTCCGAAGCCATTTTCAATCCTATTGAATGGAAGTGCTCTTCCAGGCGTCTCCAGCATTCGAGGAGATCTTCTTCACTCCTCAGATCACTGATCAGCTGAGTGAGCTCCGAAGCCATTTTCAATCCTGTTGAACGCAGGAAGCTGAAATTTGAGAGGGAAGGTCAAGGGAGACTACAGATGGTGGTAGGTGCTATTGATGGAGAACCAGTGATCTATACAGAAGGGTGATCTATACAGAAAATAATAAACCTTTGAGCAATGATTTGCAGCGTTTTATGAAAATATACCCAGCTTGGGTTATTTTATTGTTAGGAATAACATTTAATTTTTTTCTCCAGGTTTCAAGGTTACACAAAATACCCAAATCGATGCAAAAGGAAAATATTTCAATGAAAATTCATAGGCGTTGACTAATACGCAGTCCAACTTTAAGGCTCCTAGAGTCAGAACGATAGTCTTCAGTTTAAGATATTACTAGAGTTGAGCAATAAATGATTCAATATACTACCAATTCCTCAATTACCATTTCTTAAATTACAACTATTACGAATAAAATCACTCGCGATGAGATTGTGGAAAACCATTTCAATAAAAACGGAGTTGAGTAGAACGTTGTCTATTTCCACGAAAATACAAGTTAAATCGATTTCGGCGGTTAGGTTATCATCAGTAACAAACAATAACGTAAAAATAAATAAGTTATTGTTTGTTACTGTTGATAACCTAACCGTCGAAATCGATTTAACTTGTAACTCATTATTTTCGTGGAAATAGACAACTTTCTACTCAACTCCGTTTTTATTACAACCATTACTTATAGGAACACTTTACCTATCACAACCGTAACTAGATAGGCATGCATTTAATGTGAAGTGTTAGGCAACTAGGTACTTTCGTTTCATTAAAACAAGGGATGAGTTAGGTATGGGTTAGGGGTTACAAATATGTTGAGGATGAGCTAGGGATGAGTTGGGGACGGGTTAGAGATGAACTGGATATGGGTTGAGGATGGGTTAGGAATGGGATAGGGGTTAGGAATAGGTTGGAGATGGACTAGGGGTGGATTGAGGATGGGTTAGGGGTTGGTCAGAGCTGGATTTCCTTGATTATTATCTCATTATTATCTCTTGTAACATTAATTTTACAGAGTTTCCTGTAAAACATAAGCAGACCAATAGCACACTACTAATCTCTTGTTGTTCTTTCTAACATCAGCATTACAGCTAGGTCAAACATCCAACAAAATCAATCAATTCAACTAAAATTATCCTCCTTAATAATGTAAAAATAATTTAGAAACAATGCGGAAAAACACGTGATCTTAGGTGGGTAGGTAAAAAAAACACGTAGGTAGGTCGTGATCTTAAGGTTGGCCACATTATGGAAAATCACGCGTCTGCAGAACACAAGGAGTGGAATTTATTGCTGAAACTGAGACTTATAAAAAGGTTTCTATTTATGATCACTTTCTCCGAACTCCATTTCCTCCTCCGAAACTTTTACATGAAAAAAAAATGAAAAAAACTGACTATCTTTGATGGAAACTTGCCACCAGCGTGACCTGCTCACTTTTATGAAGGCATACACAGGACTTACATGGTTTTCCGGCGAAAAAAGAGGTAACCGACTTACACGTTTTTTTAATGCTTTCTGGATAAAAAAAAAACTATTCTTCAGATTGGAAAACGGCTTCACTAAATGGATCCAGAGACCCTAATTTACCTGAAAAGCTCAAAACCTTATTTTCGAAAAAATACCGACTTACATGGTTTACCAGGTACAGGGACGATATAGAGTTTAGAATGAGTGAGAAAGTCGACGAAAACAGTGGAAATATTCGAAATGAGTTGGTTTACACGAGAGTCAGGTCCACTTCAAAGGCTTTCGTAACATTCGAAGATTTCAACTTTTTTCGTCGACTTTTTCACTCATTCGAACGTTATAAAAGCCTTTGAAGTGGACCTGACTGTTCCACCCAGCTGGCAGTCCTGCTGTACAGCATAACTACTCGATATTTGAATTCAGAAAGTCAATTTGTTCGTATTGCTCGACATATTTGTCTGCGAATTCAGAATATGATTCTTGAAGTGGTCCGCGCTTCTGGCCCTACACTCTCTCCCAATCGATCAATAGCACCTGTGAGATAAATAGCGTTCTTCACCTGAGCAAACAATGTCTAAACACTCGATTACCTCATTCATGTGGATCACTCTTATCAATACCGCCGACTGTTGTGTTTTTTTAAAGTTCGGGAGTTTAAGGAATTTGGTCCCTTTCGGCTTCCAGAACTATTTTTCAAAGAGGCGTTGTTAGAAAACTTCCTTGCTCTCTATCGTTATTATGGTTCAAGTTGACTCCTTGTAGTCCTCAAATCTTCATTTGTCTTTGGGGAGGGGGCGAGTGGAGGGATAATATTCACAAAATATCTGATTTTTCAATATTTCGGTTCCTTTTCTGCTTACTAATTGTACCCTAGCTTCTAAATCGAGGAAAAATGGTCATTAAACCTCCGGATTTTCATGAATTATTCTCTGTACCACCATGGAACTAATGGTGGTGCCACCATGGTGCCAGGACACCATAAACCGCATACCTATTTTTATTTTTTTGGTTGTTGTGGAGAGGAAGCAGAGGACGTCAATATACTCATTTCAACATTTATTTGGCTAGCGCTTTCGGGGCAAACTATGGCCCCTTTCTCAAGCCTACAAGAAAAAACAAATAATTGAAGACTACAAAATTAACCTCTAACATGAAATCACAGTTAGTATAACCAACCAGTCAAAAAATGTTTTTATGTCAAAAAACATTATTACTTAATAATTAATTTTCATTAAAAACCATTAAAAAATATGAGCCACCAAGATTAAACCTATTCTTCATCATCTAAAAAACTAATAAGAATATAAGCACCCAAGAACCGAACAATACTCACACTAACACACAGACAAACATTAAAAAATAGAAAGAAACCAAAACAACCTACCTATATTCACTCTGCAATACTACTCCTACATCTTCCATCCCTCCTCAATCACCAAAATCTGATCTCCGCCAATCATGAAAACTGTTCTCACTGGAAAACCAGTAACACGTTCAACATAATTTTGAAAACCTTTCTACCAACTAAAAAACATAAAAAAATAGAAAATCTCAAAACCTACCTTCGTCCATTTCCATATCAATTATTCTCTTCAAGTCACTAAAAAACTAAAAACTGGCAGGATCTAAAAATTATTTAAAACTAATTAACAATAAAACAATGACTAGAGGGGGATTAGTCGTCCCGTATTATACTTAATTACTTAACAATATTTTTTTTTTATTTTTTTGCACTCAAACGTTACTTTTTTCTTTGAAATTTGTTAATTTTTTGGGATAAAAGAACTATAAATGAACAAGGATTAAACGTTTTTATAACTTTATTTATTAAACAATTAAGGATGGACTACGATAACATTATGGACGGTTTTAACAATGTTGAATGAGGAATTTCACCATGTCGGAATTTCCTATTTTTGACCCCAAAATCGGATTCAGCACCTCTAAAAACCCCCTAAGGCAAACTTTCAGCCCGAACTTCCTAATTTACGAATAAACAAAACAGTGTAGAAAATACGAATGTTTAAAAAAACCGGGAAAATGACGTCATGCTGGAATAGTTCATTTATGGCCGCTTGAAGCGCTGAGATCGAGAAATCCATAGTCCCCAGATGCAAAATTTCATGAAACAGTAAAGTTCGAAATCGAAAAACTGAAGAAAAAAATAGAAAAAGCAAGATGGGGAAAATTAGGTTTCCTATGTGTTTGTTTGATAACTTTTCTCTTAGAAAACACGATTTTGTCGTCCCAATGGGCAACACTGGGAGGAGACGGCGATCTGAACAGCCCAATCAGCGAGCCTTCCCACTGCACGTCTGTTTTTCCGGTTAGTTTTGAAATTAAAAATTTTGATTGTCTCCCAAAAATAACAGGAGACTTATTTTCCGAAATCAGCCCGATTTTCATCTATCCCACACCATTAACTATTCAGGAAAAATGCAAACAGAAATCGGTGAAATTCCTCATTCGTAGCACAAGATGGCGAGGTTACCCCAACATTCGGAATAGCCGCGGCCACATAGATCAATGTGCATATTAGGGGTGTGTCGGTCCAGGTATTTCCCTGGAACGGTTTCAACGGTTATAGTGACAAAGATGTAACCGTTCCAAATTACCGGTACAGGCAGTCAAATCCCACTCAAATGACATGGATGAAGCAGGCGTTTAAATCCCTATTGTCCTTCTTCCATGCTTATGATCTCAACTTACAATACAATAGCATCATTTTCCTTGAAAATTCGCTAAAAGGAAGGAATTTTAACTAGTGCTACAAAAGAGACAATTTATTATAAATGATAATGACCAAACAATTCAAGGAAAGAATAATGACATTGCAGTTTAAGAACTTAACATGACAATAATGAATTAATAATACTGGAGACCTTCCATGCTAACCAGTCCAGAAGATCACTTCCTGCTCAAGTGCCATTCCATGATACTATTATATTCTCAGTCCATGGAAGTAGTAAGGGCGCTTCCAGGTACAACATGGAACAGAACTGAGAACAAGATCCATGCTTACCAGTCCAAAACCCTTCCCGGTCCAGAGCCATTCTCCATGATATCTTATTGGTCCGGTTCCATCCTTACTGGTCCGAATGATCCCTTCCAGGTCCAGAGCCATTTCAAGATATCTTATCGTTCCGTGGAACTGGACCGGTAAGGGTCGAGTTTTTGTCACTGCGTGGAACCGTTCCAAGTTGATACTCGGTTCCACAGTCCTGGTACAGCTGTACCGACACACCTCCAGTGCATATTTGAATCTCGCATTATTCGTTAATTGCTCTACTTGATAAACTGATTCCTATAGATCTAGTGCTGGTTCATTACTACGGAATGCAACTACCTAATGATTGCATGAATAACTAATTAATTTAGAAGAACTAATTTAGCCGGAAGTGGGCTTGGCAGCTTGCGGTGGAACTCGGAACCAACCCTGCAGTGGTCGGTGCGGGAACTTCTGGGCTGAAAGCTGAAGCTGGGAGCCTTAGAAGCGTTCTGATTGGTGGAGCGTTTTCTATGGGTGGCAGTTGTCGATTGAACATTTGAACTACTGGCAATAGGGACAACAACAATTGTAAGGGGAAATTGTAAAATACGTTTCGCTTCGATTGGTTTTTCTAAGTTATTCTTGCAAATCTAAATGACGATGAAATGAGAAGTTATAAATGTCTGGTCATTCGAAAGGATTTGAAAAGGAGCGGCATGAAGAGAGTGTGGTCTCCCCCCACCACTTCAGTTTCCAAGTAGTTCTTTAGCCGAAAGTAGATGGCGCTACTGAGGCACGCCATTTTAACGTTAGCTTTCTCCTCTGTTAAGATGTCTCCAGTACTCTGTGGCAGGAACTAACTTTGGTCTCCCGCCTAGTATAGGTGGGAAGTCCAAACAACATTCTTAGTAAAGATCGAAATAAATTGTTTTTCTTGCTCGATTTCAAAAAATGTTCGTTATTGAAAACAATAAACCAAAATGGGTTACCAAATACGCTGATGAATTAGAGCATGAGAGCAGATGTTTTAAGCTACAGGGGCCTCTGTAGTTGACCGTTCTTCAGAAGGAAAAAATTCTGTACGAAAAAAAAACAGAAACTGACAAATTTCAAGTTTAAGGTAGAGAGACGATTCTAGTGCACGGTTACTGTGAACTGATCAAGAGCTTGAAACTTGAAATTTGTCAATTTCTGTTTTCGTGCTGGAGACATTTTAACCGAGGAGAAAGCTAACGTTAAAATGGCGTGCCTCATATGGGAAATTTATCGCTCTTTCCAATGGTATAATTAGATTTGAATTTTCATGGAAAATGAGGGAGTTGTGGCCGCAAGTCTAAAACATGAAGAAAAATCTAAGTTAAAAAAGTGCTAGGAGGGAAAATTGTTGGAAATTAGTTGTGAAATCGATTCCTGAAGTGATGTTGATTGGTTTCGAGACACCCTGTATAAGTTCTCGACTACCAACATCTGTACGCTTTACGTATATTGTTGCAGGGAGATCGTATTTGTGCTGCACCTGTCATCCTGGAGTAAGTTGAAAAAAGAAGGACGCTACTTTCGAGTGAGTGTTGCAGTGAAAATTCGTGAAAAAAATATATTTATACTCCTGTAAATACTCGAACTGAAGTGCCCATGTTTTTGTTAAAATGTGGTCAATATAATTGTTAATAAGGTACATAAATGTGATTCAATAGAACATTTCTACTACTATTTCCAGATTTTGCTTATTCATGTTCCCTCCTCCCACTTATTAGAGAATTTTTGCAACCATCATTTCAGTGGAAAAAATAATAATAATTTACTCAACAGTAATTAGAAATTTGTTTGAAAATGCAAGAAAACGCCTCTCACTAAAATAAGGTGTATTTTGGGCATCAAAAATGAGAAATTCCACCAGAACAAGCAGAAATAGGTGCTCAAATCAAAATAAATTGTCAAAAAATTTGAGTATTACATTATCTTTATTTTTCCGAAAAAACTTTCGAGAAACTCAGGTGTTATGTTTGCGTGTCGTCGAGTGAAGGATATGTAGGATATACCTTCTCGATGCAGCGTTTGTGTTTTCTTTAAGCCCTACTCAACGAAGAGAGAAAAGTCCCTATCCTAGCGACTGCACTGTCGCACCAGCGGCTTATTAGCCAGACCGACGTACAGAGTGTAGGGAGTTCAGGCTAGCCCGACAGCCCCGGCGTTTCTTAGAAACCTACCGACGGGATGCGGGAGATTCAACTATTGAGCCTAATACTTCGAGGAGATCTCTTGATGAAGGAGAAGGTAGAGAGCAAAATGAACAAGACGATAGACTGGAATAGAAGGCATACTGGAGCATCCCTGAGTGAGTTATATACTCGGAGAGATTAGTTGAGGGAGAGAGAGGTGGAAGGCTGACGTCATGTATACGTGTTCTCCCCGTACCTCGTCCCTCCCTTGTGGGTGGTGGCTCACTCAGGGATCCTCTTGTACTTCTTTATTTAAGAACTATTTTGAATGTTGAAATGTGGGTCATAACATCAGGAATAAACCAAGAATGACAGATAACTAAAAGGGGGTGTTTTGCCTGCCTTGTGAATAGTAGAGCTGGCCGTCCTCAGAAGCAGAATGACAACTTCGCCGTGGACGCCAGAATCCAGAAAAATCCGCTGGACCAGTATCAAATCTGATTCATCGCACAATTCTTTTAAAAAAATCTTCCTTGAAAAGGCACGAGTTGACTCCACTCGAGATAGCCGTTGTCTGAACTCTCAAGTGGCTCAGGTGGTCGAGTGGAGTTGTGAATAATCACGGACTGGTCAGTTGAGTTCCTGGTTTGACAGCAGCACCATTAGGCTCTTCCGAACTGTCTCCTTTTACCACCGAGGTCGCACCGATGGACCCACGATGATTCGAGTTTCGATTGCCATCCTCATCTTCAGCGCTTCTGGTAACTAATTTCCGATCGATTCAGTGCTGTAAATCGACATATTCTGTTGGCTCGAGAATATGAATGAATATTTTCCTCCGCAGGTCGTTCGGCGTGGGCTTCGAAGTGCCAGACTAACGGAGACTGTCAAGTCGATGGTGCTGTCTGCTCCAATGGAAATTGCGCCTGCCCACCAGACCACGTAGCGAACAGTATCTACACAGCTTGCCTACCTGGTGAGACACACAAAAAACTTTTTTCGTTGTAAGCGTCAAAGTACCTCGTTTTGTCCCGCTCTGAGCTCCACACCTAGTGAGTTCCCTTACTGTGTTGAAAATTTTCTCGTTGATCACAAATGTACCCCCAGTTTTTCATCTAACATAGCTTAGTATGGGCAAACTGTACCTTTTCTTTTGCCCTATGACGTCATTGGATGTTTTTATGGGTACAGGGCGATTCGCACCTACCGCCGATGTCACAGTAGATTTTTAGCTTTAGGCTGGGGGATGATTCCTACCTTTTTTCCTCCTGTACCTTTTTTTCCACACTCGTGCACGTAACACTTCTCAAGTTCACCCATTTTGATATGTGGTCTGCTAGCTCAGTGCCAAAGCATCGGAATCGTAATTAGGAGAACCCAGGTTCAAATCCCCGTACTGGGGAGAAATTTTTTCGTCTTTGATACAATGAAATTGTGGTGACGCCAGGCACGCGCCGAGAGCACAAAAATCTACGAGTTGGAAGAAAAAAGTTTCCAAACCAATGTGACGTCAGGGAGTAGTAGTAGTTAGGTAGGTACAGGAGAGAAAAAAACAACAACATCAGGGTGATGGCTGCGACCTTGTCATGGCGCGGTGTGTGGTGCGGGAAAAGTGCCACGGAGTTGCGCGAGTTGGGCATCTCGGTAGGCGTACTCCGTGGTATCACCACCCGTGTCCTGCTCGGCTCATATTTGAACTGGTGGTCGTTTTATAGAGGCACTTCCCTTCATCCTTCTCTCCCACCCCCACCTTCCTCATCTTCCCTTATCCCTAGGGCCGGCGTCGGGTGAGTCCTGGGCGTCCTCCCCATTATATTTGATTTATTTATTTATTTGAAATTTTTGGCGTGCCCCCTCCGTCACCAAAGACATTTTGTCTTGAGGGGAGTTAATTCGAAAAAAAAGGAATCGCCCCCAGCCTAAAGCTAAAAATCTACTGTGACATCGGTGGTAGGTGCGAATCGCCCTGTACCCATAAAAACATCCAATGGCGTCATAGGGCAAAAGAAAAGGTTCAGTTTGTCCTTACTTAGCTTATTCGCGTATTATTCGACAATGACATAAGTAGGTTTTAATATGGAGTCCTTTCATACTCCATACCTACTAAAATAGTCACATTTTCCAGCAAAGTCCAAGATGGACAAGAGAAACGTAGTGCACCTTCGATGTCTTGGTTGGGGTCCATCGGAGCTGCCCTTTGACCAGTCAGTGGCAACAGTCGCAGGATAAACTATTCTCAATTCGCCCTTTTCCTTTGACTTATGACTGATTGTTGTCAACAGTTGCTCACAGTTATGGCGCATCATGCTCGGACAATCTCCAGTGCTCTGCTAGCCTCATGTCCGGGGGCTTCTGCAACCAAGGCCAATGCGACTGTGAACCTGGATATCACTACTTTTTAGGCAACTGCTGGAAGACCTCAGGTACCTGAGACTGTCAATTCGTGCAAGTTTGAAATAGTGTGATAAAAATGATAAGTTATTTATGTCATTTTGGGAAATGGATTGAAACATGCAGAGGGCGTTTCCCTAGAGGGAAAAATCGTATGTTACGCTTAGAGATATTTCTTATCAATTGGTAGTTCATCCTTGTAACTGTATTCCAAATCTTGTCCCTAGGCTTGTTCGAGAAGTGTTACACGGACGAAAACTGCTTCGTCGACCAAGACTTTGAGAGTTCAGTATGCAATGACAAGAAAATATGTGTGTGCAAAGAAGGCTACTACCAGCGAGAGTACTCATCATGCAGACTTGCGAGTTACAGTAAGAAGTCCTACGATTTGCAATCAAACTAGCTTCTGAACTTCATTTTCTGTTATGTAGTAATACCAGGCCTGATTAGCTGAGATGGCTAAACTGTGCGATTTGTAATCATTGAATTACATAAGTAGGTGTTATTTTCGCGTGTTGTTGAGTGAAGGCGATGACCTTCTCGAGGGCTTGACTGATCTTAGCTTGGTCCCTACTCAACAGTGAGATAATATTCCTAGGCAGATGTTGCACTAGTTCCCTGGCGCGTTTATGCCGACCGATGGGAGTAGTGCAAGAAAAGGACTATCTGCCTTCTTCGGCGCCTGAAGCCAGGCTGACTATAAATAAGCAGAGCATTTACCTAGTGTTCCTAATCACACTCTAAGGGAGAAGAAAAGGCAGAGGCTGGCACCTTGGAGGGCAGACCACTTTCTCTGAGGAACTAGGCTTGTTGGTAGGATGAAGGTAAGTAGAAATGATGACAGTGATTATTAACTGTTGTAGACTGTATGAAGGTAGGGATGGCACGATACCACCGATATATCAGAGTATCGACCGTTGTATCGATTCTTTTTTGGTATCGATACCGATATTTGTATCGATACTTTTGATGCAAAACTCAAACTGATATGTTGGTATCAATACTTTTGCCTAAAATATCGGAGGTATCGATACTTTCTTGACGATATTATCGGAAATTTTACCAAAGTAAATTGGTGAAAAATTACCTAATAAGTAACTAGAAAATAATACCATATATTGTCTGCCACAGAATAACACTTAAAATAGGCTCAGAATAGTATCAATTGAAACAATATATCGCCACGATAGCCTCAAAATCGTATCAATATCCAATGTGAGTTTGAAAGGAATTTAAACCCGTTTTCCCGAACTTACCAGAAGAGGGAGGCATGCAAATTATTAATCGGATGGCAACATCAGTTACGTGCAAACGGTTTTTTTTCGAATAATAAATAGTATTAACTGTATTGTAACTGATTTATTACTCGATCCTTTCGATTTCTAGTGGAAGGAAAACATCATTTCATTGAACAGAGATTTGGAATTGAAATAAAATGGAATAATTATTAATTTTTAGATTATTGGCTTTTATTACATTTTTAATTGTCATTGACTTTTATTACATTTTAAATTATTGTTTGAAAAAATTTATATATATTGCCTTTTCTCAAATAATAGGGTTTTTATTTGGATTGAACAATCATTGGTGGGATAATTTGAAATATCGGTGGTATCGATACTTTGAGCCAATATTATCGAAGTATCGATATTTTATAATATTGTTATCGAAAAGATATCGGGTATCGATACTTCCTGAGAAATATCGTATCAAAAGGAGTATCGATACTTAGGAGTATTGTGCCGTTCCTATATGAAGGGAGACCCCTGAATGTCGTTTTTATACCCTAGGTTATTGGGATGAGGAGAGAGTGGGGGAAGGGTGACGCAAGTCTGACGTGTTTCCCCTCGTACCTCACTCCCTCTGTATTGTGATGACTCACTCAGGGGTCTCCCTACACCTTAATTTATTGGAGAACTAACTTGACATAATCACATGTTTTATGTGTGATATTACATCAGGTAAATGCATTAAATAGCAGACAATAGGTGAGGGTACGGGGGAATGGAACGGCCTTCCTCTGTGTCCTTGTTTAAAGAGGGTAAGACGGATGCCCCCATTAGATGCTAACTATGTACTGCTGTTTAAACTGTTGAGATATTCAAAGTTACATAACTATTGATGAGATATGATTAACTGCGAATGTGTTCACCTGACTCTTCAGCTCTGATCTAACCACGCAAACCCTTTGGAGTCCGAAACGCTGAGCACCATATTTTCAATATGTTTACCCAGAGTTGAGGATGTAGCTCGCATGGTAACACCAACGTTGGAATAACAGAAAATAAGTTTAAGTAGTAATTCGTACATGTTTTATCCTTGATGCAGAACCTGGTGATCCTTGCGGCATATCTGTTGACTGCAAATTTGACCGTGCAACATGCCTGCAGAATCACACATGCAGCATTGCAACGTCCAATTATCTCGCTCGGGAGCCTGTTAAATTGGATAGCACCCTGGGAAACGTCCAGAAAGTAGACATGGTTGCCGCTGAATTTTCAAAGAGTAAGTGTTCATTAAGTTAACTTAAGAGTAAGTTGAGTTCATTTTGAAATGAACACCGAGGTATCGATAATCAGAGCCATGTCCCTTCGACTGAGGGACACGATCCCTGGGTCTGGAGGACGGTGCAGGTCGAAAGGTTCGAGGTTCTCCAGGTCGAAAGTGAAACAATGGAAACAACCATCGAAATCCTTTTTCAATCAACTTTTTCTCAGCACTCTCTGAGAACAATAATTAATTAGTGTTATGTCATCAAAACAACTCCCGCGAAGACACGAGTCGAGCCACTGCCAATTCGAACAAACGTAGAGGTCAGCAGATCCCCCGCCCCGTTCAGGAGGAATAACAACAAAACCGCCAAGCCAGTCAAAAATAGAGTGTTCTCACTGGGTTGTAAAACGCCGGCCAAAGCTGCCTCTCACCTCCCTGACTAGGTAACGGAGTACCTAAGATTTCCTAATGGGGGGGGGGGGGGAGATGTTGTGATCAGCGACCTCTTCGCATTTCTGTCCATTCGCTTCCTTAGCTCAGTGGTAACGAGCTCCGACTCAGAAGTGTAAATATAGTTTAGTCGGAACGATACGAGATCGATCCCCGGTCGATGGAAGTTAATTTTTGATGACTCAACAGTAGCAGCAACTTTAGACCTACCCTAAGGTGGTGAATGATGGGAGTTGAACTCTTCTCTAATTGTTATGCTTGTAACATCATTCCCTTCATTTCAATGACACTCCCCTTACGTTTTTTAAATTGTTTTTAAAAGAATCGATACCGTTTTGTCTCTATGTCTAGTTTGAAGCTGTGAAGCATTAGAATTTGCTTCGCAGGAAAAAAAACTCCTCTTTCCTCTATTGACAGAATGAGATTTTATTATTACTATTTTGTGGATATATTGACGTTGCTTATAGTGGCGCCACCGTGGTGCCAGGGCACCATAAACCGCATATTTCGTGTTTTCTATTTTTTTTTTGTGTTTCACCTTGAATACGGATATGAACCTCGACGGGCTGCCTACCAAAACTAATAGATGAAAGTTCAACGTTACGACGTATTTCCGCTATGGCGCCAAACTGGCACCGTTGTGTGAGGGGGAGGACTCGAATTCGCATGTTGGGTATCGTAGATCATGGATTTTCGAATGCTCTTCAAATTCTCCCACCCCGCTAGAAACGTTATGGTGGATAATGGTGAGGGGGGAGACCACTATTTCTTGCCTGAAATAATAAATAAATTAAATCGAGTGAAACAGTTTTATCATTTACCAACTGGTTTAAATTGACCTAATGCTTTTCCAATGGGACGCCCCCTGGAATACATGCATTACTTAACAATATGTTTTCAAACGTGTGATCTCTTTATTTTTTCTACTACATGTTATTGTAACATTGGGCAAAACGTTGGAGTATAGAGGTTTTCAATGGTGCTGAATACAAATTTGAGGTCAAAAACCTGAATTTCCGACCCACCGAAATACCCCATTCCCTAGGCAGATGCACTAATGAATATCGAAAATCCTTGAAAATTTCAAATTTAAGTTCAATTTGAGCGCCGTTTCTTAAGAAAAATACTAACCCGGAACGAGGAACGAACGGCGACCGACTGAGACCCCCAATACCAGTAAATTTAGCTTGTAAAAGTGTTTTCTTGTATGAGACAGTAATTTGTTTGCTTTTTAAGTGTTCATTTTCAACCACACCTCCTCCATCAACATACCTGCTCATCTACTCTTTGCATGACATTTTAGGACCTCCTCTCTAAAATCAAACACTAATCGATGTATTGCAGTTGGTGACAAGTGCAAATCTACCTCAGACTGCCCGAAGTACTCCGAATGCCTGGCGAGTGGTGTCTGCCTGTGCCTGCCAGGTTATTACTCGCTCGACAATGTCACCTGCAATCCAGGTAAGGATATGAAACTCAACCAACTCCATGAGATAATTTCGTTGTCCGGCTACTAAAATCTAATTACAAATTGATAATCAACCATTAAAGATGCCTTATTATCATTTCTAGAGATTGGCGCAAACTGTACAGCAGACTCGAACTGCATCGGTCTTAATTCCTATTGCAAGAATGGAACGTTTTGTGATTGCACGGAAGGTCACATCATATCGGTCAACCGACGATACTGTGATAAACGTAAGTAGATACATGTACTGTTTGCAGATTGAAAGAATGCGGGTGGCTTGTTAAAGTGTCCACGAGTATTACAGTCCCAAAAACATCGTCCTTCTTCTACCTGCCACTCAAGCCAGGAAAAATGAGACTGAGGGTTGTTGACTACCGACTGATGATGAAGTGAAAGCGTTGGTTTATTGGGTTGAGGCCAGGGCTTTGGTGTTTGACCTAAAAGCAGTGGTTCCCAATTCTATACAGGGTATCTACTATTGAGATGGGCCAAACTTCAAAGATCGACTGTACAACTAATTTGAGTATGAAAATGTCTCTTAGCAATTTTGTTAACCATTTTTTTCCAATTTTTTTCAATCTCAAATTTTTGACGTGACAACGTCTTATAAATTGGTTTGCCGGGTGACACTTCAAGAAAGCCGCTCACGTTATGCGCTCACAATGAGAGCGAGTGAGAGGAACGCGTCCCTTTCACTTCTCTCGCTCTTTCTCTCTTCCGCCTAAGAGCGAGAGAGACAGAGTGAGAGAGATAGGCATACACACCGGTTCATGTCTTGCGCTTCTATTTAGGCGCCTGCATACAATTTTTTATTATAATAAAAAAATTTATTATAATAATAATATTATCCTTCTTCCTACTATACGAATGAATATTAACATTAAAATTATTTTACCACTCAAAGTCGTTGTCACGTAATAAAACTTTCGCCCGTATACCGACTTTACAGGCAACCAATTAATTTTTTTTCTCGTTTTTTTTACCCTGTCAATAAAAATACCGTAAAAATGTAAAAATAAGGGCATTAAGGGAACGGGCTTCAAATTTAATCAATTTTCGACTATCATTGTCAATTTATTATCTACCTCATCTACCGAATTATCTACCTCATTATGACTCGAGTATGCTCATTGCCCGGATTATGAAAAGGGTGAGAGATGGAGGCTCGGCCCTTTCCCCAGCCCGACTCACCAGGCTACCTAAGATTTTGGAACAGGTAGTCGTCTAGCAAGTATACCCTTCAGGAAATTGGCCAGCTGCATTCTTTCAATCTGCTAACAGTACTGACGAAGAGGTTTTTAGTTATTGTCAATTCTGGATTGTAACAGCAGCCCCCTCTGCTGAAGGCTCTGCTCAGGTTAACCAACCTTTTTGACCGACTACAAAAACGCCTTAGGCGCGAAGGAGGAGGTTCTCTTTTCAGTGTGTCGTGGGACGACTACTTTTTAGGAAGTCCCACAGTAAGACTTGGGCGTCCTTATGCGATCGATCTAGGGTGAAGGAGGACAACACTCAACAGAAAACAAAGTACACACTAATCATTAGTGTACACCATTAGACCATTCTGAATCCCAATCCGCGAGAGAAAAAAACCATAGCTGTATGTCTGTGTGTGTGACAAAATCTTGTGTCGTCTGCCCAGGCATTAGTTTTCAACCGATTTTCGTGGTTCTTTTTTGTTCGATGCGGGAATCTATCTAGTTGTGCACTACGTCGCCAGAATTTCGAAATTTGCCTTTTAAGGAGGGGAAGGGGGGTTTAAAAACGTCCATTTGCGGGCATAATCTTGTAAACTTCCCTGGCCTCAATTTCCAACCAATTTGCATGTTTCTTTTTTTTTTTGTTCGACTCAGAAATTTTCTAAATTGCACACTTTTTCACCAGAGTATCAAAATTAGCCTGGGGAGGGTGCGAGTGGGGGATAATATTCACAAAATATCCGATTTTTCAATATTTCGGTTCCCTTATAGTTTTGACATTTAGGAAAAATTCTCATTATACCTCCGGATTTTCATGAATTATTCTCTGTACCACCATGGAACCAATGATGGTGCCACTAATGTACCAGGACATCATAAACCGTATATAATATATACACGATATTATCGTGTTTTATTTGTGAAGAGATGCAGGGGAAATTAGGTAAAATTTAAATTTCCAATTTACACTATCAATCATAGGCGCTGGTGAATGAAATTTTGACATTTTATGTCTTTACTATGGCACATAAATGAAAAATCGTCACGCGGGGAGCGTTATGAGGGGAGCGTTACGCGGAAATTTCTGATGATTTTCACGTACAACCAATCGTTCCTAGGGAAAACTAACTTCCTCATTTTCCACCCCACAAAAATCGTTCACCACTCATTGGAAAGCTCTCAATTTATTAAACATAAGACATAAAATGTCTCTCGTTGTTGCGTACTTGTACGAAAGCTGTATCCACCGTTTGTGTTTTTACTTACGTAAAGTAATAATCATTAATAATCCTTTGAGGGAATTTTTCTTCAACCACCAAAAGAGAAAACAATCCGCTACTTTGGTAAACTCGGAAGCAAAAATAAAATAAAACATTTTAGTAAAAAAATGCCGAGAAGTATTACCGATTTGAAAAACAATGGAAATTTATCATTTTCAGGACCCTAAGTCCTCATTCATTTCCTTTTTCATTTCTGTGTATATCTCTTCCAAATGATACCTCAAGAGCAAAAAGCGAGGCTGAAAACAGTAAACAAGTCGGATGAAAGAAACCAATTTTTAATTCAGATCTTCGACGTGAGTAAAAAACGGATCAAAATATAGTCTCTCGAGTAAATCAAGTAGTTTCGAAGATTTCGACCTTCTTTCTCATGTTTTTCATAACAAGACAACCTCAAAAGATAGTTTTCACCACCAAATCTCCGAAAAACATGTGAAACAATGTCAAAATCTTGATGAACTACTTGGTTCACTCGAGAAACGAGACCACTTCAAAAGCTTGTTTCGAAGGACCTTGAATGAGTTTTGCGGGAATTTGGTATAAAACAAAATACGAGCGAAGTAATGATGTAATTTTTGAAACTAAATAAATTAAGCTGATACAAAATTAAAGAAAGATCTGGCAAATCAAATTTTGCAAATAATAATATAATGAGCTCTACGTTGGGGCCCTGCTGGTGACGATGAAATGGCGAAATAGATGATAGGTATTGGGAAATCCCTTACCGGAAATGGCAGGATGAGGTGATGCCTGCTAATAAGATTGATGGCCCACGACCCGATCAGGTGGCTTCCGAACACGGGGCTTTGGTGTTCTCCAGGTAGTACGGGTTAGCTGATGATGGGCGGTAATGGTGTAGGGCTTACACTGTAGGCAATTTGATGAAGATGAGATGCTGATGATTGATGAAAAGAGGGCACGTGCGCCAACTGAGAAAGCAATACGCGGCGTTGTGTTGCTTTCAGGAGCAGGAGATCAAAGTGACTGTCGTCGGCAGCGATGATTGACTGACTGTTGAGGGGTGGGTGGGGGGATCGCGATGACCAAGTCCAATTCTGTTGTCCAAGTCCAATTCTTATCTTGATATTCCTTCCTACCTAGGTCCCCCGATTTATTTTTGGGTAATTCTCAGAAAAAGCTCAATTTTCAAGGCTCAAACTTTCAGAAAGTGAACCGTCTCCAAAAAATTCAAAAAATTCATGAAGTTTCCTGGGAACGTTAAGAAGAATTTGTAATGAAAGACGGAGCTCAATTCACAGTTTTTAGTCTCAAATTTCAATTTTGAAAATTTATAGTGCGGCGGTAATGAGAACTTGATTTTTTTTAAGTCGTTGGTATTGAGAATAACGTATTAGTTTCACAATTCTGTGTGAAAAAAATTCATCAAGTTTCCTGGGAACTTAAAGAAGAATTTGTAACGCAAGATAGATCTAAATTCACAGTTTTTAGTCTCAAATTTCAATTTTGAAAATTTTTAGTGCGGCGGTAATGAGAACTAATTTTTTTTAAGTGATGGTAATGAGGAGCGCAGTTGGTATTAAGAATAAGGTATTAGTTTCACAATTCTGTTTCTACCTTTCAAGCAATGAGCTTGTCCAGTTGGTTGGATAAGATGATTATATTGAAAAATCTCCATTTTTCTCTTTTCTATAGATTGATAGGGAGGGAATAAATAAACTAAAATCAATGAAAATCAGAATAGTATCAATGTATTCCAAGTAGGTAAAGAACTGTAAAAAAAACTAAAACACTCAGTCAAATGACATTCAAAAAACTCTTATCAGTCTACAACATAATATATATCAATCTTCAACTTTTTATATTAATCAACTTGACAGTTTTGTTAATATTCGTCACATAATTAAATTAATTACATCACAGATTTGTTTCATTAACTGGATAGTAAGAAGGCAAATATTTTCTAAGAAACTCTCGACCATACTCTCTTCTCGTCGATCAGCCTCCCTTTTTTGTTCACACAACCTTTCAGCTGCGTAAAATGTTGGGCGAGTCATCTGTGAGGGTTACATAAGGGAAGGATAAGAATCTTTTCATTCTAAGAGCTTAGGGCAATATGGAGATAATAATATCAGAATTCGAAAACCTAAAATCGTTTTATTTTTAAAAATTGTCAATTGATACCTAACGTAGAAAATAATATTTATACTTCATCTTTAAAATACTCAACTAACAACATTTTCTCGTTACCACACGCCTATTATCATTACCACCGAACTTTATTAAGTTAGTGGTAATGAGATGGTTTGATGTGTGGTAATGAGAATTCCAAATTTGAGAGCTTGCCATTATCGTTCTGTACATACCATATTCCTCATTCTACGCCGTTTGAGAAGGCTACAAAAAAATGGGATCTAAAAAAATTAGTCACCAACATTGAAAGAGAATCATTGAACTGTTGTAATGATAACAATAAATGTACGCACCTGACACGTGACCTTAAACAACCGCTCCTGCTTGGCGGGGCCCCCCTAAATGGCGGTGGCGAGTTCCCTGGCGCTCTGCAGTATTGCCACTACGATTCTCGTCGAAAGTTTGCCAAAATGCCCTGTTGGTCGCTATGGGAGGGAAAATCTTGATTCTTGTGCGGTAATGAGATTTTTTTCAGATACACAGTTCATTATCACTTGTTGAACCCCCAAGTAAACTTAAAAATAGAAAAAAGTTGTTTCTGTGGAGAGTTGTTGGTAGGCTTCCAATTTCACTGAATCTTTTCAACACAAGGACATTTCCCAAGGCTTGGGAGAGAACTTTCATCAGTAAAACAAAATAGTTACAGGCGGTGGTAATGAGAATTGAGTCTTTCAAGACCCAAAAAAATTCATCCATACCACAAAAATAGATAGTTTTTTCAGCGAGAAGCGCAGGGAGGGGTGAGATGAACACAAGGGGAAAGAAAAAAACAACCATAGGACTAGTTTGTATGGAGAAAACCTCGAGATACACTAGGCTTGAGCTTTCTGTGAGAATCACCCTTATGGATCCCTAGTTAGAACATTAAATGTCCAAATTTTGGACATGAAATTTTATTCCCTACTAGTGCATTGAACCAATTTGTGTGTTTCACCTTGAATACGGATGTGAACTTTGACTACCAAAATAGATTAAAGTTCAATAATACGACGTATTTCACCATTCGGATGATGGGGGAGGGGGGGAGAGAGTGAACACGAATTCGCATGTTGGGTGTCGTAGATCACTGATTTTAAAATGCTCTTCAAATTTGAGGCTCCCATGCCGCTAGAAATGTTTTGGTGGATGAGGGCGGGGAGGGAGGGGGGAGACCACTATTTCTTGCCTGAAATACTAAATGAATTACACCAAGTAAAACAGTTTTATATTGCTTACCAACTGGTTTAGATCTGGGTCAGAGGCGACTTTTTACCATTAAAATATAGGCCATTTGACACAGATAGTCAGGTTTGTGACATTTGTAGCAGCGGGGAAGTTGAAAATGCTTTCCATTTTATTTCGAGGTGCAGCTCGTATGGTACAATAAGAAGACGCTACTTGGGGAAAGTTGAATTGAATTGGGAGGAGCATTTACAATGGGGAATTTGCCTCACAATTTTTTTTTTTTTTTTTTCGAATGAGGGTTTACTTTTATGGAATAAAACCATAGTGAGCTGCTCGAAAACGCATCCAAAAAATTTAGAGAATTTAAGGAAGATGGAAATTTTAAATGTGGTGGCAATGTGTAAGAGGCAGCCATGTTTGAAACGTAACGGATATTCTACCAATCTGACTTCAAAGGAGGTTCTGTGGCGCTTACCACAGAAGCGAAACATACACAAACTTTTAGCTTACAAGTAGTGCGCACAAGAGTGCGCCGCGAACCGGCAGGAAGAACCCAGACACAAAAGTGACCAAAAGTAACAATATTACTCACTTTTTTACAATACGATTCTACCTACTAGTTTATCAAGCATTATTAGTCTTCATCTTCTCTTATTTAGTTTCAAGATTTGAATCACATTATTCGAGTAGCCATTTCACTGGATCGTTTTGTGTGGCGGTGCTAGAACTCTGTCTGTTGTCGGAGTTGTTTTCGCGTCGTTTTTTTTTTCATATGACGTCAACAATATTCCTCGATTTTCGCGGTGTTTTGTAACAGAGGTTCACTTGTTTAGTCATTTTCTCCTACGGTAATTTTTTCCCCTTGGTTATTCCTAGTGTTAAACGTTATTCTAGGGCCCTATTATAGGATTTGACTTGAAATTCCAGAATCTAAAATTGAGGCAAATTCCCCATTATTGAAGGATGGAGACTTGCTCCTAGTCAGATACTGTGAGGTGGCATACCGGCTTAGGACTAGAACCATGGTTGAGTATGGTTTTCTAACATAGAATAGAGGATATAAATAAAGTAAGGATGAGTAGATGAGTAGAGAATATTAAAAATGTAATAAGAAAGAATTTTGAACTACATTAGCTATTAGTTATATAGGTTTAAATCGCTAGCTATCCTTTTCCCTTATTTACTATTATTGCACTGATCTAGAAACTTTTATTTTTATCATAATTTTCAGGCATAAGGTTCAGCGGTACTATTTCATTATAATTATTCTGGTTAGGCAAACTCTGCAGACGGTCCGGAGTGACCAGGTCATTTGCATGTTGTATTAAAAAGTTGTATTAATTTCTATTTATTTTTATATTAATAAAGCATGTTTTTCATTCATTCAACTGGTTTAAATTGACCAAATGCTTATCCAATGGGACGTCCCCTGGATTGCATGTATTACTTATCAATATTTTTTTCTGTTTTAGTCTCCAGGCAGTTGGGGTGGAGTTGTTTGAGAGACGGATGGTGCGCTTATTTTGGCCCAAATGCGCACTGCATTGAGAAGAAATGTGCATGCTCTAACACTTCTCACTACGTGGCAGATCAAATGTACTGTTGGACTACGAAGAGTGAGTAACTATTGCATTCGTGATGTGCGTGTGGCTGAGCTCTATTTTCTCTGTTCACTGTTAGACCGCTGCTAGTACGTCATTAGTCGTTTTCCTCCCCTTAACAGAGGAAAAGCTTGCGACAGCTCACAAAAATGGCTGCAGTCTCACATAGCAGAATTTCACGATTTATTTATTTTACAAGATGCAAGCAATCTCTGAATTGATCAGGCAAAATTGAACTCTTGGAATCACTCTGTTCAATGAAAATGAACATAAATTCGAGAGCACGTAAGTCGTCAAAGATACATTAATAATAATTAAACAGTGGGCTCCGTGCGAGTTGCGGACAGGGAAAGAAGGGTAGAGGGGCGGTTGTCAACAAAATCGTGCTGTTTGCGACATCTGTTTGCGCAACATCACGCGGGAAACAAGCCCTTGTCTTTGACGGTTTCCGATACCGGTGTCACCGCAAAACTGAAAAATGTACGTCCTGGGTATGTGCCAATGACAAAAAAAGTCGATGTCCCGGAAGCTTGAAAACCACACCAAACCTGACGATACTCTCAAGAACAAGTCACATCTGCACTGAGGTCGGCACCATTGAGCAGGAAGTGATCGCGAAAAAAGAACAGTGTCGGAAACGCGCGAGGGAAGAGTTATCCGTTCCAGTGCACGTTATTTTTCGAGAGGAATTCGGCCAACTGAAAGACAGGGGATACGATTTCGTCGGTCACCTCCCAAATTACGAGAGCATGAAGTCATTGTTGTGCAGCATCAGAAGGAAAGCTTTGGGAGCAGAACAGAACCCTGTCGACAGTACTTCCATCAACATTCCTCCCGATGTAAGAACTTTCATTGACGGTAGCGATTTTTTGAAAATAGATGACTCGCAATCTGATGGCTGCAGGATTTTGATATTTGGGATAAGCGATGCAAAAAACGCTCTGGAAACGTCGACAGCGTGTTTTCTGGATGGGACCTTCTTCAGTTGCCCCAAGCAGTTTAAGCAAGTGTATACTGTACATGTTGACATGGGATCTACGAACGTTGACACGAAAGTTGTCCCGGCTATTTTTGCCTTACTACCAGACAAAAACCAGAGTACCTACGAACGCTTTCTTACGTTAATTCTTCATTGGGCGCCGGGGTGGAATCCCTCCACTGTGAAATGTGACTTTGAGTTAGCCGCCATCAATTCCATTAAGAAAACGCTACCTCAGGCACGTTGTCTGGCTGCCACTACCACTTCAATCAGTGCTTATGGCGGAAAATTCAGCAAATTGGAATGACAGTAGAATATAAAGAAAATGACGAAACGCGACTAGCTTGCCGTATGTGTGCTACCTTAGCCCTCCTTCCGCCAGACTACATACAACTTGGGTGGTTTTTAATTTTGAATGAAGCAACGTCGACAGAAAAAATGAAACTATTTTTGGACTATTTTGAAAAGCAATGGCTGGAAAATTAGAAGCACCCCACCTCATTGTGGAACGTTCACGGTGAGAGACATCGCACCAATAACGCAGTTGAAGGTTGGAACAGGAAGCTGAATTCCATTGTAGGGCTTAAACAGCCGAATGTTTTCGTTTTTCTTTCTAGACTCAAGGCTATGGCTTCCGAGGCTAGCTTCAAGCTGCGCTCTTTTGAGGTAGGAGAGCCAGGCAGTAAGAGGAAGAAGACGTACGTGCACTTGGACGAAAGGATCGACGAAGCTGGCAGAAAATTTACCGAAACCAAAGACCTCTACTCCTACCTCAAAACGTTGGCACGTTTTGGCCCAAATTTTCTTCTTTCATTAGCCCAAAATCTTGAAAATTGATGCGATTTTTCCTCACACATGACGACTGAGCTTGATCTTCCGAGCTGACACATTTCTAAACACGCCTGCAACAAGTACTGTTTCGCAATGCAGCCAGTCCTAAGTCTGGAAAAAGTGCGAAGGGAAATGTGTTCTGTCCGCAACCCGCACGACAGATTATCGATCTTCTTCCCACCACTTTAGTTTGTCCGCAAATCGCACGTCCGCAACTCGCACGCTACCAAACAGTGACCACCATGGACATACCTTGGCTAAAGATGTATCCCAGATGCTATGAAACAAGGTGGCTTTTACTGAATACTTTAAACATGGAAGAATAGGAGGAAGGCTCACTTCAATGGGCCGATGCGTGCGCTTTTTTCTTATTGCGACAGTAGTGTTCTCTTTAGGTGGCGAACAGAGTTAAGAAGTATTATTCACGGTCACTAGAGCTCGTAACGCTTCCCCTCCCCCCCAGCCCTGATAACAGTTACTCCAACGTACTTTTCAGATGTGTCTCTCGTTGCTAACGTATGTTTTCTCGTCTTTTTGTTTGATAGTGGTTCGTATCCAAGTTTAATTTTCTCGTCTTTGTGTTCATCTACTGTGGTTCGTCTCTAGTTTGCTTTTCACTTATTCAAAACATGAAGTAGTGTTGGTAGATGTCGATTCTAATAACTTGAGACCATCAGTAGCTACGCCTCGGCAGAAATGCAGTGATAAGAGTGATGCAGATGATGATAATGTAGTATAACTACAGTCCCTGGATATAATTTTTTGTAGGAATTTAGTTAGTTGTTATATTGAAAAAGTTGTTGTGTTTTTGATATTGAACAGAAATTACACTTGTCATCTTTTGTGCCAATCAGTGGTTTTCTAACATAATATTTTTGTTTTTCATTACATGGTAGGTATGTACATACCTGCCGTTACTCCTTTTCTCCTGGTATCTTATTTCTATAACTATTACGATAGTTATAGAGGACAGAGCGTCCAAAATCGTACTCCACGAGTAATATTGATGAAGTGCAATTTTAAAAAAACCGCGGGAATGAGCAGGAGGGACGAAGCTGCGCTCTAGCGACTGAGTGGTATAATATTGGAGGACTATGTTTTTCTTCGCCACCTAAAGGTTGGGCTGAAAGCGGGGGGCGATTTTTCGTCACGTTTTTTAACGTTGAGTGAGCTTTCCTCCTATCTTCTTCCATGCTTTAAATATATCTATTAGAAACCTTGAAAATCCTATCGAAATCGAAACTAAGTCATGATGGTCGGTTTTAGGTATTCATGTTGGCGCTAATTGGTTCCTGAGTAAAATTTACTTATATTTAATATAAGTTTCGGATTATTACCGACTTCAAAACTGTCGTAGGCGTGAAGGAGGAGGTTCTCCTTTCGGTGTGTCGTGGGACGACTTTTTTTTTTGCATGTCTTAACACCTTGCATTTTGGTTTATTATTTTCAATGATTAACGCTCGCACGCTTGCAAAAAACCCCTTTGGCATAAATCAATTTGAATTTCTGGCATACCAATTTGAACTTTTGACAACTCCATTACGTTACGACACCTGTCCCTGCAGCGAGGGGGTTCCACAGACATGGGAACATTTAATCGTCGACTGTGTTTTGTTTGAGCCGCAGCGGTCACACTTAATCAGGAGAGCAGTGCTGGGCGGTTCTGGTTGGCCCGTGGACTTTCCTGTGTTAGTCACTAAATACTTGAATGAATTCACAGACTTCATAAACGAAATTAATTTTGATTTATTTTAGAAATTGTATATTGTTTCAATGTTTTTAAAGATATTTTCATATAGATATAAGCTATAAATATCATTAAAATAGTATGTGTAAATTGCCTGTAGTCAGCAATGGGAGCAGGCATTTGTAATAAAAATTTAATTAAAAAAAAGCTCCATTACGTTTTGACAACTACTGGAGTCCTTTTCCACCTAAATTCCTTCTACAATGTTCAATAAAGTGTTTCTTTGTGATAGTTAATTAAATCGATGGAGATATAAGCATTGTTACCAAATTAACGTTTGTGACGATCCTACTTTTTTATAAGGGACAATCCAATTGGTTTGTTCCCGATTTGTTGGAGCTACGCCTTTAGGGTTATCCGATTCATAGAGATATGAATCGATATTCTCTTCAGGCCGGCTGATTAATCTAATCACTGGTTTGAAGGGGTAGGGTCGTCACACCCTCCTCTGTCTCATATATGGGCAATTGGGAGTATTTCAAATTTGTTGTACAAATTGAAATTCAACCTATATTGTTACACGTTCAAACTCTCCCACACCCACCCACAATTTTAAACGAACAGAGATTTAGTTCATACTCGGTGTGGAAGCATGTCTGTAGTATATTTGTATTTACAAAGAAAAGATTACTACGTAAGTAGAAGATACAGAAGTATGGCATGGCGGCGACTTCAATGCGTACCTACCTAGGACCTATCTGAATTTGCTAAGATTATCATTTTTCTCATTTTGGTGTTTACCAACATAAGTTTTGAGCTCAGCCCGTTCTTTTTTAACCCTGAAATACTAACAAGGCACCTCGCAAGCTTATACGTTGATATGAATGAGTGTGGTTTCACGTGACGTCCTCTTCTCTGTCAACACCGCAGGTATTCCTCGGAATAAAGGCATGTATTATATTAGAGAGTAAAGCAGTACGACTGAGAGGCTCCTCGTTAGTATTAGATGCAACATTTTATTGGGGGACAAAAGTGTGAATAAATTTGACATTTTCAAAGCATCACCAATGATGAAATTGACTTTTGAAAGAAATTCTTTTCAAATACATTTCTTGAAAATGAAACATTCTTTCCAATACTATGTACTAGGTCAATATAACAACATTGTAATGTCATACATCTACGTTCGTTAGTTCTCCAATAAAGTGAGGTGTAGGAAAACCCAGAGTGGCATGAGTCATCACCAACACAGATGGGGTGAGGAAGGGAAAAAACACGTCATCTGACGTCACCTCTTTTCCACTCTCCCCTCACCATAATAGCTAGAGTATATAAGCCGCACTCAGGGGTCTTCCTACATCCATTCGTACTTCAGATCCTAGTCAATCAGACTCATCATTTCTTGCCTTCACCTTACCTACAGCCCAGTTCCGCAGAGGGAACGGTTTGCCCCATAAAGGCGCCAAACATCTATCTCCCTTTAGGGACCTTTCCAGAACACTAGGATTCATTAGGTAAATGCTCCGCCTCCTGCCGGTAGGTCTGGGTCCAGATGCCGAGGTTTGCGGATAGATATTTCAAGCACTTATCTGGACAGTCTGCCGCAAAGTGGATGTAGTGCCAAAGCCGTAGGCTTAGGGATCAACCTCTCTGTTGAGAAGGGTTCAGGCTAGTTTACAAATCAGCGCATCGAGAGGACCATCGCCCTCACTCGAATACACGCAAACACAACAAACATCAACAACAACTGACATTTTTGAAGGGCTTTTGGAAAATTGTACGCCTCAGGGGCACATTGTTAGTATTGGTGGAATAGCATCCTTGTTAGTATTTCAGGGTTGAAATGTTTTTATTTTTTTATTTTTACATTTTACATTTTTTTTCAACTCTTGAGTTTTTTTTTCAGCTCAATTCAACGAGTCCAAACTCCGACTTATTTTGTTCAGATTGCTTGATATTCCTTCTCAGGATATCATAATTGAATTGTTCATCTTTTCAGAGGCCGGTGAAACCTGTGAGAGCGACTTGGACTGCGGCATCAGCAAGATGACCTGTAATAGCGGGATCTGCCAATGCCAGAAAGGCACTCACCCGTCCACTTCCAAGGACGTCTGTCGGCCCGATAGTCACTCTGTTGGTCAGGAGTGCGTCGAAACCATCGATTGCATGTTCCCCAATTCCGCCTGCAACACGACGACGGGGAAATGCATTTGCGCTTCCCACTATTATTTGAGTGGATCTTCTTGTGTGTCGGGTCAGTTGCCTTCACATTTCACTGGGGACAGGTATTGAGTAAATGTGGTAGAGCTGGAGCAGGTTACTCCAGAGTGGAGGAGCAGGAGGGATGTGATTTATTATGCCATGAATAGTCCAAACTCTAAGATTACACGACGAAAATGAGTATGATAGGATAAAAACCCAACGATCTGGGCCTATTCCTCAGAACCTTGAGATTGCTTCTTCAATGTGGTTGTATTTTTCATAGGTATTGGTGGTCCATGCAACGAAACCAACACCTGTTCATTGCAGAGCAGTCAATGTGTCAACAAAACGTGCGCCTGCGCCGAACATTTTGTGTCTGACAGCTTTGGAACTGCGTGCCTTCCTCAGCAAAGTACTGTGGGAGCTCCTTGCCAGGATACCAATCAATGCAACCTGGTAAGTTCAGAGTAAAGACATCCCTTTTCACGAAAAGCAGTAACAGAAATTCTCAGTACAGTGGCAAGGTTCTCGCCCCAGATTACTCTTGTTTTCTTTGTGCTTCGTTTCTTCTTGCAATTTCCATGTAGGCCGATTTCCCCGTGATTACTGTTATAGGTCTGCCACAGAAACTTAGCATCCCTTTGGCGCATTCTTCTGGAGAACATAGAACTACTTATCTCTTATCATGAAGCGAATCCCCGCTAATTTTTTGGGAACTTCTCCCCTCAAAAGTGACATGATTTCCCTCCTACTGCAGCTTGAAATTAGTGCATTTCCGAAATTGAAATTCATGGATCTGCTACCTAGGGGGCGCTACATGGACGCAAAGTTTCTGTGGTAGACCTATAGCGTGTTTCTACTCATCTATTTTCCAACTGTATGACGAAAAGCTTCCACTTGCTTGTAAGTTTCTTTCCAACTAAATCTGGAATTGAACAGCGCGATATCGTGGGTGAATAGAAACAGCTTGCCATCGTAATTTTGCTCGGCTAATCCATTAATATACAGTAAGCAATGCCCCTTGTGTTATTTTTTATTCGCTGATTGTTGATTCATCGCTTTTCGTTTTGTAAGAATTGACGCTTATTCCAAGTGGGCTAAAGTTGAGTGTCTGAGATCTACTACATCAGTAACGTTGATCCAATGTTTGCAAACACGGTTTAGCAGATATGGAATCTCCGCAGAAGTTGTGACAGACAGCGGACCTCAGTTCATTTCTGGTGAGATGGAGGAATTTTTGAAGCGAAATGCAATGCGACTCTTAAGAACTACGAATTACCACCTGGAGCAAAGAAAGAATAATGGCTGGTTGGAAGAATAATGAGGAAATTCCCTTGAGAAAAAAAAACGACACCAACAACAGCCCCAAGATCGCACCAAATAAAAGCATTCCAAAAGGAAATTGAAGAGACATTACCAGGCCATGAAACAAGAAGTAACTTTAGCTTTGCAAAATGTGTTATTTAGTAACGGGCCTCAGAAGACCAGTAGAGCTATTTTGGACGTCGATTCTCAACAATATTTGATAACGTAAAACCGAATGTGCGGAAACAGATGGAAAGGAAGATGCGGAAGAAGCAGGTGCAGTAAGATGGCCAGAAGAAAGGAAGAGTTTTTGATGAAGGGGAAGATGTTTGGGTGAAAAACGAGATTAACCGGAGTTGGAGAGCAGGGAGAGTGGAGAAACAAAACGGACCTTATTCTTATGAGGTACCAACAGGAGGCATACTGAAGAGAAAGCACGCAGACCAAATACGACAGGCAGTTGATGACATACTCCTCCATGTTGGAAGAGGAATACGAAGAAATGGTGAGGGGAGTAGTGTAGGATTGGGGACTTCAGTATTATTATAATAGTTTGAGTTACTATGGAAACTGCCATTCTTGGCAACGCGGACGTCATCAGCTGTCTTCACAGGGAAGACAGAATTGGTTCTGATGATTTCGCCCATTGCATCATCACCCTGGGTTAACACGAGGGGGGTGATGAGCCTGAGACTCGAACACACGACCCCACACAGTCTGAGAATCGCCATCGAAGAACCCGTGCCACAGCTGTCATGGTCTCATTGCACCCCTTTGTTAATGTAGACTGCTTGCCGTCTTTGTAACTTATAACATAACCAATTATTCCATACCTACCCTTTTCTGTGAACTTAACTCCCTGACACGTTCTGAATGATTACAGTTTGACGGAGTGTGCTCTCTGGGGAAGTGCAGCTGCTCTCTGGGAAAACACTACGTCGAAGGGTGGAAATGCTACGAGGATGTGAAGCTGGGCGGGACGTGCGCCAGGAACGGAGAGTGCGTGGCGCCCCACTCCTCCTGCCTCAAGAATGTCTGCACCTGCGACCATGGCTACAGATCTGACGGGAATTTGTGCTCCGGTGAGTGAATCATCGTAAAAGTGGTATTGGTGTGATCCCTCCAATGTGATCAATGATGTACAATAAATAGTAAATAGAATTTAGTAAATAGGTATTTTTCTTGGAAAGCAGGCAAAAACAAATCTATATACATAAAACGCCAACCCTATGTACGTACGTATGCATGTTGCCAATCGCGAGGAGTTGGAGGGGCTGTGGGAGAGTCGGATATCAGAGATGGGAGGAGTTGGGAGCGGGAGGAGTCGGAGGGAGCGGGTGGCGGGGAGAGTCGGAGGAATCGTGTTTGCCTGCTTTTAGTAGGCTTTTCAGCTAGTCGTAAATAAACACGTAATTTATCAAAAGAAAAAAATGTATGTCTCTTCCTCTATTGAAATGGAATGCAATCACTAGCAGCGCTCTCTAGTGGTTTTTGCAATAACCAGAAACAAGCAGTGGGTGTACCACAGACCCTTTCTAAACAGTGGTTACCTCAGCTAGTCCTGATTCTGTGATTCACACCTAGAAAACATCCCCAAATGGTCAAATCAGCTGATGAGTGATTCGATTGGTGTGTTGGTTGTTTTCATTCTATTTCTCTAAAACACGCTTTTTCTATTTTTGCAGGTACTTTTGGCTTCGAACCTCCCCTTTCTGCAAGTTTGCTTCTCTTCATGGTTTCAGTGATTCACTCCTACAGTTGATGTGCGACCAACCACTATATATTTTATTTATTTTTATACATGTTGATCTCATAACACTACAATTTGTTTGTTGATTAAAAAATATGCTTGTATTTTTTTTTTATTAATTTTTTTTTCCAATGTATTTCCAATAAACTAAATGATTGCAGTAGTATACATTGATAGGGTTAAATACAACAGAAATCTGATTGATACTACTTAAAGTTAGACTTAACCCTTATAGTCTAGTCAGTCATCCAAAAGGGGGGTCACCTTGCTAGGTCGAGGGGAGAAGGTTTTTTTTCCTGGTGTTGTTTGGGGTGATGCCGCAATGTGTAGTCCTAGTTTTCGACCTCGAAAACATCCCCCCGTCAATTATTAAAGAGTTTTTGGCAACCACTAACGAGCCCTAGGAACCTCTTCACAAAGCTCGGAGTAAGGGGGTGACGATGGATTTGCCTCCCGACATCCCAGACAGTCACCCGTTCCTAGAGGCTCACCGTGACGAGCGCCTCCATTCCCTCCCTGTCCAAAGTTAACGGGCTTCCTCCTTCATCTGTGTAGCATCCTCTGTTGCTCGCGCTAGTCTCCTCCTAACAGGGCCTGTGAGATTCATTTAATCCTCCGTCATGTTCAAATACTCGAAAAACCTCGGAATTTTTGCACTTTTTTTAGTTTTTGGCTTTTAACATTGAAACGGTCTATCCTACTGAAACATTCACTATGTAACGAATTAAAGAGGACAAAAATGTGCGTCCATCTTAAAAGAATAAATTAGAATCTGACCAACTGAGGTTTTTATGCCCTCTCAAAAATCTTTACTTTTCTGAAAGTGAATTAAATTTCGAGAACAAGCAAGGAAAAATCAATTCGATATCTCATATTTTCCACAAGAGGGAACGTCACAAAGATAGGTAGCTGGCATTCTCCCCTAGTAGGTAGGTAGTACCTATAGTTGGTTGTTGGTGGCAATATCAAAGCTGTTCTTTGCAGGCGAGTGATTTATACAGAAAAATGATAAACCTTCGTGGAATAATTTGCAGCGTTTTCACCTAAAGACGCTACTTTACACTGCCAGGGGCCACGTCAGGTTGACGCCGAGAAATCCTCAGAATAAATAAATCCTATAAAATAAATCCTCAGAATTCTCAACTTTTTTTGGCAAAATTTTAGGAAAAATATATTTTTTAATATATTTACCAGTGTTGCTACTATAGCGTTTTGGTGAAAAAAATTTCTCCGCCACAGTGGACCAACGCGTTTTTTCTCCCGCGTTCACGTGTTAAGGTGGTCCCAGTCGGTCGCCGTTTCTTCTTCGTTCTGGGTCAGTATTTAGCCAAATCGAAGGGGCATAAAGTTAAAAAGTTGTACTTAAATTGGAAATTTTCAAGGATCTTAGAAATGCATTAGTGCACGGTCCTAGGGAATTGAAAAACTGAAATATTGCCGCTGGAATCATCAAAATCGAACAATAATTGCCAGAGAAAAATGGGAAAACCGTTAATGCAATTATCTTTTTCCCATAAAATGAAGCTAAATTTGAAATTTTCAAGGCTTTTAGAAATTCATTAGTGCACGGGGCTTGGGAATTGAAAAATTGCCGCTGGAATCATCAATATCGAACAATAATTGCCGTTTATTCAGTAGTTTTTCCCATTTTTCTCTGGCAATTATTGTTCGATTTTGATGATTCCAGCGGCAATATTTCAGTTTTTCAATTCCCAAAGGCCGTGCACTAATGAATTTTTTAAATTTCCAATTTAAGTACGACTTTTTAACTTTTTGCCCCTTCGATTTGGCGAAATACTAAAAACGAACAGCGACCGACTGAGACCCCCTCAAGGTCACACTGGTCGCTCTACCCTAATTCAGCCCTCTCAACACAAAACTGGTTGGTCTTGATTCGGAGTAGAATAAACATACGTTTTGAGTAGGTAACCTATATTTGACATTTTTACAAAATTTGACGCTCAAAATCAATAATCTACTGTATGTACAATGGAAACTACAAACTCAAAAACGGATTTAGGCGCTCATCGCTACTTTTTGAATTTCCTCTTGTTCTTTTTGAACGGGTTTGGTTCGCCTTCCTTTGATGATGTTTTCATCCAAATCTATGGCGAACTCGTGATCAACCGGATTATCCAGAGCTTTGTTGATGGCTTCGTCGATGTTTTCCGGAGTTATGTAGTTCTTGGCTCTTTCCTGCAAAATACATAAAAAGGATTGTTTAGACTGCGAGGGAATGTTAGTAATAGGAGAAGATTTACTTTCCTCCGCCCTCTAGGCTATTTTTGACTACCGCATGAATTTACCTCCTAGCTTTAGTGTTTCAAATTCAAGAACAGAACATAAGACTACAATTATTATCTACGTACCGTATTGGAGAATCCGTCGTAACCAACAAGTCGAGTACAGGAGGCGAGCGCTTTCGATGCAAGGACATCATCTTCAGGCGTCGACTTGCTGGTTACGACGGATTCTCCAATACGGTACCTATGGAGATAATAATAGTATTCTTATAACTAGAGGAACTTGGGGTCCGGTGTAGCAATCAATCGACTTTGGACCGACACCTGTGGGGATCGCGGGTTCAAGGCTCATCGCCGGCAGCGTGCGTTTTTCGGCATCCGGGGCTCTCATCGCCCCCCTCGTCAAAACCCAGGGAGGTGGGGCAGTGGGAAGCCATGGAGAAATCATCAGAACGAATTCTGATCTTCCCTTTGGAAGACAGCTGATGACGTCCGCGATGCCAGGAATGGCAGTGTACAAATCGCACTGCGAGTTCTCAAGAGGCGCTTTTGGGTACAAGAGGCGCTTATCAAAGTTTTAAAATTACGAGTAAAACACGCTTGAAGATTTTACTTTTTTCCCAACTCAATTGTGTCACTGCTATTTTAGCTGGATTTTAAATTTTTGTCGAATTCTGTTGAGAATTTAGTGTACTATCGATGGAACTAAGAACTGATTCGGATCCAACCAATAATATAGGGAGAAAGACGTAAAATCACCAAAAAAAAAACGTTGGAATTTGTAAAAGCGCCCCTTGTGTTTTCTTGCTTTATGAAGTTGAACCCATTCACATTAGACCCTTTGAGAAAAAAGTTGTATATTTTTTATTGAGAAGAAGGCGTTTCACAGGAAACTCAGGGCATAAGGGGCGCTTTTTGTAAAACGCCTATTGGCCTCCTACCCGAACATGACATCACAACTGAGGGTCTCATCAAGCGCCCCTTGGTTATGAACTTTTTCCTTTGTTTCTCTAAATTCCATAAGGGCTTATAGTGCTCTCTTTCGGAGGTATCGAAAAGTCAGTAGTACCAAAGTGTAGATCTTGGTTTCGTGGTTCCGACAGTGTAATTTCAAAAAATGAGGTACAAGGGGCGCTTTTTGTAAAATGCCTCTTGTGAACTCGCAGTGCGAAATGAAAGCTAAAATTGAGAACCAAAACACAGGAGGAGAACACAACACAAAATCCTGCTACATCTGATCTAAATTGAAACTGGTTATAAAAGTGTGAGGTTATGAAGGTTACAGTCATCAAGAAAGCCGTCGTCCTTGACGCCGCCAAAAGCTGGCATTTGGTGGCGTCCAAGACGACCGAGCTCGCTGTCCGAGTCGTCACGCGTGCGCAGTCACCATTTTCAGACGGTTGCATGGATATTACTCGCGGATGGTCGTCACAAAAGACGTGGCAAAAACTCTCTATTGACAATTGGTGACGATCCAGGAGCCAATTTCGGCAGAGTCTGTTTAGAATACCTAAACGTGGCTGGCCCGTGAATAACCTTTCTATTTATAACAGTACATTCTTTTTTTTTTTATTGTCAACTGTAATCATTTGTCATCCATTACCAAGGCAACATAGACAAAGCATAGCTCTAGCACTTCTGGTCACTTGGGACGTCAATAGAGAGTTCCTAGTAGGGTCGATTTGGCTTAGACATGGCACGCCGGAACCAGATGGTCCGCCATGTTCTCAATACGGCGCACTGGATTGCCTCCTAGTGACGTATTCTACTGTAATATTACGGTGCCGGATTGGATACGACGCTGGATTGAGTGTGTGTAATACGTCACGCCGTATCTAAGCTGAACCAAATCCACAAGGAAATCTCTAATGACGAAGGACCAACGTCTTTTCCAGCTGGCTTACTCACTGGAGGCAGTTAGCAACGTGATTGTGCGCTCTAGATTGACGTTGCTGGGCTCATTGAGCTGACATGAAAACTCTCTAATATAACTAATCTAACTCACTGTACTAATTGACATACCTTTTCTTGACGAACAATTTCTTCTGCTTTCATTTTCATTTCCAGAGCGGCCTTCCTCGCTTTTTCAACGGCCTCCAGGATCTCCTCAACTTCCCTCTCTTTTTCTTCAGCCAACAGCTTTTCTCTGTGTTCAGCAACTCGAGCGTTCCACTCCGCGTTGATTCGCACTGCTTCTTGGTGGGCGTCTTCTTCCCGTTTGGCTATTTCAGCGAGGACCTCCTCTCCCGTCGACATGGCTTTCGTTCTTTCAGAGAAGAATAGTCTACAGAGAAACAAACGAAAACCCATCCATGTGAACTTGTGGGAGGAATGAATTGGTGTACAGCACAGCTATTTTAAAAAAACGCAATCTCCAACACTTGCTGATGAACTGACCAAGAACAGTCTTCAACGAACCCCCCTCTTCAGGATGGGACTGCGGGAGTCGACTACAGAAGCAGAATGTTTTAATGCTTGCAAAGAGCCACGAGTGACCAAAAACTGATCAATGAGTTATGAGATATGCCGACCCTTCTCCTAGTAGATTTTTAAATCAATTTGCGCAATCTCGAAATAACCCTGTTTTATTCGGTGGTCCCGAATCTTCTTGGGACAACAACCTAATTCACTTTAGATCACCTCAGTTCTCCAAACATTCGACGATGTTTACGAAATTATCTGAGTTTTGTCGATTCCTACAAAATTACCTGAGTTTTGTCGATTCCTACGGAATCACTGAACCATTCCCTATATTTTACAGGTTTTCAGTGACTTACGCTGGGTTCACAAGCGTCCGACTTAATAAAAACGGAGTTGAGTAGAACGTTATCTATTTCCACGAAAATAATGAGTTACAAGTTAAATGATTTCGACGGTTAGGTCATCATCAGTAACAAACAATAACTGAAGGTAAATCACAAAGAGCATAGCTTATATAGTCACAAGTGAAAGGGAGCTTGAATCCCATTGGTCGAGAAAGTCAACGTCATACCCAATCAGATAAGTGAAAGGAGAATCCTATTGGCTCAGAGAAGTGAAGGGACCTGGGAGGATCATCAAATGCCAATCAAGGCAGACAAAGTGAAAGGGAGCTCAAACATTGGTGAGGGTAACATTGTGAAGGGGAGACCAAGCTATTGTAGGAAGGAACCCATCAATGGTGAAACATGTTGAGGGACCACCTCATTCAGACATTTACCAGACCTATCACTCTTAAGAATCTCGAACTTTTCAAGCACATCCAACATACCTCCCTTCGGGCAAAAATGAGGAAATTCTGTGTACTGTCCGTTTGTTAGATCAAAACTAAAGTTATGATTGGATTCTCTTAGGTGATTCGCAAAAGCAGAATCACCTTTGCTATCCCTGAAATCCTTCTCATGCTCTTTTATTCTTTCCCTAAATTTCCTAGATCAACCACCACAGCTCTTTATAATTTGGTAAAAAATGTACATGATGACCTAGACCAAAAGCGATTAACTCTGTCCACCTACTATGATTTTTCCAAAGCTTTTGATGTAATGCCCCACTCCATTTTGTTCAGTAAACAGAACTCCCTCGGGATAAGAGGGACTCCCCTTCAGTGGATAATGTCCTTTCTCTCAAACAGAGAACAATCCGTGGTTGTGAACCACCTTGATGGCTCCACCAAAACCCGATCGGTATCAGATTTTGTTAAAAATCCCATAGGGGTTGCTCAAGGTTCGACGCTAGGCCCTCTATTTTTTGTCCTATTCATTAATGACTTGCCTAAAATTGTCCAGAATTTGGAAAAGCCATCATCAGCCACAGCACAAATCAGTCTTTACGCGGACGACACATGCCTTCTGACGAGTGCTGATAACTTCGAGGATTTAGCTCAGATTACCAAACTAAATGATGAACTGATTAGTGGCTGGTGTGATTCGAATGGCTTGGTAATAAACAAAAATAAATGCGTCACCATCAACTTCACCCATACAAAACAAGATATGTCAAGCCTATCAAGCGATTACAACCTACTAAAATCCCATAAATTCCTAGGGATGTTTCTGGATGAAAGTCTCAAATGGACAGCGCATATAGAATACCTTGCTGGTAAGTTGAATAGTGCAGCATTTTGTATAAGACGTTTGAGGAACTTCCTAGATGACGTCAATCTGAAATCAGTGTACTATGCCAAGTTTCACTCCCTCTTGAGCTACGGACTTGTTGTTTGGGGTAATTCTAACGAAGCCAAACGGTTGTTCCTAATACAAAAACGTGCTATTAGAACTCTTGCTAGATTAAACTCCCGAGACCATTGCAGAGATGCTTTCAGAAGATATAAAATATTGACATTGCCATCACTCTATCTACTCGAATGTGCGTGCTACGTGAAAAACAACGGGAAAGCATTTAAGACCAATGGAGATTTAAATAAGTACCCAACTAGGTATGCTTCCTCCCTTTCAGTGCCTTATCGTAGAATGACAGCCACAGCCAACAGTGCTCAAATGATGTGCATACAAATTTATAACGCAATTCCCTCAGATATTAAAGAATTACAAACCTACTCCCAGTTCAGGAAAAAGTTGACGTCCTTCCTAAATGACAAGTGCTGCTACACAGTACAAGAAATGAGGAATTTCACCATGTTGGAATTTCCTATTTTTGACCCCAAAATCGGATTCAGCACCTCGAAAAACCTCCTAAGGCAAACTTTCAGCCCGAACTTCATAATTTACGAATAAACAAAACAGTGTAGAAAATACGAACGTTTAAAAAAACCGGGAAAATGACGTCATCCTGGAATAGTTCATTTATGGCCGCTTGAAGCGCTGAGATCGAGAAATCTATAGTCCCCAGATGCAAAATTTCACGAAACAGTAAAGTTCGAAATCGAAAAACTGAAGAAAAAAATAGAAAAAGCAAGATAGGGAAAATTAGGTTTCCCCTGTTTTTGTTTGATAACTTTTCTCTTAGAAAACACGATTTCGTCGTCCCAATGGGCAACACTGGGAGGAGACGGCGATCCGAACAGCCAATCAGCGAGCGTTCCCGCTTCACGTCCGTTTTCCCGGTTAGTTTTGAAATCAAAAATTTTGATTGTCTCCCAAAAATAACAGGAGACTTATTTTCCGAAATCAGCTCGATTTTCATCTATCCCACACCATTAACTATTCAGGAAAAATGCAAACAGAATTCGGTGAAATTCCTCATTATAGGACCATAGGTAGCTGAATGCCTTAGAATGAGTATTAAAAATCCTTGTGAGTTGATCAGCGGAGGAATATAGATTGCGGAGTACTCTAGCTGTATACGTTGTGATAATTCCTGTTTTAAAAACTGACTTTGATTGTAAATTGACTACTATGTTGTATGTGTGTTTTTATGTATACATGTATGTACCGCAATAGTTATTTATTTAAGACTGTGATAATGATTAATTAGGTGATAATGACTATATTAAGCGATATTGGCTGTGAAGATGAGTGTTGTGTGATAATGAATGTGATATTAGGTTAAGCTGCGTGTTCATTTGTTCTAAAGATTAGTTATAGATTTTATGAGTGAGCTTTGTCGTTTAGTCTAAGATGCTCTTCTTGTTGTCGGTGTTGGAGCCGTTTGCGGGTGTATCGTGGGCTGGGGCTGCCTTGGTCCCGCCCGGGGGTGGCATCCTGTCCTGGTTCGTCCTTGGGTCGGATGTGCGGAGCCTTCTCTGACGCGCTGTGCTTTTGGCTTTGGGACGCCACCATGGTGGGTGGGCCCGGGCGAGGCCGGGGTTCCCCTGGCCCCGCGCCGCTTGCGGCTCACACACACCTCACTGACTTGCCATATTCATACCTCAAGTTGTATGTATTTGTTTATTTTGGCCAATAAAATTCATTATCATTATCCTACCAGTTTGACCACAATACTCAAGCCCACAAGAACATTTCAGCTTATAAACCCCACTTTTATCTTGAACGCTAATTTTATCTTTAACCCCTGGTGTGTATAAACCCTCTGATGGACTCCCAGTGTATAAAGGGTCTGACAGACACGCAGCAACCGTAAAGTTGTTTTTCAGACACATGATTGGTTAATTAATATATTTTTCTTCAAACCAACATTTTATTAGTTATAACAATGTAATTAGACTTTCTCCCAAGTAGTATAAGGGGGTCTCAAGGAGTCTAATTTGAACAGAATTTCAAAAACTATGATCTACGATACCCAACATGCGAAAGGTAGGTAATCCGCAGAAGTTCTCATCCGTATTCAAGGTGAAACACACAAAAACCCACGAAATATGTGGTTTCTGGTGTCCTGGCACCATGGTGGCACAAAGAATACAAAGAATTCATGAAAATACAGAGCTATGTTGATAATGTCCCCTCAATTTCATAGTTTGGGTACAATTTTTAAGTTATAAAGGAACAGAAATATTAAAAATCGGATATTTTGTGAATATTATCCCTCCCACTCGCCCCCTCTCCATGCTAATTTCGATATTCTGGTCATTCGAAGTCATCTGAACAAAAAAGAATTTAGCAAATCGGTTGGAAATTGGGTCATAATTATGTCCGAAAACTTATGTTTTTTGGTTGCCTGTGTATAAAGTGTCTGAGGGACACGGTGGTATTCAGGAACTAAAGAACAAAGTACTTTTCGTGGCGGTTAGATCACAGCAGAAGGTTTGAACCTTCTATTCGTTTTATCCGTGTGACGTCACACAGAATGGATGTTGGAAGAAGAAGGAGAAGAAGAAGAAGAATAAGACTAATCTCCCTGAAAGGCGGACATGTCGACTCCCTTGTAAACAAAGATTGTATAGAATATTGCATAGGTTTTTCATTATGCCAATCTGTGCGGTTATTAGTTGCTCTTCTCGTCCTGGAAGCGGTATTTAATTTTTTGGTTTGCCAAAAGTGATTAGAAACAGTGTGCAAAGACAAGAAACTTTCCGAAAAAAGAAGAATATCAGCCTTTTGACGTCGCTGCTTCCCAGCCTTCTGACAACCATGATTTTCGATGAACTGACAATTTTATAACCAGCTTCAAATTATCTTATTATTATTATTTGTACACGTTTTCTTTTTCATCAGTTAGGTATTTGTTTGTTTCCCCGGGAAATATCATGTTGTTCACCTCTCGAAACCAACTGCTCATCACGAAAATTCTGTAATCTTCACATCAAGTTCATGGTGTAGGTACTGCCTATCGTTAATTCTGTGCGAATTGTATATTGTTTCAATGTACAATGAAATTTCTGAATAAATTGCGTGTTTTTCATTGAATGTTGTACATTATTCCATTATATCAACACACCTAACTACAGATCTACAATAAATAGACGATGGGAGTCAGCTCACGTAAGTACCAGTAAGGGTTTCAAGGAAAGAAGTTACAATAGTTATGAAGTTTACCTTTGAAAAATACCTTCTTTTCTAACAATGGTAGGGATTTGGTTCATTATGGATATCTGCATTTAGTTGTTGCGTCTATAACGCACATCCGGAGTAAGACTGGTATAAGTCCGAAATTGGCGGTTTTGAGTTATATATTCCACCAGATAGCTCTCGTCGAGCTCTACACGGGGGTAGAACGGGTTTAACGATAACTTAGTTATTGGCCGCTAGAGAGCAGATAAACCAGTATGGTTCTGAGCCATTCTTCTACCATGGCGTCGGAGCAAGACTGGATCACTTCAGTTATGCGCCAGACGCCGAAGTGTGATGAACTCAAGGTATGTGTAATACTGGTATATATCAGATGTACCGCTTTTGATCCAACAATAATTAGAGTGGTTGATCTAGTTTTAAATTACAATTACATTGCAATACTGGTTTATTTTGAGATGCACCAGTATTTCTCCAAAACAAAATGGAATTTCTCTTTGGTCTGCATGTTGTAACGTTGGTATAATATGAGATGTACCACTTTTGATCCGAAAGGTCATGTATTGGTTCCACTTTTAGAATTACAACTCTGGTTTATTTTGAGATGTTCCACCATTTCTTGGGGTAATAGTGGTACATCATAGGAATTTGATCAATTTAAGCATGCTGGTCGCAAATGAAGAGGTAACGAAGCAATTTTGGTATAGCACATGATAGTTAAATAGTATATGAGTGCCGTAGACCCTTGAGATATTAAAAAAATTCGTTCAGATGACTGTTATAGAACAACAAAGAAGTCGAAAATCTTTAAATGCGATTTCCCATCAGTTGGGTTTTTTGACTTATACCAGTCTTACTCCGGATGTGCGATAAGTTCGTGTATCAATCATAGTAGGATTGATCTGTACTACTTCTCTGTTTGTGAAAGTCTGTATGTGCGTGGTAGTTAGAAACAAAACACTTGCTCTAAACTATCTAGAGATATGTTGTTGGAAAACAATGAACCAGTAGATAAGTAGCTACTGAATAATCGGTAGTTATTACTTATATGAGACCCAAAAAAATGCATTGAGAACTCTGGAAAATCTAGGTTTGTGGTGTTCACTAGGTACTTTCTAAAGGCGAATACGCTCAACCATCAGGTTCTCTATGTGAGTAGGTATTCATTATCGATCAACACACCTAACTACAGATCTACAATAAACAGAATATCAGTTCACATAAGTAGGTACAATTTAAGGTTTCAAGAAAAGAAGTTCGTAGGTACAACATTTATAAAATTTACCTTTGAAAAATACCGTCTTTAGCAGTTAGTTGTCTGTAAGTTTGTATATCACTATATCTATCGAAGTAGGTTTGATCTGTACTTCCTTTTTTGTGAAAGTCTGTACGTCCGTGATAGGTAGAAACAAAACACCTCCTCTAAACTATCCAGAGATATGTTGTTGGACAAACAATGAACAAGGAGACAGAGAGCCACTGCAAAATCGGTAGTTGTTATGTTTGAGACCCAAAAAAATGCAGTAAGAACGCTGGAAAATCTAGGTTTCTGGTGTTCACTAGGTACTTTCTAAAGGTGAATACGATCAAAAGGTAGGAAGGTTTCATATCACAATGTAGGGTCAGAAAAGGATGTAAATAGGCACTTGTCTCCAGTTCTCCATGTAAATAGGTATCCAAGTAGTAATACGTTTGTTCAATGTGGCGAATAATTATTCAAATTTTCATTCTGAAAAACTTATTTCGAGAGTTTTCAATTGACACTAATGTTTGTGCCAGCCTGGTTTGCTTGTCAGCATGACTGTTGACACCTGTCATGTCCCTGTTCTTTGTGTCAAGACCCCTCAGTGTCTGTATCAGCTGTTTGCAATCTGATCGCTACTTACGATTACATAATTGCTATAAAAGAATAGAAAGAAGAAAATAATGAATATACCACTATCATTCTGTTTGCATACCAAGAAATAGGACCTATGTGGTATGTAAACATAATGACTCGCTGACAGCGAGTCAAAATGGCGCCCTTTCACGACCAGCTGATCGGGTAAGCTGAGAAGGTTAGGTTTGATAACCTAAGGTAGGTTAAATTGAGTCTCACGGATATCACCCATAAAGGGGGGACAGGTACTAGGCGCCTGGGATGTTCTAGATGCTCACTGTTGTCAACATACTTCATTGAAATTTCCCTCGTGTCTGTCAGACACTTTATACACACCAGAGGTTAACAGAACCCAACGAAGCTTTGAGATTATTTTTATTTTTAAACCCTACTTTGAAACCTCTAGATGATAACATTTTGCCAATTTTGTCAGAAATCTTTCCATAATAAGGTATACTTATCCACTTTTTCTCTTCTAATACAACTTCTCTAACCTAATTAGAAACCCCGTCTCTACACTTTTTCCTAAGAACCTTGTTCCATATGGAATCAATGAGACATCCCCCATATCCATTGCTTGCGGCTATACTCCTAATAATAGTTTTTTCTTTTAGGCTGCTCTTGGCCAATCAGCGGGCAGAACGGAGAGTCGGAAACGCAGAGCCGGACGCTTGTGAACCCACCTTTTCTATCACTTACGGGTACCGGACTGAAGTTAGCAATATTAAGAAAAATGCTGTAAAACCAAACTGGACCAAATTTGAGCACTGTACTCCACTGAGTTAGGCGCATAACGTAGGAATGGAAAGAAGTGTGGAAGAGAGGAGTGGGCAAATTTCCTAAATTCACATCTCAACACTAGAAATCGGTAAACTCGTTACTGCTGTTCCGTGCATGAAATTGTTCCCCTCCTCAAATTTGCAAAAAACGTTGCTCAAATCAACGATTTTACGGAATTTGTTCGGAATATTGTCAATTTCAGCCCGGTCTTCAAGGTACCTACGTAATATAGCGGATTGTAGGTACAGGTTCTATAGAAGATATCTCACCTCAAGGATTTCATTTCTGTTCGGTATTGGTTGTGAAGTCTCTTCAGTTCTTCATGCTCGTCCGAAGGAGGTCTCTTCCTCTCGGGTACTTTGAACATCTTGGACTTGGCGACGGGCAACCATCTCGGCTTCTTCCTCCATCTCACTTGAACCTGACTGAACGGGCTGGGAGACATTTGGTCCGTTAAATTACACACTAGTCTACGAAACATGATTTACTTTGATTCTAAAAGCTAATAATTTATTGCTGTTCTGCAGTAAAACGTTATAATATCCGCACAAGACTCAAATCCGCATTTCTCGAAATTTTATTGATATCACGAGAGCACCTCCTTAATAAGGAGTCCTTATCTTCTTCTTCTTCAACGTCTTCATGGTCTTGAGAAACACCCTCGTGTAGCCATTGAGTGGGTGTGTCAGTCAGAAGAGTGCCCTCCAATCATGGTTACCGTGGGACTCAACTGCACCAGATTGGTCTGCGAATTTCGTCGAGTTGAGGGAATTGCGGCTTAGAAGAAACCTCCTCTACGGATACAGCCTAGTACGCTGAAAAACAACATTATCATCGATTGTCCAAGATACAGGGTCTGTTAGGTTCATTGGCCCATCACTTGAAAATCCCAAACTCTTTTGAACAAACTGTGAGCCCCCGCTCACTGGAACCAACAAGGTGACGGGGCTGGGGTAGGTTGACACCTCCCTTCCTGAACCCCAAGATGCCGCCCCCACAGAGCCACCTGCAGCGAAGGACTGTGGAGGGGTACTCTGGGCCAGCTCTACAGGGGCGTGGTCCGCCCCCCTACGATAAGGACGCCGAACTCCACCAGAGGCGTCCGAACACTACTTCATCCATGAATGCCGGGGGTGAAACAAACTGTCAATGTCCGCCACAGCAGCAAAGCTTCAGCCGAACCCGAATGGCAGCCTGATTTTGGAGAGGAAGGCCGTGGATGACGTCACGAATGGGAGGGGGAAACCCTCGAGATCCAACGGCCTGCGGCGGCCATCACACCTTCCCCAGAGCTCAAACAAGTAAGTCCCGGCTGAACGTTTTTCCCCAAAAAGCGCGACGAGTACGTTCCGGCAGAAAGTCACTCCTGTCCCTTTTTCTCTAAAAGTCAGTGCGAGAGTAATTACCCCCTGAACTTGCTGAGGAGTAGTCCCCATCATCCCTCTGTTCGGATTCATCGACATCCGACTGGAGAACTTCATCAAACCGCATCAAGATCGTCGAGGATACCTTCGGGCCCAACACGTGAGTGCACAAACTAAGTATCTAACTCATTTTTGGCCAAAAATAGTTAGGCAGGTGAAACATAAAACAGTGGAGAAAGTTCTAGAGAGTAGTAGAAAATTGTTAGTGGAAAGATTGTAATTTTTGGTAATAAGAAAAAGACACGAACAATAAAAAACACACTAGAACACAGCGAAGACACAGCTTGGAAATTGTATCGGAAAAGGAATTTGGAAAGTATTGTCAATTTTGGAAACCTTGTTAAATCCTAGTCTTACACTCTAACACGATCTCATTCGTATTTCTTGTCAATTTCAACATTTGCCCCTCAGGCTTGTACTACTTTGTTATCAACACACTTGTGTCCTTAAATAAATCTACTTACCTGGTATTTTACTCCATATCTTGTGTTCTCTCTGAGTTCATCCTGCATCATATCAGCTGAGGTATTTAGGGGTCAATAAATAACTTCAATTTTCAATATTTAATCTTTAATTCATTTCAGACCCATCAAGTCGTGTCCGTCGGACACACTTTGCAAAAGAACACGTCCTCGTGGTCGGTTGGGTCACTTGTGTTTTAGACACAAAAGACACGAAGGACACGCCCTTCTGGCACAGGACACATTTAGAGGTCCGAGGTAGAACAAAACACCCTCCAGGTTTAACAGCATTATATTTAGTATTCAAACAACCCAGGAGTCAACACCTTCGAAGAGCTACCATACTTCACAGGTAATTACCATTTATTATCCTAAATTTAACGTAGAATTAAGTTGTTTCGGTCTTTTCTTGACTCCCCCATTTCACAGTTAAACACAAAGTAGTTTCCCTTCAGGAACCTACTCAGTTGCTACTTGGGCTAGGTAACTAAATTCATTTGTCAACTTTACCTAGACAAGTAGGCTTACAGATTGGTGACAGCGTTGAGACTTGTCCTCAATACTGGCATCCCGTTTGTCAAGTCAAGTAAGAGCAACGGCTTACAAATTGGTGGCAGCGGTGGGATTTGCCTTCTACCACTGGTACCCAATTTGTTAGGCACACCGGCTTACAAAACAATTATTATTCACTCAATATTGCAGCAAATATACCTGAAATGATGTATTTTCATTTAAAAAATTGAATTAAGAATTAAATTTTCTTCAAGATTGTGAAAACACATTCCATTTTATGTTACCTACATTTTTTTTAAATATAATTTTTTGAATAAACTCTTCATGGATATGGCTACAGGCTAATGCCAAATGAAGGAAAAAAAGGAACCTGCTTCTTAACACATTCAACACGAGTCATCGGCCGAAAAAACGGAGTTGATTTCCCCCATGTTGACTATGAGCAGGAAGTGGGATGGTATCCATGCTGAGAAAATTCTATCGAAATGAAACCATTTCGAATTTGGCCTTCTGGAAGCGAGGAGATTCTTGGATTTTTACAGGACGATCGAACCACTCTTTTTATCGAAATGCAACATTGAAAGAAAAAAACGGAGAATGACGCGGATCTGCTTCATGCTGTGTTGAATGTGTCTATGGATGAAACGTTGAATAACCAATGAAATTGGCTGACTAAACTACTGATTTTTCCACTTTTTGAAGCTGTATCGAATGGGACCGAATACAGGTCTATGAAACCACCTTCTGCGATCTGTGGTGATTGGCACATAGTCCTGCACCATTTCTTTCTAGACTGTACCTTCACAACCAAACTCAGACAGTAAATTGAGGACGAAATGGGAAAACCCTGTTCAACGATGGGGTTCCTGAGGGAGGGAATGAAAGACCCAGAAAAACTGGGACTTGAAACGATACCTAATGGAAAATTTGGCCTTCAAAGAAAAAGTAGACCGTAACCAAAATCCTTTGTGACTACGCAAACCGACGGTTACGATCAACAGATGGAGAGGAAAAAGAAGAAGAAGATTAACATAATTTTCATTGTAAATTCAACATTATTATGGCATTGCAATTCTAGAATTATACTATATATATCTGATAAGTATTACTTTCTTAGAAGAATCGAATTTCGTCGTTAACTCAAATGTGTGGAAGTGTCGGCTAGCCAGGCTCTCACCTGGGTCTTGTAATGAATTCTATCGGTAAGTTTGTACTGTTCAATACGGTTGTTTGTAAAATGCTGTTGCTGTTGAAGGTGGGTGTCCACCAGAACTGTGCAGCAGATCTCATACCTACCTACAATGTGGTTTTACGTGCCTAATTATAGACTATAGACAATCTACTATTCTACAATTCTATTCTACTTTAATTATAGAGATTATAGACAATCTACTATTCTACTCTGCCATTGCTCCTTCCACTCTTCATCCAACCTCGAAGTCCTCCCCTCAGAACGTTTATTTCGTTCTGTAAATTTCTCCCCTAAATTCGGTAGTAAACATTTTTTGATTTTATTAAGGCAAAGCTGAGTTTTCTGCTTAACCTTAAACCTTAACAAGCATAAGAATTTGACAAAAGTTACTCAACGAGTTGATTTTTCTCTTATCAGGGAGTCTCACAAATAGTTTTTTGGAGGCACTAGACAGATGGGGAAATTAACGCACTTTTCAACCGTGCCCTTATTTTTACCGTAAATTAACCCATTCAACCCTGAGCTTGAGGGGCTGTCTGAACAGCAGGCCTGCGCATATAGATTAGAGGGGTATTCATGGTCTGATTCGATTGTCGAATCGTCGTAAACTCAAGGGTCTCATGAAGCTCCCACATTTTCCCCCGTCGAATCGTCGAAAATCGAATTGTGCGTAGCGCTCCTTGGAGCATCAGACGATAACCAAATCGGTGCCAAAAGAACCGCATGTTCATTAATTTCCTTTTAGTTGAAAAATGATAATACCCCAGAGGTTCCTAATAAAAGCCTTTAACAAAGTTCCTAGTACACGAACGAAAAAATCTATGGCTAGAATTAAAAAATGATCATGCTTCAGACTTCTGAATAGGCACCTACCGATGAGGAATCTTGTCTCAAAGAAAAACCATTGCTACTTCCGTCACACAATTTTGAACGCATTTTGGTCCTTAACCCTGGAATGGAATCGTCACGTAAATTTTACACCTGTGGCCTTGAAACAGTCGCCCACCCCACTAGCGAAAAGGGCGGGAAGGCACCACTCCACCTATGCTATCCCTAGGGTGTCCCCCTTCAGTCGCGCATGCCCTCTGCCACCGAGTTAGTCGCTGTTGTCTCTCACAGGCCTGTAAACTGAACTCGTGGTGTAATTTTTACAACGTTTCCAATAATGTAGGTAGAACGGTGTAATTTTCACACCACGTTTCCATTCCCTGCCCATTCATGGTGTCAAAATAACATCATTTTTGTTTCACGAAACAGCCATAATATGGCTATAATTTTTAATATGGCTATTATTTTATATATTATATAAAAAAAAACACAGTAATATTCCTAAATCTTCTATTGCTTCCGAGTCTACCTATTCCTAAAATAACATCATTTTTGTTTCACGAAACAGCCATAATATGGCTATAATTTTTAATATGGCCATTATTTTATATATTATATTTAAAAAACACAGTAATATTCCTAAATTTTCTATTGCTTCCGAGTCTACCAATACGAAGCAATTTGCTTTCCTGTTCCTTTGAAGTGATTTTCATTGTTGGAGGTTACTTTTTCTAGTCCGTCAAATACCTTGAAAGACTGAGAGGAAAACTGTTGAGTTATATTTTTTGTAATACGAGCTTGAAAATAAAAATGTGTTCATTGTTGAAAAACTATTTATTGGACTGGTAAGTAGTAGTAGCACCTGGCAGTACCCCTTTTGCTATTGAAATCAGCAGAAGTATTGAACATGGATATTGAGCCCAGGAAAACGAATAGAAATCAAGGGAAAATAGAGAAAGCAAAGAGAATTGGCTCAGAATCCCCTCATTTTAGTAGTATAGAGGCAATTATTGTCTCGAGAACGGCCACAAATGTAGTAGAGAACTATACTTGAATGAAAAAAGTGTAAATCAATGTAGAGAGCTGACGAAATAGGTTGAATATTGATGTTTTCTGACTGATGTAAAAATTACCTGACGTTTCCATTAAGCACACATCGGGTGACGATTCCATTCCAGCGTTAACTCATGGCTGAAACATGTTCGATGCTAGAAAGGAGAATGCTATGCTCGCTTTAATGCCAGCAAGCAACATTTACACTTCTCCAGCAGATGGTTGCGTTTTTCCTTAGCCACTTGGGTGGCTCAGCTCCACTCATTAAATTTTAATCGAGAAAAAAAGCCACTTCGAACACAATAAAAACGAAATAAACGAAGGGAAAAACGGAATAAAAAACAAAAAAAGGTGTTGTTAAAAGAAAAACTCAAAATGAAAGGACGATAAGATCTGTTGATTGATGTTATGATGGTTGCTTCGCACAACTGCCGCAAGCGCTAGGATCACATTTTGTAATTCGACGTCGAATCTCGATTTATGACGCCTTCAGCCCGGCGTATTAGCCGGTGCGCATGCGCACTGACTCTCGTCGACTCTCCAAATTCGACGTTGAATCTCCCAGACCATAAATACCCCTTATATCTACACTTGATCGATTTTTTTCTGTGCTCGTATAGGAGTTGTATGGCTATTGAAATGATAAGAGTACATTTTTTCCTGCCCAAGTTTCCATAAACATACCCCGCTCCTACCCAACCATTTGAAAGAGATGGTGTTGAATGCTTAGTCACGTCAGCATATGACGTCACTGGTCCACCACGAAAGCACGCCCGCCAGCATATGATGACGCCGGGTTGATTGGGTTAAGGAAGTTATGGCAATGTAAGCGATCACAGGTCGTAAATGGGGAATTTGCCTCAATTTTAGATTCTGGAATTTCAAGTCAAATCCTATAATAGGGCCCTACAATAACGTTTAACACTAGGAATAACCAAGGGGAAAAAATTGCCGTAGGAGAAAATGCCTAAACAAGTGAAGCCTCTGTTACAAAACACCGCGAAAATCGAGGAATATTGTTGACGTCATACGAAAAAAAACGACGCGAAAACAACTCCGACAACAGAGTTCTAGCACCGCCACACAAAACAATCCAGTGAAATGGCTACTCGAATAATGTGATTCAAATCTTGAAACTAAATAAGAGAAGATGAAGACTAATAATGCTTGATAAACAAGTAGGTAGAATCGTATTGTAAAAAAGTTAGTAATATTGTTTCTTTTGGTCACTTTTGTGTCTGGGTTCTTCCTGCCAGTTCGCGGCACACTCTTGTGTTAATCCTTTGTAAGCTAAAAGTTCGTGTATGTTCCGCTTCTTGGTAAGCGCCACAGAACCTCCTTTGAAGTCAGATTGGTAGAATATCCGTTACGTTTCAAACATGGCTTCCTCTTACACATTGCCACCACATTTAAAATTTCCATCTTCCTTAAATTCTCTAAATTTTCTGGATGCGTTTTCGAGCAGCTCACTATGGTTTTATTCCATAAAAACGCTGCAAATTATTACACAACGGTTTATTATTTTTATTTTTCTATATAGATCACTCGTCTGCAAAGCCACCAACCATCCAACATGAAGAAAAACATCGATCGCATTTCGGTCAGCTTTAATTTGAACGGAGATTAGGCCTCTTTGCGATTCACACTCGTGTTTCTGATTTAGCGTACGTACAAACTCTAAATTCTCGTAGTGAGCGAACGGTTTGTCCTACAGAGCTCCGGGTGGTCTCAAAAAATTCTAAAAATTCTATAGAATCTTAAATTGAAGGAAAAACAATACCTTTACGTCAAAATTTTTTGAGTTAGGGCGTTTTCGAAATTTCAAAATTGATTTTGGAACCCTTAGAAGTGACCTACCTCAACCAAAATCTTCGGGGCACAACTAGACCCTAAATGGAGCCTACATACCAAATTTCATCAAAATCGGTCAATGCTAAGTGGCAAAAGTGCCGCGTACGGCGGACGGACAGCCAAATTTTTATTTGATTTTTGGATTCTACGTACCTTGAAACGTAAACCATCAAATTTTGAGGGGGTGTTAAAAAAAATTTTTTCTTGGTCGATTCCAAAGGTTCATTATTGAAAATAATAAACCAAAATAAACCCTCATTCGAAAAAAAAAAAAATGTGAGGCAAATTCCCCATTAAAAAACCATCTTGAAATTGAAAAAAAAAAACTCGGAAAAGCAAGGGATTACAACGAAATTGCTAAGAGAATTTTTTTTTACATAAATTACCTAGTTGTAGAATCGACTCCCGATGGTTTCCGGTCCTTAACATGGGACACGCTGTATAAGGACCCATTAGGTCTATCTGTAACATCTTACACCTCAATAATCCATCCATCTATCATCTTTTGTCACAGATGGAGAAGTAGAAACCATACTCTTACCTGCGGACGTTGAAATAGTAAACTTCGAGGGTTGTGAAGAGGCTGATGGATTCACTGAGTCTCAGACGGTCATCACAACCGTTGATCAAGTGGATTGGACTAACGTACAACTAACCATCGGTAAAGTAACTATTCCGATTCATTAAGTGTAGTATTGAAGTACCTTCTGACAATACTTCGACTTTAGTATTAGACTCTTTGTTGAAAGATGTGGAATCGAGTGCCTTTGGTGGTGATTTTGGGTCCTACGGGAGTTGGAAAGTCGAAACTATCCTTGGAACTAGCGAAGAGATTCTCCGGGGAGATCATCAGTGCAGACTCGATGCAGGTGTACAAAGGACTGGACGTGATTACCAACAAAGTGACAGACGAAGAAAGGGCTGTAGCCCCGCACCACCTTCTCGACTTTTTAGACCCCCTCAAGAAATTCACGGTTGTTCATTTTAGGAACAAGGCTCTACCTATCATAAGGGATCTCCAGGCAGAAAAGAAGCTGCCTATTGTGGTTGGAGGAACGCATTACTACATCGAGTCGTTGCTGTGGGATATTCTGGTTGAAGACGAAGACGCCACTCCTACGGACAACAAATGCGATGCTGTCACAGCTCGAGCCAACATCGACGAACTTAAAGGATGGCTAGATTATGTTTTTGACTTCAAAGCTCAAAAGATGTCTGCTTTAACTGAAAACTCCAAACTTGAATTTGAAAATAAGATCACCGAAATTGCAAAATGGTCGACGGTGTGCATCAAAGATGCTACAGAATCGTTGAAGTCTATCCAGCAATCTGCCGGAGATGGATCAATTGAACGATTGTGTGATACTATTGCAGGAGATATATCACGTATTCGTCTTGATGTTCGGGATCTATTGGGGATTGTTCGCTCTGAGCTCAGTCTCAGGGTTGAAGGAGAGATGAAATCAGCTCAAGAGGAAATCAATAAAAAGCTACACTCGAAGCTGGAAGAAGTTGACCCTGAGACAGCCGGCGTTCTTCATCATAACTCACGCCGTAAAATATTGAGGGCCCTCCAAATTCATGCTTCGAAAGGAGTGACGCAATCCCAACTGGTCAACGTTCAAAGGTCCAAAGATGGCGGCTCCTCACACGGAGGACCTTTGAGGTTCAAGGATGCCATCTTGTTTTGGATCTGCTGCAAAGAGGATGTGTTGGACAAACGTCTTGACGACCGAGTTGACGACATGATGAAAAGAGGTCTCGTTGGTGAGTTGCTAAACTTCCATAAGAAGTACAATGAGGATCGGTTGAAGAATACGGACTCGAGTGCTGCTTACACGCTGGGTATATTTCAGTCGATCGGTTTCAAGGAATTCCACGCCTACCTGACGCTCCCGGAAGAAGAACGAGAGACTGAATTAGGGCAGAAGTTGTTGAACGAAGGTGTGATTGCGTTGAAAGCCGTCACCAGGAGATACGCGCGGAAACAGATCAAATGGATCAAGAATAGGTTCATCAAAACCAAAGACCGCGAGGTGCCCGATATTTACAGTTTGGACGCTACTGATTTGAACGAGTGGGACGAAAACGTGCTGAATCCCGCGTTGCAGGTGATGGGAAGTTGTCTCGAGCTCGAAGGATATTCGCCATCTTTGAAACCTCTGCCTCGAGAGGACCCCGTGGGTTCCGCCGTCCAAAGGAACCACTGTGCCGTTTGCGACAGGATTTTCATGGATACTCTCCAGTGGTCGGTGCACCTCAAGTCGAACAAACACCGACGAATGTTGGCGAAGAGGAAGAGGCAAGAGTCCAGGGAAGAAGCCGAAGAGACGACCACCAAGAAGCCAGTGGGACTTCCATCAGACCATTAGAGAGTTCCCACAAAACATATCCATCAATGATACATGGGAGCTTTGCTGACATTCTGAACTGAGTTACTTGACAATCTCATTTATAGAAAGTACAAAATGACATAAATGTACAAAATCGCCGTGTTTGACTGCTTTCACAAACTACTATCTACACAGTTGAATTTCCAAGCACCAAATTTTGATTGGATGCTCAATCTGAGCAAATCGCATCGCATCCTGAATTTACCTTCTTGTAAAAGTGTTCAAAATGACGCCAAATAAACATCTCAATTTGAACTTTCGGCAGATCCACTACGTTAGACAAGTACTGGAGTCCTTGTCCACCTTTATTCCTTCTTCAATGTTCAATAAAGTATTTTTTTCTCTCTCTCAAAAAAATGTATCTATCTAACACAGGTTCATCCAACATCTCTGAAAAGATGCCAAGGCGTGGAATCGAACCGGGGTCTCTCAGACTGATGATTCTTGCAGTCTAGTTACCAAATTTGTTTATCAATATCGAATATAGCTTTTTGGTAACGCTATTCAACTCTATGTGCTACAGTAAACAGCTTAAATGTCAAAAAAGAATGTACCCTCTGTATCAAAAGCTTCAATAAAGGATGTAATTGAGGAACCACCTGTGGAGTTCGTGTTACCCGGAGTATCCCTAATTCACTAGAGTTGTAACTAGCTGAAAAGCCTGCTTGAAGGAGGCAAAACAAGTACATATGTGGAAAGAAATCCCTGATACCGTGATCACGCAAAAACATTGATTTTCCGTGAACATCGATTACAAAAAAAAATTTATGTCTCGGCCTGGAATCGAACTCGGGTCTCCCTCGTTCCTGCGACGGACACATCCCTACGGTTGGGATTTTATGTATTGGATAGATTTTTTCGATTCCTTAAAGCGCAAAGGCGCTATGTCCAAAAACGGAGTTTTGAGAAAAAGGCAAAAGAAGTGTTCACCAGTGCACAATTCCTAACATAATGGCTTATTCCACTAAACTATGCTATGGATGATGAGGGAGCTATGTGCTACACCCACTTGGTAGAATACCCTCTCATCACCTGACTGGACTATATATCTTTTTGTCTAACTGTACTATATATTTGGTACGGCACTATGCAGTTCTGACGATCTCCTATACCATTAGATACCCAACTATGTTATGGATGACGAGGGAGCTATGTGCTACACCCACATGGTAGAATACCCTCTCATCACCTAACTGGACTATATATCTCTGTATCTAACTGTACTGCATATTTGGTAGGGCACTATGCAGTTCGGACGATCTCCTATACGATTACCTACCCAACTATATTATGAATGACGAGGGAGCTATGTGCTACACCCACATGGTAGAATACCTAACTAACAGTACCATATTATCCTTCATATTTGGTAGGAAAACTCACATACTAGAGCATTCGTAGATATGGCTCATGCAGGTTCTGAGCTAATAACCCATTATGATTTCCCCCTTTCTCAACCCCGCAGCATCTTTTAGTTATCGGAACCCCCCTCACACAGCATATCATTTTAAAGCTTACAATCAGACCTTCAATTTGACTATACACAAATGGTCCTCCATCGACTCAGCCGGAAGTCACAGGGAAGAGTGAATGCGGACCGATATTCCCGAAAACGGGAACCACGTTTTTCAACTTCTTTCACAAAATTTCGATACTTTTAATAAAGCAAAATTAAATCTGAAATGGGACCACCACGGATACTGGTAGAACACATTTCAAAAAGAATCAGACAGATTGGTACCAGAATAAAGAAATGCAAGGAACTCGGACGTACAAAAAAAAAAAAAAAACGTCCCACGCCAACCCGAATTGAGTACCTCCTCTTTCGCGCTCCTTCGGCGCGTTGAAGTCGGTCAATAATGGCTTATTCCACTAAACTCTTCAATTTCCTGTAATTTATAATCTTCAAGAAAGTCTTCCAATAATAATTTTGTTAAATTTGAGTGTTTCTGAAATTTAAAAAAAAATGTGGAAGATGGCTCTTTTGGCCAAGTCAGGTTAGAGACATGGATCCTCTGGCCAAGTACGATTGTGGACATGACCCCTCTGGGTAAAGGAATTTATCACGTTCTCGATCATTGTCACCATCTACCAACCTTAGATATTGCCTACCTACTTCACAATCAAGTTTATTTAGAAGAAATGAACGCTTCACACTCAGTTCGAAGAAATAGGGAGTTGAGGTTGCACTAAAATAGCATTTCCAAGTCAAATGAAACCTTTTCCAAACCAAATGAAACCTTTTCCAAGTCAAATGAAACCTATTGAGTGTAGGTAGGTAGGTAACCACTCGCATTCAACAGTCAGAAATTTCTCAAACTTACTTGTTTCCTATTCTACTAAGGTGAGATCTACCTCGATAATCTTATGCCTAAAATTCATCGAATTTTCATTTTGGCAACTTCTTTGTACGATAGGTACAATTGCATCGATCTGAAATTTGCAGAGTACCTACCTATCTCTAGGTACCTCATTTCACTAATTTTCTCAATAGGTTTCATTTGATTTGGAAAAGGTTTCATTTGGCTTGGAAATGCTATATTTGGAAATTTGATCACTGGTTGCTGAGGATGCAGAACTGAGTACAACTCGAAGAAACGAACAGCCATCGCATTTTGGTCAGCTAAAATTCGAATGGAGATTAGACCTCTCTTGCGATTCACACTCGTGTTTCTGATTTATCGTAACCCCGACCCTTAAGAACTCGTAGGGAGCGAACGATTGGTCCTACAGAACTAAGAAAAGTGTTGCGGACGGACGGACATTTTTTTTATTCGATTTTCGGATTCTTCTTACTTTGAAACGTAAACAATAAAACGTAAAAAAATTGTGGGGGGGGGAGGGTTTAGGGGGTCTCAGTCGGTGGCTATTCGTTTCTCGTTCCGGGTTAGTATTTCCCTAAATTGTAGGGGTAAAACCATTTAAAGTTGTAGTTAAATTTTAAATCGTCAAAGATCTTAGAAATTCACAAGTGCTTAGGGAATTGAAAAACTGAAAGATTGCCGTTGGAATCATCAAAATCGAACAATAATTGCTAGAGAAAAATGGAAAAAACAACTGAATAAACGGGTTTTCCCATTTTGGCTTATTATTTTCAATAATGAACCTTTGGAATCGACCAAGAAAATTTTTTTTTAACCCCCTCTCAAAAATTGGTTTGTTTCAAGGTACGTAGAATCCAAAAATCGAATAAAAATTTGGCCGTACGCGGCACTTTCGTCACTTAGCATTGACCGATTTTGATGAAATTTGGTACGTAGGCTTCATTTGGGGTCTAGTTGTGCCCCGAAGATTTTGGTTGAGGTAGGTCGCTTTTAAGAGCTGAAAAATAAATTTTGAAAACGCTCTAACTCAAAAAATTTTGATATAAAGGTATTGTTTTTCCTTCAATTTAAGATAGTATTGAATTTTTAGAGACCACGCGGAGCCCTGTAGGACATATCGTTCTATCCCCACGAGGTTGGACTTACGATAAATCAGAAACACGAGTGTGAATCGCAAAAGGGGCCTAATCTCCGTTCAAAATTTAGCTGACCGATGCGATCGATGTTTTTCTTCTTGTTAGTTGGTTTGGTGGTTCTTTTCTTGTTGGTTGGTGGTGACAATGGCAAAGCTGTGTTCTTTGCAGACGAGTGATCTATATTTAAAAAAATAAACCTTTGCGTAATAATTTGCAGCGTTTTCTCTAGCAATTATTGTTCGATTTTGATTTTCGAGACCTTTTTTTTTCAACCTTGAAAAGTTAAAACAAAGCTTCCGCTACCTTGGTAGACTCGAAAGCAATAATTTTATAATTATCACTTAGGTAGCTAATTTTTCCTCTGATTTTCCTAAGGGCTGGTTTTTTTTTATCGCAATTCTACCGACTTATCTCAACGACCGGATCGCACTGGGAACTCCCTTCAAGATAAATCGATTTAAACCGTATCAAACTTTTAGATAAGAATCTAGAATCGATATTTTTCAACCTACTGCCAGACATCATCAAATTGCCAAAAACCGGAGCTTACTTTTAATACTTACCTACATAAGAGTTTACTTGAAAAGTGTATTGTTTCAAATAACTACCTACCTGTATCGTTAATATTGACGTTACTTTCGTAACTTGATCGATTTGGACGTTTCTTTTTTTTTAAATCGATTTTTTTTAAAAGAATCGACACTTTTTGTCATCGTATCCCTAATTTCTTCCTTATCCCTAATTTCTAATCTTTTTTTATTTCTTATCCCTAATTCCTCAACGATTTCTAATCGAGCTTGTCCTTAATTACTTCTTTAACCCTTAATGTCCTGAGTATCTTTTTGGAAGTTCGATTTTTACCTACAACAGTTTATCCACTTTTAAGCCAAAACTCGGCTATCTTGATACTCCAACTATCGATTGTATAAGAAATCGCATTATTAATAACAAAAAACTCAAAGATAAAACGAAAGAAATTTCGAGCTGACATACTATAGTAGGGCCTTCGTGGTACCTTCTACCCTCGTGACTCACCTTGTTGGTTATTAGTTGGGATTCCTCGTCAGAAATAGTGCCATTGTCTATGGCAGCACAGATCCTTCTATGAAGTGATCCTTCTCCACCTTATTGCTTTCGAGTCTACCAAGGTAGCGGAAGCTTTGTCTTCACTTTTCAAAGTTGACAAAAAAAGTTCTCCAAAATCGAAATTTCCACTCGCCTTTTACGTTTCAGACCTTCCTAAACAATTTTGGTTCCGTATCTATCTGTCTGTCATGAGATCCTTGTAACCGGCGTAACTATACTATATATATTATTGTCCGATTTCGATGAAATTTTCAGGGATTATGCGGGTTGGCGTGTAGACGGTCCCTTATGAAAATTAAGGCCTTAAAATTGACAGTAGCCTCTGCGCATGCGCAAACGTAAAATCCTTGTAACAGCCACAACACTTACATTTTTCATCCGAATTCAATGAAATTTTCTAGGATTGTTCAGATTGGCGTGTAGATGGTCCCCTATGATAATCATTCCCCCAGACTAATATCAGTAGCTGCGCGTGCGCAAAAGTGAATTCCTTGTAACAACCATACTTTCTATATTTTCCATCCGATTTCGACGAAATTTGTCAGGATTGTTCAGATTGGCGTGTGGATGGTCCCCCTTGAGGGTAGTGGAAGGTACTTAGAGATTGATGTTTTGATATTAACTACTAAGCATCGGTTTATGGATACGAGGAAGCTATGTGCCACACCCACTTGGCAGCAATTTCTTGGTTTTGAACGTACTTTATGAAAAATAACAGATCCAACATCTCACCAAGGATTTTTCCTTTTTCTACTTCAACAAAATTGGATTTATCGACAGATTCTGCTGACGGAGATGTGTGACCCGAGTGACCATCAATCTTTAGCTGACAGGCTGTAATAAGGCTTTTGACTTCTGCTCAAATATTCTATACATTTGTCAAAATATAACTAAATTTTATTAATAGAGTCCTATAAAACATGTTTTTTGAACAAGTGAGAAATCAAGGGTTAAACGCTAATTTCTATGCAGCTCCTTATCCCTAATTTATAAACAATTCTCTCTTTCTTATCCCTTATTTCTAATCGAGCTCGTCCTTGTACCTACTTGAGTAAGAAAAAGTGATTTCAGTTTCTTTCTCGGATGTTGTAAGAGCTTCATTCACTGACTAGTCAAATTAAATACTAAATTAAATAATTCTTTTAAAATGTGGTTTCGTCGAATAACTTTCATAACACCTTCTTATGGTGAAAACTTCAGCTTTCAGCAGTCGCATGGTTGTTTCCGCAGCGTCTACACCTTCCGTCGGCCTTCTCGTAGACCAACTTGTACTTACGTTCCTTTCCAGAGCCCAGTGAAACCGAAGAATATCTGGAAGAGGCAGAAGAAGACCCGTTGAATCCGATCGCTCTGGAAAATGACGACTCGACCCTCCAAACGGATGAATACGCCACGCAGTACGTCCTCGTCGAAGATGACGGGGAGGAGATCGATGAAGATGAATCCCAGCAGGAAACTCCTTTCTTGCTGTTCGAAGACGGCACGGTCAAATGCATCGACCAAGTCTTGCTTCTTCAGCATGGTAGGTCACTTTTCTGTGTTGTGAAGTTCACATTCGCCATAAACTTTCAGTATTACTGTACGATGTAATGAGCTTTATTATTTTCTAAATATTATGACATTTGTATTGTTAACACCTGTAATTTATTTTTTTATTTTTTATTTCTTTGAGGGAAGATATTTGGGAAAAAAATCATTATTTTTAAATGTTTTTCTATCCATCAGATGACGATGATGAAGAAATAACGACGATCGATGGAGTTGAGTACACAAGGACCAGAGAAAAGAGACCAAAATCCCACGTTTGCAAGTACGAAGGATGCGGGAAGGCGTATTCATCTCCACACCATTTGAAAGTAATACTGATTATTGTTTTCCAAAATAATGTTGACAATAAATTGATCCTATATGAAAATCAGTGCCCCTTGATTGGTAGTAGCACCTGCACATACGCGATACCCTTGTAACTGCCTGCCTATTTCAGAGATTCGATTGAGTTTTGCGCCCCTCAGTTGACTATTCATTAGGTAGTTCTACAAAGTTGATGAGGCACCATTCAGAGTCAAGGTGGGTTCACAAGCGTTTGACTCTGCGACTCTTTCCGTTTCTTTCCAACATTCCGTTTGGGTGTTCACAGGAGTCCGTTTTCCGACGCGCTTATCATTGCGTATTCGCGACCCCCACCACCCTCCTTTCACCACCCACTTTTACCACCCTCTCTCCAACTCTTTCCGTCTCTTTCTGTCAAATATCTCATTTTTCGGATGCGGACAGTCCCTCCCAAAAGTGCCTCTCTGACAATATTACCCCCCTCTCTCCGACTTTTTCCGTCTGTTCTTGGCCAATCAGCAGGCAGAATGCAGAGTCGGACGCTTGTTAACCCACCTTCAGACTCATGAAATCACTAGAAATTTCGTTCAAATCGGATCAAAACACAGGAAATCCAGCTTGTATGGAGGATACACAGTAGCTTCCCGAAATCTGATCTTAATGATACTCGAAGGAGACCGTCAAACCCCTTCCTGCACAATCCTGAATAGTTCATATTGAATGGAAACTCCTGAAGTTGGATATGTTTGTTCTAATAATTTTTATGCATGCTTAGAAGCTGCTATTACTCTGAAGGTGATGGAATTCACATCTACACTTTCATATTCATTCACGTCTACACATGCATATTGATAATCTGTGACGTCATGCAAAAACCGCCTATAACCACCTCTTGCAACTGTTACAGTGACAAAGATGTAACCGTTCCAAATTACCAGTACAGTTCCATTACCAGTACAGCCTACTGAGGCCGATAAAATCCCACTCTCATGACATGGATGAAGCAGACAGTCAAATCCCTATCTTCCTTCTTCCATGCTTATGATCTCAACTTGCAATAGAAAAGGAATGAATTCGAACAAGAGTGTTACAAAAGAGACTATCTTCAATGATAGTGACCAAACAATTAAAGGAAAGAATGATTTTTCGTCGCAGTTTAAGAACATAACATAAGAATAATAATACTGGAGATAACTTCCATGCTAACCAGTCTAAAAGATCCCTTCCCAGTCCAGAGCCATTCTATGATACTATGTCTTCTCAGTCCATGGAAACGGTAAGAGCGCTTCCAGCTATATGAAACTGAACTGGAGACAAGATCTATGCTTACTAGAAAGGCTCTGGACCGGGAAGGGATTTGGACCAGTAAGCATGGATCTTGTCTCCAGTTCAGTTTCATATAGCTGGAAGCAAATGGAATTAAAGCAAATTTTGCTTTAATTTATTTATTGATATTTTACTTCCGAGTCTACCTAGGTAGCAGAAGCATTGTTTCCCAAAGAAAGTTTAGAAGAAACGTTTCTCCAATTAATCACGCTCCTATTTGTAAATTTGTCTTGCAGGTCCATGAACGAAATCATACCAACGACCGCCCTTACCAGTGCACTTTCGAAAGTTGTAACAAGCGATTCAACACCGACTACAGCAGGAAGGCTCACGTGCGGACCCACACCGGAGAGAAGCCCTACGTCTGCTCGTTTCTTGAGTGTGGGAAAGGTTTCAAGACATCTGGCGACCTCGCGAAACATGTTCGGACTCACACTGGTTCGTATCACCTGGTACATACGAATTTTACAACAACGAATAAAAGCAAGATTGGGGACGTTTCACCTGATCCCCACCATGCCAGGATGTGCTCAGTAATTTTGTCATTCATTTACAGGGGAACGACCTTTCGAATGTCCGTTGGAAGGGTGTGAGAAATCGTTCGTGACTTCCAATGCCTGCAAAGTCCATCTGCGAACGCATACAGGTATGGTGTGGGTTTTTTGCCGGGGTAGGGTAAGTGATGAGAAAAGAGAAGCTGCCGTTGGTCCAGAGTTGATGATACTTCATGATTCAGCACAGGCCAGGGGCTCAAATGAGCAAGATACCCAAGTTGAGTAGAGGAGAGGAGGTGTGCTCACACTCCATGGCTGGGAAGAGGCGTGACGTCACCAGAGTCCTCTGGCGCGCCAGTCTCCACTCGCCTTACCGCTTTGGAAATTTTGTAGGTGCTTCAACCAGCAAGTTGTGATAGAATTTTGGGAAAATTAACGTAAAATTCACTTGAATTGTTTTCCCCGGCAAAGTAATCTTTTGTGCTTTAGAATTAAATCATTTTTATTCCTTGCCTGTAGGTCAATTTCCTGACACAAACTTTTAGAATATATGCCAATGAAAATGGAGATTTGAAAAAATTATCATTTCTCGACTTTTTCGTTTTAGAGCACTAGTCCCGGGTATTATCAAGTGGTTTATTCCTTGTAATGGGATGATAATGAAATCATGTTCTGATTTTGCTGACATTTTTGCCGGTTGAAACATAATTTTTACTGGAATTTTTTGGTAGGTATTCTGAATAATTTTGCTTCCGAATCTACCAAGATAGCGTAAGTATTGTTTTAACTTTGGAAAGTTAAAAATTAAAATTACCGTTTTAGAACTTCCTGAACAATTTTGGTTTCGTATCTGTCTGCCACACAGGTCCGCAAATCCCTGTATCGGACAAACCAGAGACAGTGGCGGTGAGGCCTCTGGTGACATCACGTTTCTCCCGCCCAGCGGCGTGAGCACACCTTCTCCTCTACTCACCTTGGGTTTTACCAGATGTCTCATCCATGTATAATCTGAGAACACCAAATTTCCTCACAATTTTCGCTGGCTCTCATTCCCATTGACCTCGTTGCATACGCAAAGCCACTTGTTCCCCTTCCTGTAAAGGTGGGAGAAGTCTCGTCAATCGATTGAAGTACTTCTGGTTTGCAGCTGAGGGTTGGGCGACCTTTGTTCTAATTTGCTCCTTCAAATGCGGTGGTAAGTTCAATTGAGATGTCACTGAAAGCTTATCACAAACTAGGGGTAGATACCGTGCAGCTAGGTTGACAAGATCACCGCTAGAGGTGACACTTTCTGATTTCCAGCAGAAATTCACATCAGTAGAAACTTATGTGTGGCAAGCCGTCTCGTATCGTTTGAACGCTGACATCGACATCCCGAGCAGCACGCAGCTGGTGAGAGGTCTCAAAAGCTGTCTAAAGCACTTGCAACATTCGGCCGCTCTGAACTTCGCTCCAATCCTTGCTCCAAACCTTGCTCCAATCTTCTGCCCCAAACATCGCAGCGTTCCAAACCTCGCTCTGCCCATACGAGTATAAAACCTACCCCACTCCAAACATCTTTTTGATGCAGGATGAAAAACCGCCAACGGAGCAATCGGACTGCGCTCCGATCCTTTTTCCTTTGAAGTTTTGCCGCCCCGAACACGCCAGAGGATTGGAGGGAGGGGAGGTTCGGAGCGGCCGAATGTTGCAAGTGTGGACGCTACTTTAGGGTGGGGTCTCTAAGGGTTTGCATCACAATAAAACGGTCGTCAGCAGGATCCGTCGCCCTGATCCCGGCCTTCTGGTGTAGCTACCAGTTTCACAGTACCTCTTAACTGCCTGTCAAACCGTTGTTTCGGGCAGCCCAAGGCCTCCGGCTGCATAACATTGGCTCCGGCCATCCTCTATCAACGCAAGAAGTCTTGCGACCACACACGCGTCTAAAACCATTTAAACGGCGAGTAATCTTTATTTTAAAAAAATAAAAAATTTATGAAAAACTTGATTGAAAAGGAACAAGTACGAGAAAATGTTATTTTTAAGGCACAATGACAAGAAAGGCTTGCGTTGACCGCACTGAAGGCAAACTATCGAAAAGTCATCTTTCGTTCTTTAGGCTTCTATCGTGAATTCAAGAGAGCGTTACAGGAAAAAAACTGGATAGTTGAGGGAAAACATGGATGGACTTTGGCACGTAATCTCTGTGAACCTTATTGACCTTACGATTGACTCAAACCCAACTGTTAGCGATTTTAACTTGATTCTCTGGAAACAAGTCAACTGCGCCGGTTTTTTTGGTCTCCAGTGTATTTATAAGATATCGAAAAATATTATTGAATAATAAAACCTTCGGAAATTTGATCTGTAAGGGAGTACTAGATTGTTTAAGTGGTATGTTAAATCCTCAAGTCAGTTTTGGTACATATATCCTGGGGTTTGACAAGAACTTCCTCTTCTACCATGCATGAAAACGTCCTAACTTGTAAATTCCGAAATGGGGTGATTTTTCTCTAGCAGAGATCTTAAATAATCCTCAAATACTTGCTCAAGTTCCTCCTCAATGGAGGAACTCTGCCATATGGACTTTCCTCATGGACTCTGCCATAAGCTCCATCCATTCTTCCATAACGTTATCATGATACTAGGAACGTGAAAAAGAAAAAAAATATCCTATCTAAAAGGGGAACAAAATTTGAAATAGACAAGGAGTAAAAACCCGCCAAAGTAACCTTGCCAACTCAACATATCGTCGGCTTACAAGTGAAATTCACTAAGTCAATTTTTTCAATTTCCGGTTTATTTGCTACTCCTATGTATTTTTTGACGCCCGAACGATTGGTGAAGTCAGTTTTGAGATCCGAGGAATGGTTTCCTTGGAAACTACAAAATACTATATCATCAAGTCAGCATTTCAAGAATTATAGACAGGAGAAATTCATTAAGTCGTTATTGAGGAAATTACCATGACTTAGTGAATTTCTCCAGTGAAAATATTGATACTGCCCTCTTGCCCATGAAGAGGAGAAATTCACTAAGTCACTTGAATGGATTAATTTCTGAATAATTCCTGTGGATCTTGGATGAAAATACCTAGGTGATACAAAGAACCGAATTCTGAGAGCGAGTGACACAAAGTGGCAGTGATTTCCTATTTAAAGTACTTTTGAATTCAAGTTTTAATTTTTTTCCACGCTGTTCCTAGCAATTTTATTCAAGTAGAATTTCAGAATGACTGTGTAAAATAAAACCAAGTCGAAGAGAAATAAAGAAGAGTTTAAAATAAGAATGAATAAGAAGTTGAAATTAGAGAAACCAAATTATTGTTGAAGAGAAAAGAAAGAAAGATAAACCCCGTGATTTAAAAAAAAGAATCCTTTTCCCCCTTATAATTGCGATCAAGAATCAGGGTCCATCATCCATAAGTCATCACGCCCGAAGAGTCTTTCGTCAAGTGAAAACCATTAAGTCGTTACAGTCAGGTGAAATTCACTAAGTCAGGCACTTTTATGGAAAAAGTACCATGAAAAGTACTTTTGATTGAAGCCAGCCTCTTGAAACTCCCATAAAGGCATCGAGACATCCTGAGGAAGCTACATTCCAAATTTCAACCCCTTAATCTAATTTCTTCCCTAAAAAACATGTGATTCAAAAATTGAAAAACTTCAACTTCGATTTTCTCAAAACTACTTTTCCTGACTTAGTGGATTTCACTTGTAAGCCGACGATATAAGCGTTACGTTAATCACTACAAGAGTTCACTTTTCACGATATCATGGAGGAGATCTGAAAAAAATGACGTGGAAAGTTAGCATCCACGAGTGCTCGCGCTAGCTGCTCTTTTTCACATTTCGCGTTTTGGCAACACGGGAAGTACAAAAAATACTCTACTTGTATCCCCCCTGCTTGGAGTGTTTGAAGATGTTACTCATAAGCTAGCAATGTTCAGAACTTTTGTAATGCTCTTATTGCCTTTTCTTCATTATGTTCTTTGTTCACAGGTGAAAAACCGTACATGTGTCAAGCGGAGGGATGCAAACGAGGTTTCTCTTCCCCTACAAACTTCAAAAACCACATGAGAATCCATACGGGCGAAAAACCTTACGCCTGCTCCCTCGACGTAAGTCAAATTGTAGATACAAGTCAGTACCTAGTAGTTGTAATTAATAAGAGATTATTTGCAATAATGAACCTTAAGAATCTAGCAAAAACGTTTTTTTTAACCCCCATCAAAATTTTATGGTTTACGTTTCAAGAGCAGAATCCAAAAATCGAATAAAACGCTGCAAATTATTACACAACGGTTTATTATTATTCTTTCTAGATCACTCGTCTGCAAAGAACACATTGTTACCATTGTCACCACCTACCAACCATATTTTTGATTCACAATCAAGTTTATTTTGAAGAAATAAAGAATTGTGGGTGTCTTCATTAGGAAATTTGATTACTGGTTGCTAAGGAAACAAAACTGAGTGCAACTCGAAGAAACGGAAACCATCGTAGTTTGGTCAGCTAAAATTTGAACGGAGATTAGAGAGTTTTCTGCAAAAGTTTGATCAGTAGCGCGTTGACGAGCTAAGGAAAAACGGGTTAAGCATCTAAGAAAAAATGTGTGGATACTAACTTCTTGGTTCGTGATGGTGAACCTTCAGTGGCGTCTCCTCCAGGCAAACATAGCAAACACTGTTTGCCCTAATAAAAATATGCAAATTCAGCAAATTTATTTTTGTTAAGATTCTCCTACAGTTCCATTTTTTGGAAGTAATATTTAGCCGACTTCGGAAATTTTTTATAAAATTTAGGGACTATTTCAATAACCAAAGAAGTTAGATGAAATATGCGACGATGGTACATAATAGGAAAGGATTTATAAACAGTGAGGAAGGGCGTCGGGGTCAACTCAATCTGTTCGACAGGCCTGAAGGCTCCGAAACTAGATAAGCCAGTTCGCTATGAGAGTCCCCGCCGACCACTTCTTCCCTGTCTGCATCGCCTGTTCCACCTTCAGAGGTACCTACCTATTTAATTATCAATTATTTTCTTTATTTCTTTTCTGGGCCTTTTCCTCCTTCAAAATTTTCATTTCTTAATTTTCCTAATATCTTTGATTAATAAAATCTCGTATATTGAAGAGTTTATTTTCTATTATTTTCAATTTACCATTTTACATTTTTGGTTATTTTTACAACCTTTTTATTATTTTTGCGACGGATACCTTAGTTGCTTCCAGTTTTGAAAAGGTTATCGTCGCAAATAGGAGAATGGAATAAGTACGTACTTTGCCTAGAATACTATCCCGAAACACACCAGAGAGTTTTAGAGATCGGTAACTACGATCGATTGTTGATATGTGAACTAGCGTGGGGACCGGCGATGCAAGACATGCAGTTCAAAAAATGAATTTTTCGGGACTGTTTCGGATGAAAAAAGACAATCGGCGAGTAGGCGAGAGTTCAGTGCGGGGTCTGATATTCCTATACCCCCACTATAACAGCATCAGCCAAGGCAAACAATCGACTAGCTGTTTCGTGACCTTGAAAGCAGAGAAAATTGGAAGATGAGCCATGGATTATGCTTTCTTAGCAACCAATAATCAAGTTTAATGAAGGAATTCTTTGGCCCACTTTCACCAAACATTCGAAACGAGTTTAAACCAAGAGTACCAAGAGATAATCGACGTTTAGCAATAAACGTCATTCACCAGAGCGATTTACAAGTTTAAACTCCATCTCAAGGGGTTTGAGTTTAAACGGTCGAAAGTCGGCCGAATAAACTCGGTATGCTCGTTTAACTGCAAATTCAATATGGCCCCGCAGTGAACATTTTTTGTTGTTGTGAGATTTTGTGTGTGTTCTCGGAAGTGTTTTGTGTTTGGAAATGGATATGCCATTGCAAATAATTTATGACTCGTCTGACGACGACATCCCCAGGAGACGTCTGAGGAGAATCCTTCAATGTGTTCCACACTACCAAGCCCACGGTCATCAATGTCCTAAATTTGATTGACACTCGGCTAGAGTTCCCGACAAAATACCTTGTAAACCGGGAACCGGTCGAACAGAAGAAAGGTCGTTCTTAACTTACCTACCTTTATTTATACGAATTATTAACTAATAAAAAATTAAAAGAACCGATATTGTATCAGAAGTAGGTGATTGGCAATAAAGAAATCGAAATGACTCGCGACGAACTCGTATCACTGAACATCACTGATAAAGGCGAGAATCTACTGATAGCAAGCGCGGGAGTGGTTGTTGTTCAACGCTTCTATTGCCCCAAATGCGTCATAATGTCCAACTTTCATTCATTTCACTTGACATTTCAAGGTTAGCTAAGCTCGATTATCTCAATCGCCGTTTAACTTTGATTTGGGTTGGTGAAAGATGCTCGCCATCTTGCCGGGTTTATTCCTTCAGATTAACAATCAAGGCGTTTAGTTAAACGCGATTTGAACAACTTTTGGTGAAAGTGGGCCTTTATCTCTTTCAATGGAGTTTGAAGCATTTATTTCATCTAAATGATCTCGATTATGAATCGAAAACATGGTTGGAAGGTAGTGACAATGGCAAAGCTGCCTTCTTGCTGGCGCTTGATCTATAAAGAAAAATAATAAACCTTTGTGTAATAATTTGCTGCGTTTTTCATTATTGTTTATTCCTCTAAGACTGGTCAAGGTGTTTGCCTGACGAATATTCTCACCTGACTCCACTGCGAACCTTTCATATTATGGTTTTCCAGAATAGTATTCAAAATACAACAAACATTCAGCAAGAAACCATTGATCGTGGAATTTATTAGCTAGAACTCTGGAATCTACTCTGACATTGTCAACAACCCATTGATGGGTAACTAGGTAACACATAACAATTCACTGGAGTTGTCACATTTCAACTCGCACTTATGTAGCAGTTTTTGCCTTGGCTCCTAGTCTAAGAATGCAGTGAGATTTCCTACATATTAGGTTAATGCGGCGTGAGGCTGTAACGAGCTAGTCTTAGCTCGTAAACGTGGGCTGGCAAGATCCTACATCACTGGCTAGTTAGGTCGTTTCCGAGGTAACTGCGCGCATGCGCAGTTAGCACGTTCCTTCGTAAGAAGCCCTTAGCCCGTCAACGACCTAGTGGCCATTTGTTTGCAGCAAACTCTCTAATAGACCTCTTTTGCTATTCAACTCGTGTTTCTGATTTATTGTAAGTCCGACCCCTAAGTCTTGCTCAAAGTAGAGCAAAAGTAGGAAGAAACTCAGAACAATAAAGAGTGATTCCAAAAAGATGTGATCGAGCAATAAGGGTGGGATTTATACACAGGACTCGAATGGCTACTCCACTTGGGCTCTCTAAAGTGGAAATCCGAGTTGGAAATTGGAATGTATAGTTCTCACTCCACTTCACTCGAGTACGCTTGACTCGAGTAGTCAGTTGATCTCGAGTAGCCCCGCCCACTTTTACAGATTTTTTGGCTAGACTGTACGCTCAATAATCAGCTGAGGCAACAGAATTTTGTCCGTTATAAATTGATTATTATTTTAATTGGATTATGTCGTTACCTCTTGTGATTCTTTTTATTACCATATAGGCGGGTGACACGAAACAATTTTGCTGACTTTCAGCTCTGCAGTGATGGGTTTTGGTGTTTTATCATTCTCTGTTGTGGATTGTTGTAGACGGCGTTTGAAAACAAAAACAAAAAGTTTTTCCTCAGATGACTACTTCCTAAATTTAAAAGAAATAGAATTAAAAAATCCTTGTACCTAATTTTTTTAAATATATTTTGGTACGGTTCTGTTTTTGGTTTCTTATTTTCAATAATGAACCTTTTGAATCAACCCAGAAAAAAATTTTAACCCTCCTCCAAATTTGTTCTTGTGCTCAAAAACGTTCGAAATAAAGGTATTGTTTTTCGTTCAATTTATCATATTACCTAGTGCTATAATTTTTGGAAGCAGAGCGCAATGCAGTTTGAATAAAAAGGAAATTTCAAAGAGGTAGACGACACACTTGATTAGAGAACGAACGAGAGAGAGATTTATATTTCTAAAATGGCCGTTACAAAAGTTTTATCAATGAATACTTGATCAGGAAGGTAAGTGAACATAGTTCTTAGTTGTCGAATAAGCCGTACGAGCGCTGCCGTCACATCGCTGAAGTTCCAACACCCCCACTTGACGCAGTGCCTGATGTAGAAATGCCCATCATGGTTCTGCACCATCCGTGTTTGGCTCCAGGAAGAGGCTTTGTCAAAATGTCAGCCACCATTAGGTCAGTCGATTCCTTCGTGACGCTTATTTTCCCATTTTTCACAGTGTCGCGAACGAAATGGTGGTGGACGTCTATGTGTTTGGTGCGGTTGTGGTGGAGCGAGTTCTTGGTAAGGTCCACTGCTCCTTTGTTATCGCACTTAATGTCGATTTTATCCTCAGGTCCCAGCGCACGTAGTTCCTCTAACATCATTCGTAGCCAGAGAGCCTCTTGGGTAGCATGGGAGATCGACATGTATTCGGCTTCGGTGGTTGATCTAGCAACAGTCTGCTGTTTCTTGCTAGACCAGCTCACAGCTCCATTTGATAGTAGAAAGACATAGCCGCTCACAGATTTCCGATCCATAGGGTCGTCTGCATAATCAGAATCTGCAAAGCCTTGAATACCTTGAGGTACCTGAAGACCCTCTTGACGCATGACCAATGAACAGCATTGTGGTTGGCATTGAATTTGCTCAAGGCCCCCACTGCAAACGAAATATCTGGTCTTGTACAGATGGCCGCATACATCAAAGATCCAATGGCCATTTGATAAGGGAAATTTTGCTCATCATGATCTTCACTCTTCAATAGCTTTATTCCGAATTCCATAGGAGTACCAATTGGGTTGCAGTCGTGCATTCCAAATCTTTTCAGAATCTTTCCAATGTACTCAGATTGATCTATGCTGATAGCTCCGTTTGACGTGTCTTGGACTATTTGCATCCCTAGACAGTAATTAGCGGAACCAAGATCCTTCATTTCTAGCTTGTTCATCAGCTTTGATTTAATTCCATTTCTGACATTTACATCATTGCAGAAAGTTAAAGCATCGTCAACATATAATGCTAAAATGAATATGACATCATTTTTCATGTAATAGTATACGCAAGGATCAAATTTAGCTTTGGTAAGTCCAATCTCAGACATTACCTTTTCGAACTTGTCATACCATAATCTGCTAGCTTGTTTCAAGCCATAAACTGATTTGCGAAGTCGGCATACTTGATCAAATTCAGTTTTTATCTTTCCATCAACAACAATTTCAGGGTGGTACATGTAAATTTCTTCTGACAGTTCAGGTTGCAAAAAAGCTGTAACTGCATCCATTTGCTCGACATTCCATGAATTTGATGTTGCAAGTGCCAGTAGACATCTCAGAGTAGTGATCCTGACAACGGGAGAAAATGTCTCATCATAGTCGATGCCATAAATTTGCGAGCACCCTTTGACTACAAGGCGAGCTTTATACCTGATTTTATTTGAGTTACCATGTCGTTTTCTGCGAAATACCCATTTACATTTTATTACGTTGCGATCAGCAGGGAATTCCACCAGTTCCCATGATTGATTTCTTAGAAGAGAATTATATTCTTCCATTATAGCATGCTTCCACTGCTCACAATCCTTCTGGGAGAGTGCTTCATCAAGGGTTTGGGGTTCGCCAGATGATTCAACAGACATAGCAGCACACATGATGTAGTCCTTTGTCCAACCAGGGCATTTTCTCACTCTGGGAGGTAGGATTTTTTCTTCTACAGGTTCCGATCGAGTCTCAGCATCATCAGAGTTCGTCATAGAAGTTTCTTCAGTTCGTGAAGAAGTTGAGGAGGACTCGTCAAGGTTTCCATCAGGATTCACTGAAGTTTCAACAGTGCCTGAATTGGTTCCTGACGCAGAATCATTTGAATCTACTGAGTCACCTAGAGATTCTTCAGTGTCATTATTTTTATTTTTTATGACATTTTCTGAAGTCACTCTGAATGATTCTTCAAGTACATCAGTAAGAACTCCATCTGATGGCCTCACATCAGCCACTCCATTGAAAGATGCCTCGTCAAAAATTACATCTCTTGATTTTTCAATCTTCCCTGTTGACGTATCAATCAGTCTATAAGCTTTAGAATCATCACAATATCCTGTGAAAGTGTACTCTTTTGATTTGGGGTCCCACTTGCCTCGTTTGCACTTTGGAACTAACACATATGCAGTGCATCCAAAAACTGCAAGGTGTTTCAAGTCAGGTTTGACACCTGTCCACGCTTCTTGAGGAGTCAAATTATTCACAGCTACTGTAGGACTTCTATTTTTCAGATAACAGGCGGTATTGATCGCCTCTGCCCAATATGACGTAGGTAATTTGGCGTCAATGATCATAGATCTTGCCTTGTCCACTAATGTACGATTTACCCTCTCAGAAACTCCATTCTGTTGTGGGCAATATTCAACTGACGTTTGATGTTGAATACCAGACATCTTACAGTATTCTGAAAATTCAGAATTCACAAATTCTTTACCATTGTCGGATCTTATAGCTTTAATTTTAAGTCCAGTTTCAGTCTCGACTCTCGTTTTAAATTCTTTAAATTTACAGAAGGCTTCATTTTTGTTTTTGATGAAGTAGACAAAAGTTCTGCGAGTCCTATCATCAGTGAAGGTAATAAAGTAGCGCTTGCCCCCAATAGATTCTGTTTTGAAGGGTCCACATAGGTCAGTATGGATCAATTCCAATTTATCGTTGGCTCGTTTGGATTTACTAGATGGAAAAGGTTTGCGAACGTGTTTACCAAAAACACAACCTTTGCACACCTTATTTTGATCAGGTGCATCATACATCAAACCAGATGCCATTCCATCCCTTAGTCTTGTCATGCCACCGATGCTAAGATGACCTAATCTTCTGTGCCATAAGTCAAAATCATTACCTTTCTTGACTATGTTGACTTGACTATATTGACTATCTTGAACACAGCATAGCTTAAACAATTCACCATTGGACGATTTGGCGACAGCCATAACTTCACCTGACTCTCGGTTTATGATTTCACAACAATTTTCATTTTCAAAAACCGTTCTAAGTCCCTTTTCACCAAGCTGTTTGCATGAAATGAGATTGTACTTCAGACCAGGTACGTATCTTACATCTTTGATAGGCGTTCGTTTTGAAGTACCATATATGTCTAATGTCACATAGGTATCGCCAATCGCTGATATAGGTAACTTATCACCATTAGCTGTCACAATGGTCAAGTGATTATTCAATTCTCTAACATTAAGAAGCCAGTCCTTACGACCTGTGACATGTAACGTAGCACCAGAGTCAATATACCATTCGTTCAGGTCTAACTGTCCAGTTGTTAAAATCGTGTGTTCTGTTATAAGTCCTTTCTCTTCATTTCTGTTCGATTTGGCGGAGTTATCAAATTTCTGGTTTGGTTTACTCTTCTTAGGAAAGCGACATTTATTTGCAAAGTGTCCTAAGCGATTGCAATTGTAACATTTAACAGTCGATTTTTGAAATTTGTTTGAGTGAGATGGCTTAGAGATCAAAGCAGATTCGGAAATATTTTCGTATTTTGCAGATTCAGCAAGTAGTCTTTCTTTAACCAAGTCAGAAGTTAAAGTGGCACCACAATTTTCAAGAGCCATGATTAGTGGTTTATAATGATCAGGTAGACTAACGAAAATAAGAGCTGCTAAAACACCATCTTTCATCTCATGATCGATAGACTTCAACTGTTGAGCGTAGTTGACCTTTTTATTTACATAATCGGACATGTTCTTGCATTCACTATAACGAGTATTTACCAGTTGCTCAATTAAGGCAGCAACTCGAGAAAAACCAGTAGGTTCATAAAGAGTTTTCAGTTTGTCCCAAACTTCTTTACCAGATTTGAGAGTTCTGATATCCGCAAAAATGTGAGTTTTAACACCAGAAACAATTGATGCCATCGATCGTTTATTTAACTTGGGATCAGACTTCGTGCCTTCAACGTAGTCCCACAAGTCAATGTTCACCAAATGTATTTCCATGGCGAATTTCCAATCGATATAATTGCAACTGCCGTCTAATTTCTCAAAGGAATGTGGTACACATGAGTTTGTCACTAAGGAAATGTTGGTAGGTACAGCAGGATCCTGGGCTGGGGTCTTATTTCCGTCACCCGCCATCACCAAGTAAAATTTCTTACCAAGTAGGTAGGCTGTACGCAAAGGACGCACGATCCGCAAGGAACAACGTAAAATCCCCGACTCAACTGACTCACTTTGAAAAGTACGCACAAACTTAAAACCTCAATACTTTCACGGAAATCACTTTTCTCACTGCACAGACGTATCTAGGCCCGATAACCTGCTATAATTTTTGGAAGCAGAGCGCAATGCAGTTTGAATAAAAAGGAAATTTTAAAGAGGTAGACGACACACTTGATTAGAGAACGAACGAGAGAGAGATTTATATTTCTAAAATGGCCGTTACAAAAGTTTTATCAATAGGTTTGTTCCAGCATTGCCAACCGCGGTCGACCGCGGTTAGCCCAAAAACCACAGCCTTATAGATCGCGGTTGTGTGACAATCACCGTGGTTCAACCACTGCTGGAACACTCAACAGCTAGTTGGTCGAAAATCGCGTTACTTCTGAGTATGTGTGACTTCAGGTTTCCATACCTGCTTATCGTCGCATAGGATGCATAATGAATAAAATACCTTTTCTCATTGCTGTAATCATTTAAAATTCCTAAAAACTGTTTCTTTGATGAGGATGGCAAAAAATATTGTACAGATCCAAAGCAAGCACAGTCGGAGTTAGGTACACCTTTCTACTCAATAAAAACATCAAATTTCTAGCTGATTGATGTTTTTATTGAATAGAAAGGTTTTACTTCATCCTCACTACCATATCTATGAATAATGCGTTGGTATTTTATGTACGAAAAACGAAGGTTTTCTTCGAAAAATCCACTTTCTAGCTCTAATAATTATTCGGAAGTATCACCATTGGATTCAGCGTGAAAAATTACATAGGAAATTATACTAAACTCTTCAAGTCATCTTGAGATCGAGGGTGACCATACACCGCGATTTTTTTTGTAAAACACGTTTTCTTGCATTCAAACTTGATTTACTCTTCCAATTTGAATTTAAAACTAACTTTTAAAACTTGATATACCGTTGGAAAGCTGACAATTTAAGCATATTGTTTCTGAAGAGCGCCCATCGAAATGGACAGGCGTTCAAAGTGAAAACTTCAATTTAAAAAGAATCAATTCGAAAAAAAAATGAAGTTTGCTTTTTGACTTGATTTTTTAGAAATGGTTTAATTCCAAAATATTTTGGTTTTACATTAAGCAGCTTGGAAATTAAACGCTCTTCCCAACAATATCCTTAAATTTGAATTTATTTGGTAAATAACAGGAATTATGGCAATTTTAATGAAGTAAAGTCGAAAACGCGAAAAAAAACTTCGAAGTGAAAAAAAGGCATTTTGAGTGAGTTAAGAAAAAATTGCTGGGAGACATTTTTGTAGCAAATTACTTGTACAATCGATCCTTGAAGTTTGGTCCATCCAAATGGTAGACACCCTGTATAGGTATGATGTTATAGAAAAGTCACAATTTTAATGCAAATTTATCTTCACGATAAATCTTCACGTTTCCTTTGTGAGAGCGAGAAATTTGAGGACATTGGGTTGAAGCTTCACACGTTTCTGAAAAAAGTTCTTCCAACAGGAGGGTGAAAAAATCCACATCTACTGTCTACTGTTCCCTATCTCTGATGACTATAAACTCTCAACCAAAACACCTAGGGAGGTCCTTCCACTGCGGAGCTCGATTTGAAATGAGAAGGTTAAGGTAGAGGTTTCTTTAGTGTGAGGTTTCCAATCTTGACCGCTCGCGACCGCACTCCTCAAAGCGGTCGGGTTTGGGTCGACCGTGGTCGACCGCGGTCGAGTTGCTGGAACAGTGGTTCAACCGCGAAGTTGGGCAGATTGTCGTGCTGGAACAGTGGTTAGTCGTAATGCGCATGCGCCGGTCGACTGCGGTCGACCACGGTCGCCTTGCTGGAACAAACCTACTGAATACTTGATCAGGAAGGTAAGTGAACATAGTTCTTAGTTGTCGAATAAGCCGTACGAGCGCTGCCGTCACATCGCTGAAGTTCCAACACCTAGAATTGATATTTTAGAATCAAATGGGACCAGCCAGAGTTCCGAAGGAACAACCGTTCGTTCCCTATGAGAACTGTTTAAAGCACGAGCGTGTGAATCGCACAAGGGGTTTTTTGGCTGACCAAAATGCGACCCTTTATTCGTTGTTCGAATTTGTCCTCAGTAACTTTTAATCAAATTTCGTAATAGACAACTCTTTATTTCTTCAAATTAAACTTGTTTGTGAAGCGAAAATATGGTTGGAAGGTAGTGACAATGGCAAAGCTTAGAAAAATAATAAACCTTTGTGTAATAATTTTCAGCGTTTTTTAATAGTCATTAACCTTTGTAAAGACCATAACCAAAGATATAATAAATTATGTAAATATACAATAAAAATAAATAAGTAGAAAATAAATAAAAATAAACCAAGTGGCCATTCGAGTCCCATCTATAAATCCCACCCAAGTAACGTTCATGTAGGTTTCACCTAACCTATTAAACGAACTTTTATATAATAATGGAAAAAACTGAATATAATGTTGAAAAACCTTTTAATAGTTGAAAAATAGTATAAAATGGTCAAAAAAATAAAAAATGGAGGTTATACACCATTATAATCGTCGTAATTGACCTCGGGTAGAGCTTCAAGGTACCTACGTAGCTCACTTGGAAAAGTGGCACTTGAACGCAGACTCGAACTCGACTTTGGGCCCGAGTGGCCTCTATTAATACCGTGCTCAATCATCACTCGAGACTTCGTCTTTCGAGTGACTTCTATAAATTCGGTTGGCCACTCCAATCGCTCTGGAGGAGCCAGCGGCACTTAGTGATGGCAAAAGTTTTACAAAAATCGATATATCGGGTTTGCGATATATCGGAAGGGAAATATCGATGGCACCGATATATCGGGAGCAAAAATATCGATATATCCGATATATCGGGATTAAAATATCGAACCATATTTGTTCTTGTAAATAATAATTTTAATTTGTTTTCTTTGGTTTAAAACACAGAACATATAATATATTGATCCTCCCATTAGCTTTACCGTGAAAACACACTTTATTTGAGTTGATTTATATAATTATTTACTACTTTAACACATTCACTGCGGACCATTGATCGGGGAACTTCCAGCCAACCTGATTTGAGTTCTTGCGTTTAGTCACATCGTCTGGCATTGTAGATGTAGGAAAATGCGTTGTTAGTTCGTGAACATTGAAACTGCGGTTATTTTCACACTTCAGAGACTCTCCAGCTCGCCTACAGATGAAAACAAATTCCATTGAAGCAGTCCGTGAACCTTATACCGGCCGATAGCAACAAAAGGGTAAGTGGCTCGGATCCGGGACAGACGCATGGCTGGAGGGTAGCTGCCGTCCCGGATCCGGGACGGCCGCACTGAATGTGTTAACACAATAAAAATATAGAGGCCTACTGCAAAAGAAATAAGCAATATTAAAATATTGCTAAATATAAGTCGAAACTGGTGGTTAAATAAATGATTGGAAGATCATACAACAAACATAATTCATTCAATAACACATTTATTTCATAAAAATTACCAAAATAACCATTGGCCTATTACATTTAAGTTATGTTATATAGTATATGTTAAGGTTAAGTTATGAGAAAAGCAACAAACACAACACAGCTGACAGCATAGCTACATGGAAAACGAAAGGAGAAAAGAATCAGGTTTACCAACTCAACACAACCCACGAAAACGCGAGTTTCTGACATTCACCAGTTATTATCTACTAGGGTGATATATCGGTTAAAAAATATCGATATTCCCGATATATCGTAGCACGATTTTTCGATGGCGATATATCGATATATCGGAAGCAAAATATCGATATTTCAAAAATATTGTTGCCATCACTAGCGGCACTCGAGTGCCATCTATAAATTCCAGCCTAAGTGTATCCAACTCGAAATGATTTCCTTTGGTAGACATCTTTTGACGTCAAGTTATTTTATTAGATATAATCAATGGATTTTATTGTTTTTATTTCTGAAGGTCAAGACCCCATTGTGGACATCTTTCTGTGTTGTAGGGCTGTAATAAGAAATTCACCGAGTATTCGTCCTTGTACAAACACCGTCTGGTCCACTCGCCGCTCAAACACTACCCGTGCAACTTCTGCTCGAAAGTCTACCGGCAGATATCGTCTCTGAGCACCCACAAAAGAACCGTCCACGGCGTCGTTGTGTCCGCCGACGGTTCCGAACTCCTTCTCGAACAAATAATTTCGACTCTGGACTCTTCCAGTTGATAACATGCTAGTCCGAACGGTGTATAATGAACTATGTTGTGAAGAACGCAAACCACAGTGGGTTTAGACTGTGTTTTTTGTCTGTGTAAGTCAGACCCTGGGGGGTTTCACAATCCGCTAGTTGTAAATACAAATTACGTTAGATAGAGTTATAAATCACAATCTTGAATTCTTGTATATGTTGATGATATCAGATTGTTGTCCTCTCATCCAAGTGTCTTGACGCTCGATGAAACAAGATCACGTAGAGATGGGTCGCTCATTAAAGATCCGGCTCTTTGAGCCGGGTCTTTCAGAAGAGCGAGTGAACCACGGGTCAGTAAAAAGAACCGCAGCTCTTCGGATCTTTTGAGCTCAGTGCTGGTAGTGTTCGGTGAAGATCGGTTCTTCAAAAGAGCGAGTGAACTGCGGATCAGTAGGTAATGACAAATGAATCGCGGTTCTTCGATCTTTGGATCTCTTGAGATCCAGTAAAATAAATGAACGGCGGCTCTTCGATCTTCGGTCCTTTTGAGAACAGCGGCTCTTCGTTCTTCGGTTCTTTTGAGATCGGCAGTGTTCGGGAAAATTAGGACCTCCTTTTCGTCAGCTCACTGTTGCCAACCCGTACGATAATTCCGAGGGAAAATACGATATAAGTCGATCAAACAATACAATTTTGCGGAATTGTATCGTACCACCACATGCATTATTGTATTTTCGGTCGTAAACTTTACCGTATTTTTCCAGTGTTTTCTGTGACCCACTTTCTGATTCTTTCCGTTGTTTTTTCTCCCTGTTTGATTTTTACATCATGATTTTTTGTGAGGAGCTTTCTGATACAAGTTCAAAAGGCAAGCAAAAGCACAGCCTTATCTTACCAATATTATCAATATTGAAGCTTACGTACTTATTGGTTCGTTTATTCTCTTTCACCTTGGTTACCTTAATTTTCTTTGTTGAATAACATGATATAACATCAAAATGTTATATTATAAAAATGTTATACCTACTAAGAATTTTTTTTTTAAATTGTGGTTTGTCATTAGAGGCATAAAAAAAATGCAGATTTCATATAAATAAATATTTTACCAAAAAACTGTATTTTCAAGTCTTACTTATTCATTGCTTTAATCGTGTTCATTTATTAATTTTCGTTGATTTTTGAAGGATTTGTTGAGCATCTTTATTGAACAACAGCGCTTTTTGGGTTATTATTTTCAATAATGAACCATTGGAATCGAGCAACAGAGAAATTATTCCCTCTCGCCCTCAAAATTTCATGGCTTAGGATTCAAGGTAGGGTAGAATCCAATAATCGAATAAACATTTCTGGGCAGAACTAAAATAAACCGTTGTGTAACAATTTGTAGCGATTTTCATCGTATTTTCATCTCTACAATAAATACGAGCTCAAAAGAGCCAAAAAGAGCCACTGATCCGTCGAAAAGATCTGGAGCTGAGCGCTCAGAGCCGTTCTTCTTGGTGAACCGTTTTGCCCATCTCTAAGTTCACGTGGTCTGATGCGCTGATGGCAGCTGTTGGATAATAACGGTGTATCTCTTTAGCATCCAAATAGAGTCATCTTACTGCATGTTTAATGAAGAACGGATTGACTGCAGCACGACTGTAAAACTGTCCCACTCCTAATTGCTAGGCTTACAATCATTACAGATCACAAACTTTTGTACAATCATTACAGATCACAAACTTTTGTATTGCAATCGACAATGACTCCCCTACGTGGAAATGGATTGCAAGCATTGTGATGAGGGCCCCTGGATGCTCTATGCATTATGTGAATTACTGTAGATATCGAATATCGTACTTATTTATTATTCAATTATTTATTATGTACAGTAGAAGGTGAAAATTATATTAAACTAAGCAACGCAACTTTATATTCTCATTATATAAAATTTCTATCGTCCGTGATGTATTTTATGGTTTACTTCCCAATCGAACGAGTTCATTGTGAAGTTATTGAATTCTATTATTATGAAGTAAGAGTGAACTTACTAAACCATTGCAGAGAGAACTAAGAGAATGATTTATTATCATTTAATAATGATTGACAGGAGGTTTCCATTATTTTTCCAACCTTCACTTTTGACCGGTACGTCCAAGTGAAAATTGGGTGTGCGCATGATTTTTTTGACATTTTATGTCTTTACTATGGCACATAAATGAAAAATCGTCACGCGGGGAGCGTTATGAGGGGAGCGTTACGCGGAAATTTCTGATGATTTTCAAGTACAACCAATCGTTCCTAGGGAAAACTAACTTCCTCATTTTCCACCCCACAAAAATCGTTCACCACTCATTGGAAAGCTCTCAATTTATTAAACATAAGACATAAAATGTCTCTCGTGGTTGCGTACTTGTACGAAAGCTGTATCCACCGTTTGTGTTTTTGTAACGGGGCCTATTTGTTCTGAATCCTTTTAAAACTCATTGATCTTGCTCCACATAGATTGGAAAGTTAACCCTCATTCCAACGTTATCCTCAGATTTGTATTTATTTTACTCAGAAAAATAAGGGAGGTACCTATGTGCAATTTTTTCACGCAAGTTCGAAAACACAAAAAAAATCTTAAAAATGAAAATTTTTTTTAGAGTTTTAATCGAAAGTAGACCTCATCGTGAGAATGTTGACACCAGCCGTTCTCTTTTTGGGTGATTTTTTTTTTTTTTTAGAGCGTTTATTTGTCAATATATCAATTAGTAACATTTGAGGTATTGTACATCAGGTAACTATCTAGATATTTACTTCACATATATATTACGCATTTCTCATGCAAGTGTTAGTCCAATGACTTTCACTACATTAAAGTTGCACTTCAGCATCCAAGGTCCAGTGGCTTGGTCCTCTTTAGACGTGGATTTCTTGAGTGTTGTCCAAAAGCCGGATGGCTTCTGGGTTTGTGTGTGCGTAAAGCCTCTTTTCGTAGTTTCTCGCGTATCTTTTTGCTACCTCGCTAACAGTCTCAATTTTGAGGTCCTTGTGGAGGTCATCATTACGAATTTACCACGGAGCATTCACAATACTCCTCAGTATCTTATTTTGGAACGTTTGAATAATTTTCATGTTACTTTTACCTGTGCATCCCCATAGTTGTATACCATAGGTCCGAATTGGCTTAAGTACTGTTTTGTATAACTGCACTTTGTTGTGTAAGCTAAGCTGTGAATGTCGGCCCAGGAGCCAATACAGTTTTCTGAATTTGATTGTTAGCTGTTCCTTTTTCTTTTTGACGTGTTCTTTCCACTCCAGCTTCGTATCTAGTGTCATTCCCAGATACTTAGCTGAGTTGGAATATGGGACTGTGCATTGATTCAATATCAGCGGCATATTTGTAATTTTTTTGTTGGTGAAGTTCACATGATTGGATTTGGTATCGTTTAATTTGAGGCGCCATTTTCGAGTCCAATCTCCAATAGCATTCGTAGCTCCCTGTAGCTTTTCTGTAAAGGTTTTGACTGTGTCTGCAACTGCCAAAACTGCTGTATCCTCTGCGAATGTGGCTATAGTTGTTCCCAATTTGCGAGGAACATCATGTGTATATAGCAAGTAAGAGGTGTAACCCCTTTTTCTGATAGGGAACCCTCGGAAGGGAGCACGTTAGGAAGTTAAAGATAATTCCTAACCAAGTCTTGTGATATTATTTAACTTAGCTGAATGCGGATCTTACTTACCGTAGCTGTCTGGGTGTCTTCTCGGGAGTAGTACTGCCACCACCTACTGAAGTAGTAGGACTTAGTCAGGAGACTAAGTTAGAAAGTTATGATTTAAAGAAAGGAATTTACTAGCAAATGAAGTTACGTTACTGTTTATGTTTGCAAAATAAAATGAAGTTAATAGCATGAATTTACTTTACTGTGTTGTGTACCTGGTCAGTGGGAGTAGTCAAAGAAAAGGTAAAAGTACTTCCGTACGTGAAATGTATTTACGGAAAAATATCAAACAACAAAATAGGAATTCTTATAGGTAGTAGAATGCCTACCTATGTAGTCGACTGTTAAGAAATGAGGAACTAGCTTCACTAGAATAGTATCGTGGTGGTCACTGAAGGTGGTCACCAAAGGTGGTCACTGAAGGTGGACACCACGAGGTAATTTCGTCAATCACAAAATACAAGGAAAATATCAAATTATGGACAATGAAAAATAATGCTTAAAATTACGGGGGAATTTAGAAAAGGGCCATTCTCAGTCTCTATCTATTTTCAGGTATTATATGCGCCTGCTTCGCCACTTTTAAGGAAGGAATTCGCCAAAGTGAAACAATCTCTACTATATACATAAATGTTCACTCCTACCAGTTTACTCAGTTCGTGGAGGGTAGGTGCTGTCGTCGTCTTGTAGTCTTGAATGTTGAAGAAGTCGGAGGCAGTCGGAGTCGTTGGATCCAGGAGGTGGACAGTCGGTGATCCCAAGGGTGAACAGGCAAGTATCGGGGGGCCCCAGTCTCGGCAGGCTTACGCTCTCATACACTTGAGAGTCACTCAAGGAATGAGGTAGGGGAGCGCCGTCAGGGAGGTGCCTCGATTCTGGAGGGGGTCGAGTGGCGAGGGCGCGCATGCGCGCGGAGTGGGGGCGCTGCTGGTGGCGCGACTGGTGGCGGTGGAGGCAACTCCTCGGCTGCTGGTGCGGTCATCGGCGGCGACCCTGCGGACCTTGCTCGTGGGCGTTTAGTGGAGGAAGATGAGGTAGTCCTAACCGTGATTCGGAGGGGCGGAACTCTCCGGTCACACTCCCCCCCCCCTTTGAAAGCCGATGTCCTCAGCGGCGCATCTTCCGTCTGTGGGTTGGGTGGTTGCGGCTTCCAGGGTTTGGAGGTGCTTGGCTCGGCAACCTCTACACGCAGCGTTGTCAGGGTTCTGACGATGGCGAGGGTCCTTACAAGTTATGGGTCGTCCATCAATGGCAGCTTTCTTGGCTCTTCGCAGGAAGGCTCGACAGGCCTCACACCAAAGGCGCGAGTTGTGGTCCCTGGTCCTTCCACAGGCAATGCAGCGTCGCTCGGCCACTGGTCTATCCTCCTCCTCAGACTGAGATTCGTACACGGTTCCTTCGGCTTGGGGCAGCTCACTCCTGGACGTGGTGGGCGCAGTGGCGACAAGCTCTTCACGAGGCATTGACGAGACACTGGCGGGCAAGCTTTCACGCGACGTCGAGGGGGCACTGGCAGCTAGGTGTTCATGAGACGTGGTTGGGGCGCTGGCAGCTAGGTTTTCGTGAGACGTTGCTGGAGCGCTGGCATCTTGTTCGGCATCATGTAGTTGCCAACTGACATGTTGTCGCAGCTCGATCAAGATGGCTCTTGCTATGGCTCCTGAGTCGTGGATCGGTGAGTAGGCGGGTGATTGCTTCTGGACGATCAACTCAGCAATCCTGTCAGCCCACTGTTGGGGATCTTGGGTGGGCGGCAGCTGCTCGTTCATGAGGGCCACCACTTCTCTAGCAATGTCCGCCGACGTGGGTATGTTGACTTGGGGTTGCTGCAGTTGCTGGGCCACGGCTCTCGCGATCTCCGCCGCATCGACTCTGGGGTTCTCGAGGGGCTGCGTTCCTCTTATGTTCTCCTGCAGGACTCGCATAGCGCTAGCATGTCTGTGCCAGCCTTTTTCCAACTCGTTTTCGTTTGCTGCACCGTACATCATCTCTGCACCGGTTTCCAAGACGGTCCACTCCTTATCGAGATCTTTTGGTCGGGTTCTAGTTCTGGGTGGTAACGCTCTAGGGGGTGGTAACTGGGGTTCCACGGGTGGTTCTGCATCAGGGCTCCTGTCACGACTCTCCTCCTCGTCCAATCTCCTCTCCACATCCTTTATCATGGCTCGCAAGTCTTTCGACATTACTGCACCCCGTCTGTAAAACACACGCACCTTCCTATTATAGCACTGGCATTACTTTCTACACTTTCTACAATACTTTCCATTTCTACATTCTGACATTGTTAGCTACTTTCTACAGGTGTGCTTGTTATTTACTACTGGGTTGCCAAGTGTAACGTGTTATGTGGTTTGACTGACTCGACTGGGACTGGGCCTTAGATGGTAAAGGGCCTAAATATAGCGAACCTCAACGACTTGACCAACCTTTCGACAGACACGGTGCTATTTAAAATGGAACAAGGGAAATGTCGGCCCACGATCGTTCGCGCGCGCGTTCGCGAAACATCAAGGGTCGGCATGGAACGAGACAAACAACTGGTAAGTATGAATTACACATAAAAATATCATGAATAAGTTTTTTTTTTTTTTTTTTTTTTTTTTTTTTTTGTTACTATTTACATTTGAAATTTTACTTTCTTATTTAACCTTTCTTTTGTTTCAGGTTTCGGGTGCTTCGAGGGTCGTCCAGAGTGCAGTTGCTGGTAATCCTTTTTGGGAAGCCGGCGCAGCTGGCGATGTGCAACTGCAGCAGTCTTCTGGGATTCTTCTTCAGGCAGCACTTCAGCAGGAGGACTCTCTTTCACTGGGTCTTCAGGTTCTGGGGATTCTCTGGGTTGTTGGACTTCCACAAACCGGGCTACAGGATACGTGTCTTCATCGTCGGGGATGAGATCGTCAATCTCCATGTTGCAGGGTACGGGTTCCGGTCGCTGGTCGGCCATGGGTGCAACAGGTGGGGTGACGCAGGCATCGTCGGGAACTCCTCTTTCAAATGCGGGTTTGAGACGTCCCAGGTGTACTACCTGGCAGCGGTCCGTGGGATCTGCTACCTCGTATGTCACTTCTGAGAGACGTTTCACAATCCTCATGGGTCCAACCCAAGGGCTCCAGAATTTGGACGATACTCCGGGAGGCGGTACCATCTGGCGCAGGTATACTCTGTCGTTTACGCTGAAGTAACGAGGGGTTCGACGTGCATTTGCGATTCGGGATCGCTTCATCCAGGCTTTCCGTATGGCTTTTGCTGCTGCTTTCTGGGCTCTCTTAACGTGTACAAACGTTCTGTCGTGACTAGACGGAGAGTCCAGATCCAAGGCGGCGGCAACAGGCAGGCGGATTTCCCTTCCCAAGTGTAACATATTGGGAGAATATCCTGTGCTTCCATGTGGGGCACTGCGATAGACGGCTAAGGCCATCGGCAGTACTTCTTGCCACAGGTTGGTCTTGGGTGACAGCTTGGCAATGATGTCGGCCAAGGTTCTGTGAAAGCGCTCGCAAATTCCGTTGCTTTGGGGGTGGTACGCGGTTGTCTGTACCTTCTTAATCCCCCAAGCGGCGCATAGTTCTTGTGTTACTGCGGCTGTGAAAGCAGTCCCACGATCCGAAATCAGTTTCTCCGGAACTCCATGCGTGGGGAAATACTGCTTCGTTAGGACGTTGACCACCACCTGGGCTGTTGTGTTTGGCACGACATAAGCCTCGGCGTATTTGCTGAAGTGGTCGACGACCGTAAGCAAGTACTTCACACCGTTGGTCGTCGCGAGAGGTCCAACGTGGTCTATCCCCACTATCTCTCCAGGATGCGATGGAAGTTCTGGCTGTTGGATCGGCGGGTCCAGCCGATTTGGTGTCTTTCGTCGTTGGCAGACGGCGCAGGATCTGACGTAGTCTCTGACGTACGACGTCAACTTTGGCCAGACTCCGTATTTCCTGACAGTCGCGTCTGTTGTGTCTATGCCGGGATGTCCTGCCCATGGACTGTCGTGGCAGACCTGCAGAATTTGGTGACGAAGGGAGCCGGGAATCAAGGGGACCAATAATTCTCCGGTGTCTACGACCTTGGAGGCCATCCAAACTCCATTCTCCAACCGGGCAGACCATCTTGCTGGGTTCTTCTGGACTTCCAGAATCCAGGGGTCGACTTGCTGCGAGGAGATGAGCATTTCTCTCGTCAGCTGAAATGTGTTTATGCTCGCAATGATGACTCTGCTCAGGGCGTCAACGTTCTTCAGCTGGCTTCCGGGTCGGTAAACAGGATCGAAATCGTATTCCGACAAACGGAGGATCCAGCGGCTGATCCGGTGCGTTGGATCTCGCAGATTCATTGCGGCTGTCAAGGCGCGATGGTCGGTCTCCAACCGGAAACGTCGACCTAGTAAATATGGCTGAAAATGGGAGACCGCCCACACTACCGCCAGGAGCTCCCGTTCAGTCGTCGAGTATCGCGACTCTGCGGAATTTAACTTGCGACTCGCGTAGGCAATGGGGTGGATCTCGCCACTATGTTCTTGGCTGAGCACAGCTCCTAAGGCTATGCCTGATGCGTCGGTTGAGAGTATGAACGGCAGTTCAAAATCTGGATAGGCGAGGACGGGGCTGGTATGGAGGATCGTCTTCAGCTGGTCGAAGGCCTTCTGATGTTCGTCTGTCCATACAAAGGGCTCGTCCTTACGCAGGAGCTGGGTTAGCGGAGCAGTGATCTCTGAGAACCTGCTTACAAACCGCCTATAAAAGCCAGCGAGACCTAGAAAGGCTCGTACCTGCGTGGCATCCGTGGGTACTGGGTACTTCTGAACACAGTCGATCTTGGATGGTTCCATCTGCAGACCTTCTTCAGACACAATGTGTCCCAAGTAGTTAACCTGCGTGCTCAAAAATGTGCACTTCGCAAGGTTAAGCTTCAGCGCGGCGTGGTTCAGTCTTTCCAGGACTTGTCTTAACCGCACCATGTGGGTTTCCACATCTGGCCCGAAAACAACGATATCATCGAGGTATACGAGACAAGATGATCCCACAAGTCCCTCCAGGACGCAGTTCATCAGTCGTTGGAAAGTTGCTGGCGCATTTTTGAGTCCAAAGGCCATCTTGCGGTATTGGAACGTCCGGCCCAGCGTCGTGAAAGACGTCTTCTCGCGGTCCTCTGGTGCAATTGCTATCTGGTGATAACCTGCCGTGAGATCAAGAGTCGTGAAGAAGCGGCTACCTCCGAGAGACTCGAGCGTCTCTGTCAGGTTCGGCAAAGGGTAGGCATCGCTCTTCGTTGCGTGGTTGAGTGCCCGGAAGTCTGTACAGAACCTGTACTTTTGGCTCTGTCCGGGTGGCGTCTTTTTCTTCACCAGTACTACCGGCGCTCCCCAGGGGCTGGTGGAATGTTCAATCACCTCTGCTTCCAGCATCTGGTTGAGCTGCTCTTCAACGATGTTCGTAGAGCGTGAGGCACGGTGTACGGTTTCTTGTAGATTGGTGGATGAGAACCTGTTTCGATGCGATGCACCACTTGCATTGAGCATCCCTGAGCGTCAGGCCGCTGAAACAAGTTCTTGTATTCACTGAGAATACGGGTGACGTAGTTGGCATCCTCTGTCGGTAGGTGCTGGAGCTGTTGGTTCAGCACTGAAAGCAGATCGGGAACTGGATCATCCAGGTCCTCAATCGGGAACTCTTCTGACGAGTCGAGAATGGGACAATCATCGGTTACGGGTTCCTCTTCGTTCACAGGTCTCGAGAGGTGAGAAGAATCGAAGGCGTGCGGTCCACCGACGAGCGCAATGCGAGGGCGCATTGGTTGTGCGATATCCGGCATGGGTACAGGTCTGGCAGGCGAGAGATATCCAGTGATAACATCGCTGATCACTATGGATTGGCCGGTCTTGGGGTCTATCATCCTAACTTCGCAGCTATCCAGGTGGATAGACGCGGGAATTCTCCGAAGCAGGTCTAACCCAAGTAAGTCCAATCCTGAGTGGTCTCGTGCAAAAATCCGAAAGGCATGCGTCAACTTGATAGGACCAATTGTAACCTCTAGGCGTTGTTGTCCTAGGAAAGGCATCGGTTGGCCGTCAGCTCCCCAAGCTTGAATCCGAGTGGGCACGATGGGTACACCAGGAACAGGATGCGTCAGAACGGAGATCTGGGCACCAGTGTCGACGATCAGCACTCTGTCGTGTCCGCTTAAGTTGACTTTGATCCGCATCGTTTGCTTGAACGGCGAGTCAACAGCTGGTAAGCAGACGTCGGGCTCTTCTACTATTGGAGTAGAGGTCGAAGGGGTCTCGACGTTCTTCGGTTCTGTCCTAAGGGCGACCGCCTGATGAGGGTTCGGCTCATGCGAGGTACTCGTGAGGGCTAACACCTTTCGGGGTTCTGGTCGTTTACTGGCTTCGAGTTGCATGTAGGATTCGGTCTTCTGAGGGCACTCTGCCTCAAGATGACCATAGTATCCGCAGTAATCGCACATTGGCTCGTCTGAATATTGGCGGGTCTTCACGCGACACTCCGAATCCTTGTGTCCGTAGAGTCCGCAAAATTCGCAGGGGTAATTCTTCGGGTTTTTCAAACAGCTCGCGGGAAAATGCGTCATGCTTCCGCAAAACAGGCAAGGTTTGTGTGGCATTCCCATAGCTTTTCGGCGTATCGGCGGAGGACTAGGAGGTCTCGGGATGTTGGGACATCCGGATGCAATGTGTCCGAGTTCTTGACATCGGAAACAGCGTTTGTCTTGCACTTGGATACGGGCAACATTCCAAGGGTCGGAACTGCGAGGTTCTAGAGCATCCTCTAATTGTTCCGCCTTCTTCATGGCTTCTTCTAGAGAAGCGGGAGGATTGTTGACAAAGTATCCCGCATACGTTCCAGGAAGACCCTTCAAAAAGGCCTTAACAGACCGTGCTGCTATCCATGTCCGCTTCTGGGTGGCATCCATGAGCATGTCGTCCGCACGCGCAGCTTGCGTGGCTGTATGTCGAACACGTTCGGCGAATTGTCGAAAAGTTTCGCCCGCTGATTTTTGGATTGTCCAAAGCCGCTCGGCAGCTTTCTCGGGGTCGTCTCGTCCGTACCAACGGAGTAAGGCACGTCGTAGTCCTTGGTAGGGCTTGTCTCCTTCAAGCAGATGTCCATTGTCGAGTAGGAAGGTCTTGGCAGTTCCTCTGAGCTTGATCCGTAGTAGCTGTACTCGTAGGTTATCGGCCAGGTCCTTCGTGATTCCGTCGAAAATATCGAAATACGTTCCGATGGACACGGCTTCAATTTCATCAGGATCCCAGGGGTCGATTTCCATAAGCACAGACCGCGGAATCTGCTCGGCTAAGGGCTCAGTTGGTTTATCGCTGAGCGCCAGCTCGAGGCGATTCATGGCCTTCGCGACAGCGTCAAGGGCACGATCAGCATCCGACATCATTTTGAATTCAAAGGATTTCCGTCCTTCCATAAAGTGAATAAATAAAATTTCAAAAAGGGAATGAAACTGAAGGTTTCGATTCCAAATACGCGTTCAGAATTGCACTTCACACACACGAACACTCGAATGTTTCCGTCGCGCCGCGAAATCGATTGTAGGCCGACAAGAGTGGGGGTGGGCAATTTGAAATTGTATTGGGAATATGGTTGAAAGAACTTAAAAACTACCACCGATAGGTAAGCTCTTTGCCTTCACCAATTTGTAGTGCTTTAATTAAATTGTATTCAAAATTCTATATTTAATTAGGGGAAGGTGGTCAAGGGTAGTCTATGGTGGTCAGGCAAAAATAAAATTGGCCTGGACAGGTCTTAAGGACACGGTCCCTTGAGGGTGGTCAGACAAGGTGGGCAAATATGGTGAGCAAAAGTTACGAAGGTGGGCAAGAGGTGGGCAAGGTGGACTATGACCACCAAACAATTCCAAAAGTTAAGATTGGGGGTCAACGTCTACGGACTTCAATATCAAAAAGTTAATGTTGATATAAGGGATTTGTAAACAAGACAACGTGGGGTGGGCAAACAAGGTGGGCAAAATGGACTATGGTGGTCAACCAAGGTGGGCAAAATCTCTTCAATTTTCTGATAACGGTGGTCACGGGTGGTCTCAGGCAGTACCACAAAGAAACAAGGTGGTCAATGGTGGTCAACCAAAATATATCGCAAAATATGATTCAAATAGCAAAATTACGGCTATACATACAAGAAATCAATAAATATGCAATAAAAGGTAAGTACCACACGATAAAACCGCTATCCAAGGGTCCTAGAGCCACTTCTTGTTTGTTACTAAGGGGATTTGCAAAAAGGGATGGGACAAAAGGTGGAGGTTATTTCCCTTTCCTTCACGGTTAAAGAGGTATAAAAAGGGTCAACAGCTGAGGGCTGAAAAGGGTCGGAATCGGAATCGGGATTTCCCAAGGGTTCAACTACCCTTGTCTTGATGAGGTCAAATACGGTCAAAAAGGTTCGTGACCTGAGGTCGGGAGTCGTTACCTGAGGAATTATTCGCACAAAAATTCTCAACAAAATGGACGTGATTCTACCTTTCTTTGGGAAAATATTTGCTTCAAGTTACGAACTGGGTGTGGCTTTCCAACTATCTACCGTATGCAAGGAAATTTCGCTATATGCACAGGAGGATTCCTGCCGCTCTAAATTTCTAGGAATTCAAAAACCTGAAAAATCCTGCAAGGGTGGGCAAAAATATGACCACAGCAGACGGATGGTGGTCCAAAATTCAGACCAGGGTGGGCACAAAATATGACCACCTTAAGCAAAATAACGACCACGGTGGGCAAACTTCCACCGGGGTGGTCACAATTCGCAACTGAAATTTACGAGTCAATTCTTTGCGAAGGGTACCTGTACTATTCCGCACAGCACAAAGAAAATATATGCAATGAGTCAAAATCGTGTAAAATGTGTAAAATGTGTGTGTTTGGCACCCTTATGTCAATAACATGCACATTCACATCCAACTTATTCTAAGTACTTTTTGTTCCAAGGGAACTTCTTTAGACAACTCACTGACACAACAACACTTTTGTTACAAAAAAAATGAATTTACTGAATTTACAGAGAGAGACAGCTAAGATCCGCACAAGACAAATGAATTTATTATTTGAAATTTGCAAAATTTGATGAAATCTGGTAGCTACTGATTTTAGGGCAGTCGAGGCGTGTTATAATTCTGATCAAAGATAGATCTGCACTGCAGGGAACTAACACAAGTTTAGCTCGCAGCGTTTTACAACCTATCCTCACCGCTGACAACAATTTGTAAGATTGTTGTCTAGCGATCTTCACCGCTGGCACCAATTTGTAACCCCTTTTTCTGATAGGGAACCCTCGGAAGGGAGCACGTTAGGAAGTTAAAGATAATTCCTAACCAAGTCTTGTGATATTATTTAACTTAGCTGAATGCGGATCTTACTTACCGTAGCTGTCTGGGTGTCTTCTCGGGAGTAGTACTGCCACCACCTACTGAAGTAGTAGGACTTAGTCAGGAGACTAAGTTAGAAAGTTATGATTTAAAGAAAGGAATTTACTAGCAAATGAAGTTACGTTACTGTTTATGTTTGCAAAATAAAATGAAGTTAATAGCATGAATTTACTTTACTGTGTTGTGTACCTGGTCAGTGGGAGTAGTCAAAGAAAAGGTAAAAGTACTTCCGTACGTGAAATGTATTTACGGAAAAATATCAAACAACAAAATAGGAATTCTTATAGGTAGTAGAATGCCTACCTATGTAGTCGACTGTTAAGAAATGAGGAACTAGCTTCACTAGAATAGTATCGTGGTGGTCACTGAAGGTGGTCACCAAAGGTGGTCACTGAAGGTGGACACCACGAGGTAATTTCGTCAATCACAAAATACAAGGAAAATATCAAATTATGGACAATGAAAAATAATGCTTAAAATTACGGGGGAATTTAGAAAAGGGCCATTCTCAGTCTCTATCTATTTTCAGGTATTATATGCGCCTGCTTCGCCACTTTTAAGGAAGGAATTCGCCAAAGTGAAACAATCTCTACTATATACATAAATGTTCACTCCTACCAGTTTACTCAGTTCGTGGAGGGTAGGTGCTGTCGTCGTCTTGTAGTCTTGAATGTTGAAGAAGTCGGAGGCAGTCGGAGTCATTGGATCCAGGAGGTGGACAGTCGGTGATCCCAAGGGTGAACAGGCAAGTATCGGGGGGCCCCAGTCTCGGCAGGCTTACGCTCTCATACACTTGAGAGTCACTCAAGGAATGAGGTAGGGGAGCGCCGTCAGGGAGGTGCCTCGATTCTGGAGGGGGTCGAGTGGCGAGGGCGCGCATGCGCGCGGAGTGGGGGCGCTGCTGGTGGCGCGACTGGTGGCGGTGGAGGCAACTCCTCGGCTGCTGGTGCGGTCATCGGCGGCGACCCTGCGGACCTTGCTCGTGGGCGTTTAGTGGAGGAAGATGAGGTAGTCCTAACCGTGATTCGGAGGGGCGGAACTCTCCGGTCACAGAGGGGTCCAAGAACACTTCCCTGCGGGACACCTGCTCCAATTTTGTTGAGATTTGAGTATTCATCTTCATTTTTAATTCTGAAGTATCTGTTGCTGAGGTAAGATTCCAGAATTTGGCAATATTGATTAGGCAACATCCCTTGTAGTTTATTGTTTAGTCCATCGTGCCACACTTTTAGAGTGCCGTCACACGGGGTCGCTTTGCTCCAGTTTTTTGAATTTTTTCAGAAATTATAATTTTTTCTTTACTTGATTCTCTTGAAAAAATTCCATTTTTGGATGAAAGTCAAGTAGGTACTTCCTATTAACAGAACCTGACGTCACAAATGTTGATACATCTTTTAAAAGTTGAATATTTTTTTGTTGAAAATTGGAGCAAAGTTACCCGGGGGTATGATGACTTTGCTCCAATTTTAGAATGTAACTGAAAACCAACCTGGAATGAATCTTGGAGCATTTTAACCCCGTCCATTGGAATAATTGGGCCATGTATACACAGGAAAACACGAACAAAAATGTCTTTCTTAAAAATTTTAAGTTTAAAACAATTTTCCAATTGAATTTCAATTTTTGTATACAAAATCTTTTCTCTATTACAAAAAGTATAACTTTCATAGTTTAATGTGAAGCTCAAGCGAACAAAATACTTATTAAATTGTAAATAAGATCAAAGGAAGGAACATTTCAACCAGTAAAATGGTACTTATCTACATTGTATCATTTAAATGATGCTTCCGTGAAAAAAGAAAACTTATTTATGTTCCTTGGTAGAAAGAACTACTTAAAATTAAGAACACACCAAAAACACTTGGAATGTGGCAGGCAAGTGGTAACTCAATAACTCAGGCACTTTGGTAAACCATTAAAAAAACTTCACATTGTAAAATCTCGTCCATGTAATCCTTGTAGGGTCTAGCACCTGGTGTCCTCGACCTAAGGCATCTTGTCAACAACGAACAAACAAAAACGGGATTAAATTCAGTACAGGGTTACAAAAAAATACAAACTTTCTTGTAAATTCCAACTGAAATAATGGGGCTTCTTCGCTCTAAAACATTGGTGCCAAGTCACCCCACTATTCGGAGCAAAGTTACCCCGTCCGGCTTTTTTGTTGATTGCAACCACAGAAACCAGTTGAAAAGGAAAAACTCACTGAAATTCTGAATCAGCACAAAAATTATAATAAGAGGATAGTGTTACTAACCTGCTGTGATAAATACGTTGGCGTGCAGCTGAGAAATTTGCGGGACCGACTTAGAACAAGATTTCAACTGCACTACAAAAACGGCAACGCCACGAGTATGAAACGGTTGTGGAAGATTATTCTTCACATGGAAGTTATTTGCATTTATGCCCAACAAAAATATCACTGGAGCGCTACGATCGGATGAAGACAAAAGAGTGACGTCACTCTCAAAGATTTTCGGATTTTGGAGCAAAGTTACCTCAAAGGGAGCAAAATGACCCCGTTTGACGAGTAAATCTTTTTCTATGATTTTTCAAAGTTTCGAATGTTTATGTCACCCTGTTTGGGATCCGCGTTGGTGATGGAATCGCCGTTTTGGTTCCCGCGTGGAAAGTGTTAAATGATCTGACTGTAAAACCCTAGGTGTGCCGCTGGTTCGAGAAGGGTTACCTAATTGGGTACCTACTTTAATACGTGCAATGTAGGACTGATTTAGCTGAAGATAATTATCACTTAAGGGGGTCTCTGTCAGTCGCCGTTTGTTCCTAGTATTTCGCGAAATTGAAGGCGCAAAAACTTAAGACGTACGTAAATTTGAAATTTTAAAGGATTTTAGAAATTCATTAGTGCATGGCCCTAAGGAATTGAAAATCTGAAATATTGCCGCCGGAATCATCAAAATCGAACAATAATTGCCTAATAAAAATGGGAAAACTACTAAATAAACGGGTTTTCCCAAGTTTTCTCCATATTTCTCTGGCAATTATTGTTCGATTTTGATTATTCCCGCTACAATCTTTCAGTTTTTCAATTCCCTAGGGGCGTGCACTAATTAATTTCTAAAATCCTTTAAAATTTCAAATTTATGTTCAACACTTATACTGACCCGGAACAAGGAACGAATGGCGAATGACTGAGACCCTCTTCAAAGGCTCTGACAGTGACCTCTGGTGGACAGATGAGTTACCAATTCGAGAAAAATTCCACTCACGGTCTCTCCTCACGAATAATTTTACTGGGAATCTGGCTTTCAATGCCTCTGTGATGATACTTTCCGCATTGAATGCGTCAAGAGGTCAACATCTGCTTGTCTGTACCTACCTCTGCCTTCTACATTTCATCTCTGGAAGAAAAACCACTTCGGTGTTTCTTATTGACAGTTGCTAATCAACATTGGTCTATTAGCAACTATAAGACGCGAAGATGAAATGTAGAAGACAAGTGAGAACATCATGAGTTCAAGGAGTGGCGTCACGGTCAAGTAGGAGAGTTACAAAAGTGTCAAACTAAATGCACTCTCATCATTTACAAGACCTGCCTGGTGTGTGGAGAACAATTCTTGTAATGAAGTCCAGGAAGTAAACATCCCTTCAACATGGAGAAAAGGAACTCATCGCCCAAACTGGAAGAAGGAGAGGTGGACGTAACGAACAGTGAGATGGAGGGAGAAGGAAGAATCAGCTCGATTGTTGAAGAAAATTCATCTATCAACGCCGAAACTGCTAATAATGAAGAAATCATAGCTGATAACACACAACAGAACTATTCACACGAATTGGTAACAATCTCTGGAGGTACTTTATACGATGTAGAATGCTCTGAGAAAACTTGCTTAGTAGAGGTAGGTGTTTTTAATAAATTGAAATCGAGGAAGAATGTCTAAACAATGTTAATGAGGATTTTCGTTTGTATGAATTTAGGACGACCAAATCTACCAGATGATTAAAAAATTGGAAGAAATGGGACCGACGATATCTCGTTATCAGTACAACGAGGCATCCAACGAGGTGCAGCAGCTGGCCAGCGAGATGAAGGAGAAAGCTCTATCCTCTATGATCCACCATCTTCACATGGCAGAGGCCCAGAAAAGGAAAGGTAATCGTTTTAAATTTGAATTTATATTAACTGTCATAATTTATTACAATACTCAAATTGTTGTTATGTACTCCTGCTGTCGTCATATTGTAGTTATATGTGGAGAAAGAAGCAGTGAAACCCAGTTCTCATTTGTCATTCAATTTACTGTGGCGGCCCCCCATTGGTGCGTTTGGATCCGGCTCGGGGTCGGTGTGGTGGGGGGTGTCTTTGGCACCTCTTTCCCTTCTTGGTTGCTGGTCCTGGGACGCCGCCATGGTGGGTGGGGCCTGGGGCCGGTTGGGTGGCACCTGGCCGGCACGCGGGAGGTAGGTTCCCCTCACACTCCAGCAGTTTGTTTATATTTTTATATACACTCCTGCTCAAAATTAGCGCACCACCATCCATTTTTTCGTTAATCTCTTTCCTTCTTCCCTTATAAATTTTGTATCCTGGACTAGCTACCAAGGAGCCTAAACATGAATCCGATAGAGCATGTTTGGGACGTGCTGAAAAGAAGAATTCGAGCCAGAGATCCACCATCAGACAATTTTCAGCAGCTGGAAACAGCAGCGAAAGAGGAATGGGAAAATATCCCCAGGAAGGTATCCAAAACTTGATTAGGGGCATCGGTCGATAGCTGCAAGCCCTCATCCTAGCTAGAGGAGGTAATACCAAGTATTGAAAAGCTAAACTGGCATAATTCAAACCTTTTTTTCAATTTTTATAATTTTACCACAAGAAGTACATTTTTCTATAATTCATTAAAAACATATTTTTTCTCGAATTTGTGCCTTTTTTGGTTACATTTTTTTTCTGAGTTTGCAAACAATGTGTGCAATTAGTAGGTCTAATGACCCCAATATCACTTACTGACTATTTATAAGCACGAATGCTACATGGAGAAAAGCCATGGGAATATATGCTATTGGGCTAATACATATGTAGAAACAGCTGAAATAAAAGTCAACCGTTCATTTACTTACAAAACTATGGCAAATCATAAAGAAAGGTAAAATATTTTATAACTACCCTTAACCAAAGCTGTACCTGAACATAGTAACTAGTCTTACTTATCCATGCCTGTTTATACGACCTCCTAAACTGCATCCGTTGTTGACAGTGTCCTGAAGATGCCCCTTGGGGCGAAAGCTAGCTCGACATGAAAAATAAACAACATAAGCACATACTGAGGATCCGCCGCAATTTATCTTCCCCTCACCAATAACCTTATTTAAAAAACTGCAGCATACCTACTTCAACTTCCATTACAAACTCTGATTCTCTGATCTGTGATGGAAGTTGAAGTATGACTGCAGTTTTTCAAATATAGGCTTGAGAAAGGAGCCACAGTTTGCCCTGAAAGCGCTCGCATGAGTAAATGGAATGACAAATGAGGACTGGGTTTTACTGCTTCCTTCCCCACATATAACTACAATACTCAAATTCAAATATATTATTTTTACCAGAATCAAGCCCGCCTAAACGTTTCCAATCGAATTCAAAAGCTTCGGCGTCTTACAGTGAGGTGGAAAAGCGGTTGAAAGAATTGGAAAAGCAATCGAATAAAGTCGCAAGACGGATCAAAGAACACAAGAGAGACCAAGCGCAAACCATGGAGAAAATCCAGTACCTGGAGGCCAGAGCTTTCCTGGAGGAGCATAAAGATTTCGTGAAAGACATGCTGTCACGCGACCCCACTGAGACGGATTTACGGGTAAACAAACATTTTCGGGCACAACAATGGGGTATTTCGGTGGGTCGGAAATTCAGGTTTTTGACCTCAAATTTGGATTCAGCACCCTTGAAAACCTATGTACTACAACTTTAAGCCCAATGATACTATAACATGTGGTAGAAAAATCAATTAAAGAGATCACACGTTTGAAAAAGGCGGGCCGCTATAAATGCACACACACTAGGCAAGGACTACGCCGCGCGCGTGTGTGTGAGTAGAATTTTGTAGTATCCAAGACGTCCTCCAAGGGTTTCTGTGCATGGATATTTTTTTCAAAGACAGTTGGCTAGCTACGTCACGATTGGCTAGCTACGTCACACCGTTCAAATCTTCAACTTTCCTTAGCTTCTCTGATTTTTTAAAAACATTTTCTCAACGAACAGACCCGATTACCGTTATTCCTGAGCCTTACTCTTTTGAAAAAAAAATTAAAAAAATTGACTGAAATACCCCATTCCTACACAACTGATCTGAACTCCTCCCAATCTCACAGCTGGGGCTGTGATGTCAGAGATCTATAGTACTTTCCAGTTGAATTAAACCTTTTTCCAAAAGATTTAAACCTTTTTCCAAAAGATTTAAACCTTTTTCCAAAAGATTTAAACCTTTTTCCAAAAGAATTAAACCTTTTTCCAAATGAATTAAACCTTTTTACGAATACGCAGCCTTTTATGTCCGCACTGTCAGAAGAGAGAAGATGATGATGCGCTGCACACCTTTTTCAAATGCACCAAATGGGCGGCTGAAAGAAGCCAGCTGCTGGCAGAGCTGGGATTAACTCCCCAAATTCCAACACCAGAAGCTGTCGTCAGCAAGATGCTGGAAGGTGAGAGGAGCTGGAGTCTTGTGGCAGCGTACGCAGAGAGTATCCTGACAAGGAAGACATTGTTAGAACGAGAGAGACAGAGAAGGGAACACCTGGTCCGTCCCGCCATCCAGAACTGATGAAGTGCCCCAGGACTCAGCCTGAAGTAATGTGTTAAACAGTTCCAGGCTGATCATCCAACGTGGGAGAAAAGGAGGTGTTTTTTTATTGGGTTTGAATCCCACATAACCTTGAAGTCGCGGATCCTTCAAGGTATCTTACGAGATCCAACTCCACCTGTGGATCTTAAAGATTTTCTCACCTACCTGCCGAAAAAAAAGAAAAAAAAAACTTTTTACGAAACAATTAAACCTTTCCCCAATACAATTAAACTTTTTTCCAAAATAATTAAACCTTTTTCCGAAACAATTAAACCTCTCAAGAGAAGGGGATGTAATAGAAAATAAATAAACAACGTAGCGACCAGTGAAATGTCAGTGAGCATGAAGATGACACCACTGTTGAATCCCTTCCGAGTGATACCACTTGGAAGGGATTCCTTCGTAGGTATGCGTCGTCTATTCCTCCTTAATGACCCAACGTCGATTCATATACTTGCAATTCCTTATTTTCCCGCTAAAGGTTTAATTGTTTCGGAAAAAGGTTTAATTGTATTAGGGAAAGGTTTAATTCTTTTGGAAAAAGGTTTCCTTCAACTGGAAAATGCTATATAATAAGTCGACTTATTATATAGCTCTGATTATATAGCGACTGAAAATCGCTCTAACAGACGATCTTCAAGCGACAAATAATTTGCTGAGACAATAAATTGTTTATTATTCTACTAAAGTAGAATTAATTATAAAATTTCCAGATAGCTAATGATACGTAGATTAACCAATGAATAGATTAATCTTTTTTAAAAATGAAATTCAACCTTTTACAAATAAATATAAACCTTCCCACTGCAGTTTCGCAATGTGAACTGAGTCTTTAGAATGTCTTCCGCCTGGTATTCAAACAGAAGAAATACTCTTGGTCGGAGGAGGCGAATCTCTTTTCGATGGGCGTCTTATCATTCCCAGTGATCTTTTATCCCAACAATGAAGTTCTGTAACCTGATTAATTGGGTTGCTATCGAAGTACCCCGCGCCGATGTACCCCCCGGGCATAGTGCCCCCCGTCATGAATGAAAACCTCCGCGGTCATGAATGACGGGGGACAATACGGGGGACACTATGCCCGGGGGGTACATCGGCGCGGGGTACATCGACGCACACCCATTAATTTACACGATCGGATTTTTCATTGTGTACGAAGTAAAATTTGTGAGTCTGAGTTGGGTTCATCAATTTAATTTCGGCTGCAAATGGACAACGTCTTCATTAGAAGAGCTTGTTCTCCTCATCATTAGAAAGGACATTGTTTTTGAAGACGTTGTTCATCTTTTATTTGTTTATGTTCTCGTTCTTTGATTAAAAATCATGACTTGCGTTAAAAATCAAACTTGCCTACTGGAACTGAAGGTTTTTATTTATTTGTAAAATGTTTAACTTCATTTGTAAAAAGATTAAATTTATTTGTAAAAAGTTTTATTTAAATTACCACAAGAATAATTTGAATTGCAAAAAGATTGTCTCTAATTGCAAAAAATACAATATATTATAGAACTTGAAGACTATACGACTGATGCTGAAGGAGAAAAAGTGTGCTGAGAGCCGGATCCAGCTGCTCAACATGAGAGCTGCGGCGCTCGACAGAGCGATGGGAAATGTTGCCAAAAGTAGCTGGTTCATAAAAGCTGTGAGTATAACTTTTCTGAGTCCAGATTCACCGTAGAACCTACTTTCCTGACCCTCTGACAACCCTGGTTCTCTACTTTCCTTTCCTTTCCTTATTGAAAACACCGATTTACCTCGGAACCTGCTTTACTTACTTTCTGAGACCTTGTTTCACATTTGAATCTACTTTCCTTACTCTCTGACAACCCTGATTTACCTCTGAACCTACATTCCAACCCTCTGACAACCATGGTTCAACTCTGAACCTACTTTCCTTACCTTCCGAACTCCCCGATTTACCTCGGAACCTGCTTAACTTACTTTCTGAGACCTTGTTTCGTATTTGAACCTACTTTCCTTACCCTCTGACAACCCTGATTGATCTGAACCTACATTCCCAACCCTCTGAAACTCTGGTTCACCTCTCAACCTACTTTCCTTACCTTCTGAAAACCCCACTGAACATACTTTCCTTACCTTCTGAAAACCCCGATTAACCGAAACTACTTTCCTTACTCTGTGACAACCCTGATTTACCTCTGAACCTACTTTTCTCACCTACTTTTCTCGTCCTTGTGGGTTCATGTATCCCTGGTTCACCTCTGTACCTACTTTCCTTACCCTCTGACAACCCTGGTTCACCTCTGTACCTACTTTCCTTACCCTCTGACAACCCTGGTTCACTTCTAAACCTACTTTCCTTACCTTCTGAAAACCCTGATTTACCTCTGTACCTACTTTTCTCACCTTATCACAACACTGGTTCACCTCTGTACCTACTTTCCTTACCCTCTGACAACCCTGGTTCACCTCTAAACCTACTTTTCTTACCTTATGATTACCCCACTGAACCTACTTTCCTTACCTTCTGAAAGCCCCGATTAACCGAACCTACTTTCCTTACCCTTTGACAACTCTGGTTCACCTCTCAACTTACTTTCCTTACCTTCTGAAAACCCCACTGAACCTACTTTCCTTACCCTCTGAAAACCCCGATTATCCGAACCTACTTTCCTTACCCTCTGACAACCCTGGTTCACCTCTGAACCTTCTTTCCTTACCTTCTGAAAACCCCGATTTACCTCGGAACCTGCTTTACTTACTTTGTCAGACCTTGTTTCATATTTGAACCTACTTTCCTTACTTTCTGACAATCCTGATTTACCTCTGTACCTACTTTTCTTACCCTCTGACAACCCTGGTTCACCTCTAAACATACTTTTCTTACCTTATGATTGCCCCACTGAACCTACTTTCCTTACCTACTGAAAACCCCGATTTACCTCGGAACCTGCTTTACTTAAGTACCTATTTTCTGAGACCTTGTTTCATATTAGAACCTACTTTCCTTACCTTCTAACCCTGTTTATTTTATTAGTGTGAATTCAGGAAAGTAAATCAAGTTTAGTTCAACTCATGGAGTCACAACAACTACAATTACCATTCTTTATGTTAATTATCTCCTTGTGCCTCCTAGACAATAAAAAATGTGTGACAGTAAAAAACGTGTTTAATTTTCTAGGGGCAACCACCCATTCCCAGTTCCGCAAATGTGAACGCCGCTTACGACAATACTGACCTCCGAGATTTGACATCTGTGATGAGCAGCAGTCGAGAAATCAACCCTGGAAGACCACTGCCAGACTTCACGCAAATGTCTACAGCCAAAAGAGAAGCCTTTCTCAACAAAAATTTCTCTGAACGGTAGGACCAACTTATTAAAAGATTGTGTGTTTAAGGTAATAAATATAGTTTTTAGTAGGTCAAAAATCTACAGTAACACATCAAAAACAGTTGGATGGAGATTAATGGCTGGCTAGGGATGGTGGCCCGAGTGCAGGCTTCCCCCACCAGGCGGCCACGGAGTCATTTGGGGCTCTGCAGCATCCATCAACAAGCTGCTTAGAGTAGGTGTTCTGGACTGGTGGATGATGCTGCAGATCGACTCCGGTGGGCTCCTCCCTGGATTCTACTATTATCTTGCCCAGTGGTGTCAGCTCACACAAAGATGGTGGGAACCAGTAGTCTGCATCAGTTTTCTATAAGCCAATAGTGCCAACATTCGTCTTTTGTTAAACTCCAAACTTGCAGAGAACATCTTATTAAGGCGGAATTCATAGACAAGGCTTGAATGTGAGCGAGCACTCAATTATCTGAGTTGAGGGTCGGCCTCGACTCAACAGTCCGTATTCATAGTTGATTGAGACGACCCACTTAAGTGTTGTGGTCGCCTGAGTGCACACTGAGCCTGAGGGGACGCTCAGGGGCTACTCAACTCATTTTCACCTTTAAGTTGGCAGCCTTGGTGGGGATATTTCCCTGTTTTATGGATATTTGGGTAAAAAGCACGGGGAAATTTCCACTATGAATTGCTGCAGTCGTCCACTGTTTCTTAATTTTACTGTTATTCTAGTCATTGAGAACATTTTCTGCGAAACTGTTTATCCCTTTTAGCGAATTTTCAAAAAAAAAGAAGCTATTTCAATGGCCTCAACATTTTTGGAACGGACTTTTTCGAAAAATGTTTTCACTGAAATCCGTTTTGGAACCTTCTGAAACGATCCCTGAAGTTTTCCCAAACATCATGTGTATATTCAAATGCCTAAATCACACTGGCAGCATTAGTTCATGTATCCTCCGCTAGGGATAGTAAAGCATTTTTCCCTTGAATCAGCTGCGTCGCAATATCTCAAGCTTTACCAAAATAGGTAACTAAGCTTATCTCATATGATTCAAAGGAAAATCGCATTATTATCCCTAGTGGAGGATACATGAAGTAATGCTGTATGTGTGGTTTAGACGCTCGTTATGTATATACCCAGTGCATACAGTATGTTGGTATGGTATACTGAAAAGCGAAAAAAAACAACAATAGCCGTGTGGGTACTCTATGAGTTCGTGAAGACGAGTAGAACGTGAATATGGACTCCTACGATTTTCAAAGCATACCCAGTACATACAGTATGTTGGTATGGTAGGTATACTGAAAATCGAAAAAACCAACAATAGCCGTGTGGGTACCTACTCTATGAGTTCGTGAAGACGAGTAGAACGTGAATATGGACTCCTACGATTTTCAAAGCATACCCAGTACATACAGTATGTTGGTATGGTAGGTATACTGAAAATCGAAAAAAACCAACAATAGCCGTGTGGGTACCTACTCTATGAGTTCGTGAAGACGAGTAGAACGTGAATATGGACTCCTACGATTTTCAAAGCATACCCAGTACATACAGTATGTTAGTATGGTAGGTATACTGAAAATCGAAAAAACCAACAATAGCCGTGTGGGTACCTACTCTATGAGTTCGTGAAGACGAGTAGAACGTGAATATGGACTCCTACGATTTTCAAAGCATACCCAGTACATACAGTATGTTAGTATGGTAGGTATACTGAAAATCGAAAAAACCAACAATAGCCGTGTGGGTACTCTATGAGTTCGTGAAGACGAGTAGAACGTGAATATGGACTCCTAGGATTTTCAAAGCATACCCAGTACATACAGTATGTTGGTATGGTAGGTATACTGAAAATCGAAAAAACCTACAAAAGCCGTGTGGGTACCTACTCTATGAGTTCGTGAAGACGAGTAGAACGTGAATATGGACTCCTACGATTTTCAAAGCATACCCAGTACATACAGTATGTTGGTATGGTAGGTACCTATACTGAAAATCGAAAAAACCAACAATAGCAGTGTGGGTACTCTATGAGTTCGTGAAGACGAGTAGAACGTGAATATGGACTCCTAGGATTTTCAAAGCATACCCAGTACATACAGTATGTTAGTATGGTAGGTATACTGAAAATCGAAAAAACCAACAATAGCCGTGTGGGTACTCTATGAGTTCGTGAAGACGAGTAGAACGTGAATATGGACTCCTAGGATTTTCAAAGCATACCCAGTACATACAGTATGTTAGTATGGTAGGTATACTGAAAATTGAAAAAAACAACAATAGCCGTATGGGTACTCTATGAGTTTGTGGAGACGAGTAGAATGTGAATATGGACTCCTAACATCTTCAAAGCATATCCTGTGCATACAGTATGTTGGTATGCTATACTAAAAATCGAGAAAACCAAGAATCGTGTAAAAAAAAAAATTCTAAAAGAAATTGCAACACCATTGGTCCTTTTCTTGACCATACCTTCAACTGAAAGATTTCTTTGAAAATTCGCTCATTAATTCATGCTGCATGAATGGATTTTGTCTAATCTCTTAATTCGAAGGAACTTGTTGGGTGGTGTCCTACGACTAACTCAACCTAAATCCTTATATTGTCAATCCTAATTAACTAAAAATGAGCCAATCCACTCAATTTTAAGAACCTTCTTTGATTTTACAGTTTGTCTCTGGAGTCATCGACGTCCGGAGGCAGTCAACGAGGGATCTTCGCCAACTTGAAGAAGTCAAAGCCTCAAAACGCCGCCGACCTGCAGCATCGGACCAGCGACGACGTGGGAAATAAGTCGGTAGAGAACAGCGGCATGACCATCGTGACCTTGAACTCCGACGAAACCGCGAATTCGGATCGAGAACCCAATACCAAAAATCCCGCAGATCCTTCGGATCAGGGGACTGAAAAGCGCCCTGACGAGAATCAGTGAACTCGTGAATAAAATGCACTTGATCGGTATGTCGTGAATCTATCTCGAATTACTAGAATTTGGAATTTTGACTGGAGGAATTTATATTCTGAAAATTCAGTCTGTGTATCTGACTGATGTATCTGTGTATCTCTGTGTATCTGTGAATAAAATCCAATGGATTGGTATGATAGCGAATCTAAAAACAACCATTTCGGGTTGGATTTTCGTCCAACTGCCTTTCCTTGCGTTGCGGACGTCATCAGCTGTCTTCCTAAGGGAAGATCAAAATTTGTTCTGATGATTTCACTCATGGCTTCCCATTGCCTCACTGCTCTGGATTGGGAAGAGGGGGGTCTGAGCCCAGGAGGCAGAGTTGTAAAGTAATGATTACTTTGGGTAATGATTACTTCTCAAAATTACTTTTCTTATTAGCAATGAAATGAGTGGAGTGATTATGATTATGTACACATAAAACCAATAACTGGGGTTTTAAGAGACACTTTAATCCAAAGTAATTGCCATTACCATTACCCATTCCTGTAATGGGAATGGAATTTTCAATTACTTTTTCCAATTCCTTGTAATGTTAATGGTTTTTCCAATTCCCCATTACTCGTAGTTGGAAAAGTAATGGGTCCTTCCAATTACCCATTACAGGAAGAGTAATGGGTGGTGGGAACCCATTCCCCATTACCACCATTCAATCAGTAAGTTGATCATCCTCCAATTCATAAGGGACCATCCTCCAATTCATAGGGGATCATTCCCAAATTCCTTGGGGACCATCCTCCCGAATCATAGGGGACCGTCCCAACATCCAATTCGTCGGGGACCATCCTACAATTCATGGGGGACCGTTCCCAAATTCCTTCGGGACTAACCTCCCAATTCATCAGGGACCATCCCACCATCCTAATCGTTGGGGACCATCCTCCAATTCATAGGGGATCATTCCAAAATTCCTTGGGGACTACCCTCCCAATTCTTAGGGGACCACCCTCCCGAATCATGGTGGACCATCCCACCATCCTAATCGTTGGGGACCATCCTCCAATTCATTGGGGATCAGTCCAAAATTCCTTGGGGACTACCCTCCCAATTCTTAGGGGACCATCCTCCCGAATCATGGGGGACCGTCCACCATCCAATTCGTTGGAGACCATCCTTCAATTCAAAGGGGACCATCCTCCAATTCATAGGGAACCACCCTCCCGAATCATTGGGGACCGTCCCACCATCCAGTTCGTTGGGGATCATCCTCCAATTCATGGTGGACCATTCCAAAATTCCTTGGGGACCACCCTCCCAATTCATAGGGAACCGTCCCAACTTCCAATTCCTTGGGGACCATCCTACAATTTATAGGGTACCACCCTCCTGAATCATAGGGGACTGTCATACCGATGATTCGGGAGGGTGGTCCCCAAGGAATTTGGCAATGGTTCCCTATGAATTGGAGGATGGTTCCCTATGAATTGGAGGATGGTCAACTTACTGATTGAATGGGGAATGGGTTCCCATTACGAGTAATGGAGAATTGGAAAAACAATTACCATTACAAGGAATTGGAAAAAGTAATTGAAAATTCCATTCCCATTACAGGAATGGGTAATGGTAAAGGCAATTACTTTGTTCCTAAAGTAATTGCAATAGGAATTTCTATTTTAACAACTCTGCCAGGAGGCACGAAAACACGCCCATGGCGAGATTCGAACTCACGACTTCCCTGCAATAGCCGATCCTAGACTCGTCCTCCCTCCCCCCCCCCCCCCCCCGTTTGAAATTTTTAGCATGGAACATGCTTTAGCCTTGACCTAACTGGCAAAAAGTGTTACGTTTTTTGGGAACGGTAACAAGGAATGGTATCGAGTCACGAAATTTCTCTTAGTCATTGATTCGGAACTAAGGATTGTGTAACATAGTGTAAACTATGTGATAATTCCATTAAAATACCTTCCTACCTGAAGACCGATTTTTTAAAAGGCTATCGAAATAGCAGAATACGCTTGATTGCATTCTTCCAAATAAAAAAATTAAATTAAACTTAAGAAAGCACGGCTAAAGTATGTTTCATGTTTCTTGAATTTTAGCAGTAGGCTCTAAGCAAAAAGCATCCAGGGGCCCAGGGGGCTTGCGAGGCTCGAAGTGCCGAGTTTTTAGCGCTTTTTATGACGAAAATGGGAAGGGTGGTCCGTTCATCTTACCTGCAAAGGAGAAAACACTGAAATATGGCTAAGTAGGAACAATTCCTTGGAAGATACTTAAATGGATACAGGAAATAAAAGTGTGTGGGGAACATCCGAATGAATTTGTCATTGCTAGTAATTGTAAATATTAGAGAAAATATTGTCGATACTCCGAGGGAAATGGAAGGGAAGAGGGTGTAATCGATTATTTGAATCATATCGATAATCGATGACGTCACAATAAAACCGCCAGCACAATAATTAGTAACCAAGGCCACAATCATATGATTTTCTGATCAATAGTTTATGTATGGCATTTCTCTGTCATGACTTAGTTTATTTGATTGAATGCTTGTTTCTGAGGGTCGTTTCACATGTTGGGAGGCCGTGGGGCGCCCATGATGCTCGGAACGGTGATATTGACTGGCGTCGTCATCTGAGACTTGACGTATTTCTCTTGTTCTTCCAAATTCTTGATCAGGATGACGCGACGCTCGTATTCTTCTGCCAAATCCCTCAATTTCTCCCACGACGCGTTCTGCAGAAAAACAGAAACATGATCCAGAAACTTACAGCACGTAGATTCCTCATAACTACTCAAAATTAGAACAAGTTCCAGTCTTACGTCATCAATATTCTGAGAATTTTTTTCGATTTTTGATCCATAATAATTTATTTTGCGGTATAGACGTTTTCATTGGTATGCACATGCGCGCCTGTTAACAATGGCCTCCCAAAACGGTGGACACATTCGGACCACCGTCTTTGTTCTTACTCTTGTTGTTAGTAGAAGACTGTCAGGATTCGTATTTTGAATACGATTTTATGATTTTTTCTATAATTTCCCCAAAAATCGATTTTTTTTACAATTTTTCCTGAAAATCATACTTTTTTTGATGATTTCTCTCCGAAGAAAATCTTATTTTTTTAAATGATTAGCACTGGAAATCATTTAAAAATTATGATTTTTACCGGACATTTCGTCGTACTTTTTATTTGGTTGGTCGTAGCAACCTGGTGTTGGTCTCATTCGATTCTGCGTGAAAATCCTATAAGAATTTGTGAGCGTTTCGAATTGTGATTGATTATTTGGCAATGTTAGGTTATAAATATGTCCAGAGTTTGGGAGAAAATCGTTTAAAAAGTGTGATTTTCAGGAAAAATCGTTTGAAAAATCGATTTTTGGGGAAATCATAGAAAAATCATAAAATCGTATTCAAAGTGTGAATACGATTGTATTCGAATTCTTATTTATATTCATACCTGTATTCATAATCATAAAATCGCAGAATGAGAATTAAGGGAAATTGCGGTTTTTAGTACAATCATTGGTAAAATTTGCAGCGTTTGAGGTCGAGAACTTTATTTTATCGAACAACGGGTAATAGGAGAAGTGCCCCTGACATGAGAAGTATGCTCCTACTCTCGACTTTTTGACCGACTTCATGCGCGGCGAAGCCGCGCCGAAGGAAGGAGGTATACAATTCGGTGTGTCATGGGACGACGATTTTTTTTTTTTTTTTTTTTTTTTCTGTATGTTTGTACCACTAGCAGTTTCTTATTCGGCCACCAATCTGCCTGATTCTTTTCGAAAAGTGTTCTACAAGTATCCATAGTGGTCCCGTTTTAATCAGATTTCATTTTGCTTTGTTAAAAGTATCGAAATTTTGTGAAAATAGTTCAAAAAACGTGTTTTTTCGGAAGATTGTTCCGCATCCTCTCCCCCCGCCCGACTCGTCGAAGCCACCCACCCGCTCGTCCCACCCCCCGCCCACCACCACCCACCCGCCCGTCACCTCCGGCATATTCTCGGACGCCTGCCGCCCCTCAACAAATTCAAGGGGGACCACCCTCTCATTCATTGGGGACCATCCTCCCCATTAAGAGTGAAACGCTCATTTCTTCAAGATAAACTTGATTATGAAGCAAAATTTTAATTTCAAAAAATGATATTGAACTCAATTTTGAAAATAACTTTAACATTTCATTGAAAGACGAGTTTCCCGACTCATTGTACATTTTTGTACACGTTTGTGTAGGTACATTCAAATTTAAGGTCCGATTCTAAGCTTCACAAAAAATGAGATGCTTTATGAGGGGGTTTCCGATAACCATCAAATTTCGGTAGACTACCAAGTGGGTCTAGCACATAGCCTTCTCATCATCCAAAACATGTTGCAGCGGGCTAAAATATGAAGTTCAAGTCCGATTCCGATGAAATTTTCAGAGATTGTACGAGTTGGCGTGTAGATGGTCCCCTATGAAAATCATCGCCCCCGGACTGATAGCCGCTGCGCATGTGCAAACGATAATTTCCTTGTAGCAGCCATCATTTCCACATTTTCCATCCGATTTCAATAAAATTCTCAGAGATCATGCAAATTGGCATATAGATGGTCCCCGATGAAAAGCATTGCCAAGGAACTGATAATGGCCACTGCGCATGCGCAAACGTGAATTCCCTGTAAGAGCTATACTTTCTACATTTTCCATCTGATTTCGATGGTATTTTCTGGGATTGCGCGGGTTTGAGTGTAGATACTCCTCTACGGACATCATCGCCCCCATTTTACTTACGTTGAGTGAAACAGTTTGGTGCAGGAGGAAGGGAAATAATAATGCGTGTTTTTTCGCTCACCAACAGGTTCTAATTGACTTAATGCTTATCCAATGGGACGTCCCCTGGAATGCATGCATTACTAAACAATATGTTTAACAATTTTTTGGACTCACTAATAACTACTTTAAACAATAATACTGTAGGTATAGGTACTAAAATAAAATGTAAAAATTAAACAATAATGTTACCTACTACCTTCATAAAAAAACCTCAAAAAGTAATAATTAATTCCACATTAAAAAAACCATTAGTGATTAAAAAATACAAGTAAAAGATTTAAAAAAGAAAAATAGCGAAAAATGTCGAAAAAAGGTTAACGGTCGGTAACTCAAAGAATACCGACTTTAAACAAACGTACTTGGTAGAAGGTAAATTATGTAAAATTAAAAAAAAAATTATATAATAAAAGTCGAAAAAATTAATGAGTTAAAAATTAAAACGAATGATTTAAAAACTTGAACAAAAGTACTTGGTAGTAGGTAAGTTATGTAAAATTAAAATAATTAAAATCGAAAAATTAATAAGTTAAAGATTAAATCAAATGATTTAAAAAATTAAATTTTAAAAATAAATTTAAAAAACCACTAAAAAGTAAAAAATAAAAAATTATGAAAATGCAAAAGTAGTAAAATAAAAAACTTTTTAACAAAAAAACGGACCGACCTCAAAACTGATGATGGCATCCCACTAAAAAGGAAAAAATAATAACGACAACTTATTCAGTTAGGTTGGTAGGTAGGTACGCAGTGAAGTCGCCGCCGTGCCCATCTGCAGAAACAAACATACACAAGTAGATTCCACTTCCATCTGGTTAGTATTACAACATGGGTCGATAGTGCAATACAAAACATGAATGAGAGTGGGTACCTATCATTGAGGTAATGCATGTGTTCCAAAACGATTAGGTAGTACGTCACTGCTGTCGTATGAAGGAGGATGAGAGAGTGACAATAAGTGTGAATCTCAGTAAGAATATTTCCTTTGATAACAGCTGAAGACGTCTGCGTCACCAAAAATGGCAGTTGGATAAAAATTGAACATGAGAAGGTTGTTTACTTACTTACCTACCCTTAATCCTGTTTTGTATTGCACTATCGACGCATGTTGTAACACTAACTGGTTCATTTGAGTATGAACTCATATCACAAACCCACATCATGATCTAGACAATTCTACATTCAATATGCCATACATGGAATATAAGATTAATTAGATATTATGTAATCAAAGATTGATCATGTATAATTAGATAAATAACTATTAGATACTATCTAATCAAGAGATGGTTTGTTCGAATCCCAACATTTCGTACGGGGATTCACACTTATTGTCACTCTCTCATCCTCCTTCATAGGACAGCAGTGACGTACTACCTAATCGTTTTGGAACACATGCATTACCTCAATGATAGGTACCCACTCTCATTCATGTTTTGTATTGCACTATCGACCCATGTTGTAATACTAACCAGATGGAAGTGGAATCTACTTGTGTATGTTTGTTTCTGCAGATGGGCACGGCGGCGACTTCACTGCGTACCTACCTACCAACCTAACTGAATAAGTTGTCGTTATTATTTTTTCCTTTTTAGTGGGATGCCATCATCAGTTTTGAGGTCGGTCCGTTTTTTTGTTAAAAAGTTTTTTATTTTACTACTTTTGCATTTTCATAATTTTTTTTACTTAACAACTTGTTTTAACTTGAAATTTAAAAAAATGAGAGTAGGAAAATTGGGGTATTAATGCTCGTGAACAACCAGATATGTGAGGCGAGAATGTATGGCGAGCGGGTTTGAAAGGCGAGTTGGTCCGAAGATTGATAACGCGTGATATCATTGATAAGTGGCGGCGCATGCCCAATGCGTGCTGATGATATTTTGACGTGAAAATGCTAGTTATTCAGTTTGCTGAAATTGAGATCTTACTGATATGTGACCAGGGTTGAAGGTTTGAAGCTGTCCAGAGTATGAAGGGTCTTGCAAAAGCGGGTTTCCGGTGGCGTACATCTGAGCGTTCCCAGGGCCATACATAGGAGGGTTGCTTGTGCCGTACATGGGGAGGTTGCTAGGGCCATACGTAGGAGGGTTGCTCGGCCCGTACATAGCAGGACCACCAGAGCCGTACATGGGAGGTCCACCAGGGCTGTACATAGGGTGATTCCCAGGGGCGTACACTGGCGCGTATCCAGAGCCGTAGACTGAAGGCTCCATGTAATGGTCAGCTTTCACAGGCACTCCTGTGTTGTATTTAGCACTTCGCAGGTTACTAGTAGGAGATCTTCGACCATCATTTGGTCCACTTTTCGGTCTATTTCCTGCCTGAAGGGAAAAGTTGAACAATAATTATTATAATCATTAAATCACTTTGGTACCTTCCTAATAATTTCGCACAACCTTTGGTCAGGAGGAAAATTATTATTCATGTATTTCCCACACTGAATTTGAATTCAATTTCTATTTTATTGTGATGTACAACAAGTCTCTGATCCTAGGTATCTAGTAATAGACACAAGACAAAAGACAAAATTAGTAGCACAGGGTGACGAAAAACGAGTGACCACTTTTTAAAATGACACCAAATCCTTAATGTTGGAGATATCAGGTTGAAATAAACTGCAAAATGTTCGTTTTGACTGGAAGTTTATTGTAAGTAGAGAAACAATCATGAATGGAAAATGGTGCCCTTGCTGATTGATGCACTGTTCAAGCCTAACAGCAAAATGGGGAATTTGCCTCAATTTTAGATTCTGGAATTTCAAGTCAAATTCTATAATAGGGCCCTAGAATAATGTTTAACAGCTGGAATACCCAAGGGAAAAAAATTACCATACAAGAAAATGCCTAACTAGCGAAGCCTCTGTCAAAAAACAGCGAAAATCGAGGGAAATTGTTCACGTCACACGAAAAAAAAACTACGCGAAAAGTGACTGGATTCACATGCTGTGCGCTCCGGCGTAGAACTCCAGATAGTACCGCAGAACGACAACAGGTAGAGTTCTAAACGCCCTTCTAAGTTCTAAGCGCGACCACACGCAACAATCCAGTCAAATGACCACTCAAATAATGTGATTCAAATGACGAAACTAACTTAATATAGAAACTAAATAAGAGGGGATGAATGCTTGATAAAGTAGAATCGGATTGTAAAAAGAGTGAGTAAAATTGCTTCATTTGGTCACTTGCACGTCTGGGTTTTTTTTCTCTTCCCCAGTTGCGCGCTTCTGTCTTTGATCACTAAGCTACAGTTTCATTTGCACTTCCAGAGGTAGCGCTACCTCAGAGGGGCACAGCTCCTCCTATGAGTAAAAAGTAGTAAGTACAATAAACAACCATTTCAGGTTGGATTTTTGTCCGACTGCCATTCCTGGCATTGCGGACGTCATCAGCTGTCTTCCTAAGGGAAAATCAGAATTTGTCCTGATGATTTCACTCATGGCTTCCCATTGGCCTCACTGCCCTGGGTTGGTGGGTCCCTCACGAGGGGGAACTGCGACCGAATTGCCCGAAAATATGCCGCAGAGGCGGGCCTCGAACTCACGGCCTCACCCTGCAACCGGTCCGATTCCTGTATCCAGAGACAGATGCCGTAGCTCGCTCGGTCACAGCTGACCCCAGCTCTTCCTATGACCCCATGCCCCCATGAACAGATTGCTACTTCTTTTAAAATTTCCATCTTCCTTAAATTCTCTAAATTTTATGGATGCTTTTTCGAGCAGCTCACTATAGTTTTCTTCCATATCAGTGAACCCTCTTTCGAAAAAAAAAAAAAAAAAATGTGCGGCAAATTCCTCATAACATTCTCCAACGCTTCCATCAGGGTGGTGGCTATTTCGCTTCTAATAGGATCCATGAGGATTTGGAGAGTTCTTGGTTACCTTCTTTAGGTAACCCCATAAAAAGAAGCTTGAGTGGAGCTTCTCGTTGACCGTCGAGGGCTCTGTTCAACTGACACTCTGATCAGCTCCACATTTTCAGGGGTAACAACCACTGGCAATAGGGACAGCAACTAATGTCAGGGCAATTTGGAAAATACCTACTCGTATCTATAGACCATGAGAGATTTTTGGGGTAATATTACCTATTCTACGAAAATTGGCGACCCACGTCGAAATCGATCGATCCGAAGGAAGAACAGGTGGAAAGAAAGAGGAGAAAGGTGGAGGTGAGTGCGAAAGGCTTGCCGGGCAGCTTCATAACTATCATTTCACTTTGAAAACATCTCTACAGCAAAAGAACGATGTTGAGGGCTCCACGGTGACGTGATTACTGAACTTCCCATCCCTCTCAACAAAAGGAGACCGTCGATGACCTAGTTGGGCCTCCCCTACAAAATCCCTACAATACAAACATGGTCACTCGTTTCCCGCCACCCTGTAGTTATAAAAGTAGTTTGCAGTGCATTTCTGATGGGTTCTTGGGAGGTGGAAAGAAGGACGGTCGACTGGCTGGCTTCAGTTGGCCGTTTGAGAAGTCAGGATCCTTAGTTGCTGTTCCACGTGATCACCACATGTTTATTTGGAAATTCGTCAAGCCTTACCTTCAAATTAGGATCGTATCCTGCTTTTGTGAGACTGTTGATGATCTGGTCCAGCCTGGCTTTGAGCATCTCCTTGTTGTTCTGCGATTCCACTATCTTTCTTTGAGTGTAGTCCAACTTCATGGACAGGATTTTGACTGCAGACTCGAGCTCAGCCTCTCTCTTGGCCGCGTGTTGAGGATCAGCTTCCTCGAACTGCGGTACACCTTCGGGTTGGTGGTATTTAGGTGGCCAAGCTCCGCTCGTTTGAGTCGATATTTTCCTCTGTCTACAATTGAAGTGCTGGAGGTTAAACTGGGGGTAAACTTATTCCATGATGCTTCTAAAGGAACTTTCATTATTGAAAATAATAAACTAAAATCGATTCGTACACCGAATTTTTCTGTTCAATTATTCAACAAAAGTCAGCTGTTAAGGGGGTCTCAGTCAGTCGCCGTTCCTAACTGAATTAACGGGTTTTCCCACATTTCGCCGGCAATAATTTTTCGATTTAGATGATTCCAGCAATCTTTTAGTTTTTAAATTTCCTAGGCACTAATAAATTTCTAAAATCCTTAAAAATGTCAAATTTTGGTACCATTTTTAAACTTTAAGCGCCGGTTCTTGAGAGAAATACTAACTCTGAACGTGAACGAACGGAAACCGACTGAGACCCCCTTAATTCCCCAGGTCATTGTGAAGTGGGTATTCTGAATGAAATCCTATAGATTATACAAGTAACATTCTTCACATAAGTATTGCCCCTAAAGAACACTTCCCACAGTAGAGAGAGAGAGTTCACAAAACAAAATAAAACTGGCTAAAAAATTAATTCTATCTCCTATTTATGCTGAAAAGTGGATCTTATTCTCGAAGGAACGAGAGTTCCCCTTAACATGTTGAGCGCGGAAAAAAAACGCGTTGGTCCACTGTGGCGGAGAAATTTTTTTAAGATAAGGTGTTACTTTGCTCAAGACCTTCAACCTTGACTGATTCATCTCTGGATTGAACCGTTCCTCTCATAAACAGTTCATCTATCACGAAAAATAGCTAGAAAAGAGGGGTAACCGAGAATGAAGGAACAGGAGCAGATATTCTTGAACCTTTTGCAAGAGGTGTTTGTGCGCCGTTGATGCGATCTGTGTCCAATGTAATCAATTGATTCGAAGGAACTGAAGAACCTAAGAATTTTTGTTAATGTGTTTTTGTCAATGAAGTCCTGTCTTCAAGTTTTAGTAGGTTACGTTGTTACTTACTTCTCCATGGAAGGTAATTTCTGAATTGTAGGCTCCGAGCGAGTGTTCTTAGGAACTGAAGAGCGTTGGAAAATTTCGTTGGCTTTACTCACGAAGCTGATCCTCTTGACGTCGTCGCCCACTTCGATCGGTTCTGTCACTCCTGCACTGTTTGAGAATAATGTAAAGTCAGTATCGCTCAAGAGGATCGGACCTGATTCTACATCAGTGGAATTCAAAGGTCCAAACATGCTAGTGTTGTGATCAGATACCTCTTCGCATTTCTGTCCTTTCACTTTTTTAGCGTAGCGGTAAAGATTTAAATTCAGGTTTACCTATGTAGTTTAGCTGGAAAGTCTGGAGATCGATCCCCAGTCGAAGAAGTTAATTTTGAATGACAACAGTCAGACAACAAAGCCACTCTTGAAGGGCAGGAGTCTAGGAGAAGGACATCACCCAGCTGCTTGTGAGACGTGGAGGAGAGGACGTGGAATTGATTGTTGATACTCAGTGAACCAAGTATAATCTTTTGTGTGTTAAATTAATTCCAGAGACCACTATTAAACAGGATAGGTACAGCAAATTGATGCAGTCAATCGTGAGCACTGAGGTTGTGTTGGATACTGTTCTCCCCACCATCCATATACATAAAACGCCAACTGTACGTACGTATGGACGGAGGGGTTGGAGAGGTCGTGGGAGTGGGGAGAGTCGGCGGAATCGGAGATGGGAGGAGTTGGGGGCGGGATGAGTCGGAGTTGGGGGCAGGAGGATTCGGAGGGAGTGGGTGGAGGAGAGTGGGAGGAATCGTTTTTGCCTACTTTTAGTAGGCTTTTCAGCTAGTTTATATCATATTCAGCACCATTCAACTGCACTATTGCATTGATTGATGCCACAGGGAACGATTTCGGAACCCAGGTAACCGCCTACCTTCTCATCAGGAGCATCTAGGGAACACATAGAGGTGAAATGGCCTGAGTGCTGCCCAGCAGAGATAAGATGAACCTTACGGAGCTCAAAACCCTGGGTTATCTCTTATCAGTCGGCCTATGTGATGTATCTTATCGTATGCTGTGTTCCTAATTCGTTCCTATTAGAATGCTTTACAAAATAATTTTGTCTACCTACGAGTAAAATGAAATAAATAAATCGTTCTAAGCAAAATCTCTGCTACCACCCCAGTTCTCTAGGGAAAAACACCCAAAATAGAGCCCAAATAAAAAAAAGCAAAAGGAAAAAGGAAATGAAGAATAAAAACCAAATAAGGGAAAACGAAAATGAGAAAAAAATGAAAGACAAAAAATGAAAACTTTTACTGCTTGAGGTAATAAAAAATGAATAATAACGAACCTGAATCCACTGGATTGTATGAAAACAATGAAAAGTAGAAAATCGAACTGAAAAAAAGAAAACTGAGACCACGAGGGATTTTAGAAATCCAAAATGGAGAAAAAGAGAAAGAGAGAGAAATACTGCGCAAGATGCTAACGGTCTATCAGGACAGAGCTGAGTGGTGAAAATCTTCGTTAGTCAACTGATCTAGGGAAATAGCTAGAGAGAGGGTAGCCCCCTCCAGAGAGTTGAACTAATTCTACCAACTACCGACAGATGGTGTAAGGTTCCTGATTCGTAGAGTAGCGCACTGTCACACATTTCATACTGAAGGCCATTTTATTGATGCCCCAATCATATTTGAAAGCTTTTTTCATTGAGGGCAAACTTCTGGGATCCACAAACATTACCTCTGGTGGATCCATCTTGCTTGGGAAAAAAAGGTTCATCTAACCTTCGCTAGATAGCTCTCTGGCCTTTCTACCACTTTCTTCCCCTAGATGCTCCTCTCCTCAACCTTCCCTCTCTTAAGGGCCCCATTCACGTGTATGCCCGGAGTCGCCGCAGTGTCCCTAGCCGCCATCAAAGGGGAAAACTACCCGTGAATGGTTAACAAAATCTTGAGGTCTGGTGGTCATCCGCCGCTCGGCAGGTAATCGAACATGCTCGAAAATTGCGGCCAGGTTAATCCTCAGCAGCCCTGTGAATGGTTGAAGTGAGGCCGACGCCTGGCCACACCCCCACCAGTACAGTATGTAGCCCTACCGTTTTCCTCACTTCTAGTCATCTTTTGAACACCGTCTGTGAACTTGAGTCATTTTTCATTTTATTCAAATCTATACAAAAATATGGATGCAGATAAGCGATTTTTCGCCCCTGACTTTCTTGCAGAGTTCATCGAAGTGTATAGGTCGCATCCTGCAGTGTGGAAGGTGAGATCTGCTGAGTATTCCAATAATATTGAAAGAAGCAGATCGTGGGACGCGCTACAGAATTTTTGCAACAACAAATTTCCCAAGCGTCCAAAACCTTTTCTTGTTTTTCTTTCTCGCCTCTTCTTCTTCAGCTAGGAGCAGTGCTATGATAGCGGCGTATTCCTGTTCTTCAACCATCTTGGTGAAACTCAGAGAAGGAACTGAGCAAGCGGTGGTTGGTAGCAGGTCCGCCATTTTGGTAGCCAGGTGAATGGACGGACTACTGCGGTGGCTTCGGGGAGTACCTGGAGGGACGCGGTGGCGACTCCAGACATACACGTGAATGGGGCCCTTTAACCCTAATCAACCCAAAGTATATTTGAATACACCTTGGCTTTAACGATTTTTGAAAAGCAGCGGGAACTGTTTTCTCTTACTCCAATGGTACCAATCGACTCGTTAGGATCCCCTGCAAAGGTTGGCAACATTGATTAATTGTTGGTCAGTGATCTCCCGCTCGTTTTGTTACGTTTTCTCATTCCAGTCCTGCCAGAGTCCAGCCATGGCGAACCGCAGCTCAACAGTAAGTTTGATTCCATTTTATACCATGATAACGTAATAATTGTGTGCTATTTCTATCATAATTTGATCAGTCGGTTTCTAAGCTATCGTTTGATATAAAAATATGTGGGATTATGAGCAGTTATCATGCTGATATTTCGATTTTAGTGGAGGTGTACTGAGATACACTTTGGGCTCTTATGGTAATGTAACACACATTACCATAAGAGCTTTCTTGAGTGCTTTGTTCTTCATTATGATTTCTTACTTCTCGTAAGTCATTCCAAATAAGTAATTAATTCCATATTTTTGGTATTGCAGAACAATTTCAAGAGCAGAGGGGCATACAATGTATGATAAAATGTCATTTTATCTCTCGTCCCTAGACCCAATATGCTGTCGGATGAGGAGGAAGCTGTGGATGATATTTTTTTCATTATTTATCAAAGTTACCTACATAATGTATTATTACATAACCTTTTTCCTAAGTAAAATAAGGTATTTTGTTGAGACTGTATTTCCTAGTCAATTTGTGACTGCATTCCAAACAAAAGTAGGGTAAGTACCCTGTAAATACGATTTTTCTAAATCAATGTAACTCTTGTGCCTTACAAAACTAGAATCAATATACAAAAAACGCCAACCGTATGTACGTATGTATGCACGTCGCCGATCGCGAGGAGTTGGAGGGGTCGTGGGAGTGGGGAGAGTCGGAGGAATCAGAGATGGGAGGAGCGGGTGGCGGGGAGAGTCAGAGGAATCGGAGGCAGAAGGAGTCGGAGGAGTTGGGGGCGGGAGGAGTTGGAGGAAATGGGTGGCGGGGAGAGTCGGAGGAATCGTGTTTTCTGCTTTTAGTAGGCTTTTCAGCTAGTTTATTATAAACAATGACTTGTCTAAAGTTGAAATGTAACAAATGTAATTGATATAATGATTTATACCTCACTTAGTAATAATTATGATGAAGTTTTAATAAAAATTTTGTAACCTAAGTCGTTCACCTTCTATTACCATGAGAGCCCAAAGTGTATTCAAATACACCGTTTACAAATTTGCACTTTTTGAACACCTAAATTTTTTAAAACATTTTTAATTATCATTTTCTTTTATTTTGAGGCATTTTTAACTAAAATAGAGGAAAAATTTATAGTTTTGGCGAAAATTTGGATCCTTGGGTTCATTAGGGTTAAGAAAGTATTATGTCCTCCCTAGAAACCAAAACCCCATTGGATGAGAGACTTGTTTAAGACACCCCTGAGAGTGACAGGCATGAGCTCTGAATCCAACATGACCCACCAGTGCTCACACTTCCAACACCCACTGCTCCCACCACAGACCATTGCCCAGCCGAAGAGTCTGTTTGGGATTACTTTTGGCCCTTGAGATCTACTTTTTAAAAACTAGTGCAACATTAGGGAGATAAAAAAATGTATCGCTCTCTCCAACGGTGTAATCTGATTTGGAATTCCTCAAAAAGTTATGCTCGTTTTAGTGTCGCTAGGTCAAAAAACAAAAAAGTCCATTCATGCAGCTTGAGCTTGATGGTTTTTTTGTTGAGCAAATCAAAATTATGATCCATTTCAAGTGTTAACTTGACAAACCTGCACGTACCTCATATATTTCTTGACGTAGCGGTCCGACGAATGCCCTGAGACTACTCTCGAGTCGCTTCTGTTCTTTTGAAGAAGACGTCCTGACAACTCCACGAAAGACCCGCGCCTGACTTCGTCCAAACCTTCGAAATTCCTGTAGTACATGTCACAAGACATCCGCTCCACAACCGACGGACCTCTCCATATTCGCCTGTGAACCTACCAAACTTCGAAAATGACGAAACAAGATGAAATTTCAATTTTGATTAGTTTTCTAGGTTCTCGTGAGGGTTTTGAAGTTTTCACTCGATGGTGTGTTGTGTTTCGAATTCAGTTTGGGTAGGTTATAGTTATTTTGTGACAATTTCGTTTTCAACGTGTGTAGTTAGGTTCCATTGATGGAGTGAAGTTCAAATTCATGTTTTATGAAATAAATGTGGTAGGTAACTAGGGCTTGTCTCTTTGAAAAATTAAGTTTCAGTGTAGCCCAGTCCATTTATACAAAAACAAACATCGCATACTTGCAGTGTGAACCTCGTGACAAACGTCTAAATAAATAAATAAATTTTCATTTTGTAGAAGCCATAAGGCAATACAAATGTCAGCAGCAATACAGGATAAATTTTAAAAAACGTCTGCCAAGTTGGGTGGGCAGTATAGCTTCCTCACTCATTGTAACATGGACGTATAGAATCAGTTGGCGAAAAAATTATGATTCTTTATTTAGCGGTCCACCGTCTAGGACCTAACCCACACAATCCCTGAAAATTTCATCGAAATTGGTTGAATAGTTGCGGAGTTTTGGTTGTAACAATAAATTTAAAGTTCGCGCATGCGCAGCGGCTATTGCTTGACCAATTTGATTGAAACTTATAGGGTGTCTCTTAGAAGTTGGTCCCTAACTAACCTCCAAATTTGAGCAAAATCGGTTCATTAGAAACCGAGGTTCCAGGAAATTCACGTTTGCGCATGCGCACTCGCTCCTATTGGTCCGAAGGTGCTGAAATTTATAGGGGACCGTCTAGGACCTAACCCGCACAATCCCTGAAAATTTCATCAAAATCGGACCACAGGTTAGTATAGTTTTGCCCGGGACAAGGATTGACCACAGACAGACCGACAGACAGACAGACCGACAGACAGACAGACAGACAGACAGACACGGAACCAAAATTGTTCGGGAAGCTCTAAAACGCAAAAAGCAAGTGGAAATTTTGATTTTGGAGGACATTTTTTTTTTTCACTTCTTTCACGAATACAAAGCTTCCCTACCTTCGGTAGTGAGGAAGCAAAAAGTAGATGTAACAATGAAACGTTGCAAATTATTACACAATGGTTTATTATTTTTCTATATAGATCACTCGTCTGCAAAGAACACGGCTTTGTCATTGTTACCATCAACCAACTGGTCTGTTTGGAGAGGCAGTCCTGAACGGTTCAGAGGGGTTTGGAGGAGTCCATTCGCCTCTATCCCCACCCCTTTTCAGTTCCGGTTTGGTTCCGGGCTGCCTCTCCAAACAGACCCAATTTGAAGAAAAACATCGATCGAAAGTAGATATAAAAATAATAAACCAACAGTCGATGTGGTGGGATCAAAACATTTCTCAGCATAGTACGATTCGAACCCGGACCGCCAGGGTGGTAGTCTAGTCTGGTCCTGAGCCACCGTGTCCTATATGGAAAGAGTGATAGTTTCAGGTTCTCACATTGCACAGAGAATTGAAGGGACAGATTCTCCCTTACATTCTCGCAGGGAGCGAATGGTTTGTCCAGCAGGGCTCCGCGTAGTCTCTAAAAATTCAATCCTGTCTTAAATTAATGGAAAAACAATACGTTTGTATCGAAATTTTTTGAGTTATGGCGTTTTCAAAATTTCAACCCTTAGAAGTGACCTTCATCAACAAAAATCTTCGGGGCAGTGACTACACCCCAAATGGAGCCTACATACCAAATTTTATCAAAACCGATCAATGCTAAGTGAGGAAAGTGCCGCATATGGCGGACGGCAGACAGCGTACGGGCAGAAAATTTTTTTATTCGATTTTCGGATTCTACGTACTTGAAACGTAAACCAACAAATTTTGAGGGGGGGGGGGGGGGGTTTAAAAAAAATTCTTGGTCGATTCCAAAGGTTCATTACTGAAAATAATTAACCAAAATAGAGAGAGAAAAGAGTCTGTCTCTGTGACACTGGAAAAAACTTCAAATGAGTTGAAGCAGTTCTCAGGTGGACCGCGCTCTACTCCTCTGATGGGTGGGGACGCGGAACGGCAGGGGTCTTTAGTCTCTTCCCGGTTTCCACCTGAGTAAGTAGATTTTCATATCTTGTGCGATTTCCTTTTCTTTCGATCTCCACAACCCTTTCATTTTCATTTCGGACCAATATACGATTAAAGAACTAATCTATATTAAAAACACTCCGTCTTGTCTTTGACTATACCCAATTTTTCGCTACCAATTAAGTTACTTATAACTAAATTGAATCTTGGGTAGGATTAGTAGTCATTAATATTCAGAGAATATTAATAATTCTATTTCATGGTAGCAGAGCTTTCGTATCCATTGACCATCTGGATAAAAAAGAATAAAATATAAACCGAACGATAAACAACAACAATAAAACGTTTTTAATCAATTTTTTTTTCTTTTCGGAAGTTTTTAAATTCTCCCGAAGTTTTATTGCAACAACGAATAACGGGCCCAGCAAAACAAATATTTCGTACTGACATTTATAACCTTTTCAAAGTTTCCACTAAAATCAAATCGAATTTTTTTTTAACCCAACAACAAAAAAAAAACTTAGACTACCTATTCAAAGTTTTTGCTAACATCCAATCAATTTTTTTTCTTTTTTTTTGAACCCAAAAACAAAAAAAAAGAGTAAAAACACTACTATTTGAAAGATAGGTACCTAAAGGAAACGGAGATCGAATAATCAGGCATTCACTAGCATTGACTTGTATTGTACAACATTGTGTTTTTAATTATATGACATCTCATTGCATGTACACATAATATAAACACATATACAACACAAATTCGAGAGACGTTTTTCGGACCACGATTATAAGTAGGACGATTGGAAGTGAATTCCTGACAGGTAGAGACCGATCAAACAGATAACGAGCGCCGTGCGATAAACTTCCCGTTAATCGTAGCAGATAAGGCGAGTTATCGAGGATCCCTTCCACCCGTCCAGCCACCCGTAGTCCAAGTCCGAAACTATAATCAAAACACTACAAACAAATGTTTTTAGTAAGTTCGGTTATTATAAATACATGTGCACCGACAACCATTCAGTGTTTCGGTCACATACATTCAACAATTTCCTCATCTGCCATGGGATGAGCATGAAGCCAACACATGTACACTATCCAAATCCCAATTTTGCGGAAAGACAGATCAAAACATTGAAGGCTGCCCTAACATCATACCATGCAGATGACCATACACAATGGGACACCAACCTGGAGTACCTGCAACTAGGCTTCAACTCGGTCAAACACACCAGCCATGGTTACACACCGGCAAGGTTGTTTTTAGGCCGAGAGACTCCAACCCCCATCCAATTGGTATGGGGGATACAACCCATTGAGGAGTATCCGACAACGGACCAACAACGGGTATGGGAACAGGCATGTACCAACCTGCAACGGGCGATGGATAGATGAAAAAAATATTACGACCAACGTCACACCCCGCATACGTTTCAAGAAGGAGATCAGGTACTGATCCGCCAGTACATACTGAGCTCCAAGGTAAACAAGGTAAATGCCAAGCTGACTTACCGATATAGTGCGCCATATATCGTCGATAAGGCATTATCTCCAGTCACTTATCGACTAATCAGCACCACTGATCAGAATGACATCAAGACCCAACATGTCAGTCAGTTAAAACCCTTCCCAGCTGACACTGAACAACCACGAAACAACACACCAACTAGCATGTCCACAGTGTCCCAATCAAACACTAACACCCGTCTGCACCTTTCTGCCCGAGCAACAGGATATGGACAGCGACAACTCAGGACAAAGTCAGGACGACGCCCAGACAGAAGTCCAGGCGATGCAGGACCTGGAGCGGGAGGGCGGCCGCCAAACCGCCACCCGCCAGTCCACGGCGTCCGACCCCCCACCCGGTCCATCAGGGCAAGCGGCCCCACCCGACAACCAGGCCACCGCCGCCCTGCTACGGGCCCCACCCGACACCCAGGCCACCGCCGCCGCCGCCGCCCTGCTACGGACCATTGTGGACACGCAGGTCAGGGAGGAACTGAGGCGGTTGGCCAGCGAGAACCGCCCACCACCACCTGGGAGGCGCCGCGCTAACCGCCGCCGACAACGCGCCGGACGCCGCGGCCTACCGTATTATATAGAGGCGCTGCGGGCCTACCGCGAGATGCTCAGGGCGAGGCCCCAAGCGCCACGAGGAAGAAGAAGGGGGGGCCAGTCCCGAACCCCTTACTACTGGGAACGCCCCCAAAACGAGCAAAATAAATAAGTAAAAATAAAAAAAAATAAAAAAAATTAAAAAAAAAAAATAATAAAAAAAAATATTTAAAAAAAAAATAATAAAAAATAATAAAAAAAAAATAAAAAAAAATATAAAAAAAATAAAAAATAATAATAAAAAAATAAAAAAAAATAAAAAAAAAATTAAAAAAAAATATAAAAAAAAACAAAAAAAAAAAACAAAAAAAAAAAAAAAGATGAAATACATACAACATAATAGAAGAACATAATAAATGAAACACGATAAAGTGATAAACAGAAGTGATAAAAAAAAAATGAAATACGTACAAACATAATAGAAGAACATAATAAATGAAACACGAAGAAGTGATATATCACGGAGAAGTGATATACAACGTCCATGAAGACGCCAGCGGGTTTCGTCCAGCATCGAACGTACCTACGGCACGCGTCGAGCACGGTTTCCCCGCTGAGGGTCCGCATTTCAGTTATTGATTTTATTTTTGTAATTTAACCACCTTCCCACGCCCTATCCTACCCGCACAAATTTTTAAGGCAGAAGCCCCAAAAATTTCCAACCCAGAGGGGGAGTGAAGCAGTTCTCAGGTAACTGCTCCTGCGAGCAGGTCAGTGGTGGACCGCGCTCTACTCCTCTGATGGGTGGGGACGCGGAACGGCAGGGGTCTTTAGTCTCTTCCCGGTTTCCACCTGAGTAAGTAGATTTTCATATCTTGTGCGATTTCCTTTTCTTTCGATCTCCACAACCCTTTCATTTTCATTTCGGACCAATATACGATTAAAGAACTAATCTATATTAAAAACACTCCGTCTTGTCTTTGACTATACCCAATTTTTCGCTACCAATTAAGTTACTTATAACTAAATTGAATCTTGGGTAGGATTAGTAGTCATTAATATTCAGAGAATATTAATAATTCTATTTCAGAGTCCCAACTGGGAAAAATCATCCACATCATACAGCTCAGCTTGGATGAGCATCCTCCTGAGTGTCCTCTTGAAGGGTCCAACAGAAAGGCCATGCAGGTTCCCAGGCAGCAAATTGAAGAGACGGACCTAATTTCTTCTAAACATTTTCTCGACGAACAGACCCAATTACCGTTATTCCCGTTATGCCCTTACGAAAAAAAATTGACTTAAATACCCCATTTTAGATTTTGGAATTTCAAGTCAAATCCTATAATAGGGCCCTAGAATAACGTTTAACACCAGGAATACCCAAGGGGAAAACATTACTGTAGAAGAAAATGCCTAAAAAGTGAAGCCTCTGTCAAAAAGCTCCGTGAAGATTGAGGAAAACAGATTACGTCGCTCCCCAGGGGCTCAGAAACTCACAAAGGAGTTTCAGCAAATCTCATTTTCAGATTTATAAATAACCACAAAAAACTCCTAAATGGATGGGCAGTGGGCCGCAGAATCATACTCGTATACGGAATGACCACGAGAAACTTTACAAATTTGAAAATCATAACATCGTTAATTAAAAAGAAAAAATATTCAACGAATTTAACATGAACAAATACGAAAAAACGCTGCAAATTATTACACAATGGTTCATTTTTTCTATTGCTTTTATCCGTGTGACGTCACACAGAATGGATGTATCGATTCTTCGACTAATCGAACGGTTATTCGAATCTCGCTGAAAGGCGGCCATGTTGACTCCGTTGTAAACAAAGATTGTATGGACGGTTTTTCATTATGCCAATTTATGCGGTTATTAGTTGCTCTTCTCGTCCTGGAAGCGGTGTTTAATTTTTTGTTTTGCCAAAAGTGATTAGAAACAGTGTGGAAAGACAAGAGAACTTTCCAAAAAAATTAGAATATCAGCCTTTTGGCGTCGCTGATTCCCAGCATTCCTGACAACCATGTTCGATGAACTGACTGAATTCCCATCGTTGTAAACAAAGATTTTTTCATTAGACATGCCAATTTGTGCGGTGTTTGGCTCGTAGGGTATTCTGTACATAAAAATAGGTAGGTACTATATAAGTTTTAAAAAATACCTAAAAACCTTGCTATCTGTACTTCGATCTGAAATTTGAAAGAAAAACTCACTACAGATCTCAGTTTGGAAGTGAAATTGTGGTTCATGGCACGACCACTACATATGAATGAATGCAACCATAATAATGCGTTAGTGTTGTTCTTCAATGTACAATTCAACTCATGGGGCCAGTAATGACTCCATTGCATGTTAATCTATCCATATTCGAACCATAAAACGTAGTAAACGTTTAGGTCAATATACAGGGTGTAAGCCTAACTGGTCTGCCATACGGTACCAGTCGATTCTACAACTAATTTGCAACAAAAAATGTCCCTTAGCAATTTTTGTTTAAACCCTTCGTTTTCGAGTTATTTCAACTTTAAACTTTTTTTTCGTGGTTTTGACCTTATGTCATTAAATCGGTCATAACTCCTTTAACTTGCTGTGTAAATTACAATTTGAGGATACCGTTGGAAAGAGCATTAAATTTCCTATCTGACAGATGCCCTAACTTCTTTTTGAGTCAAGGTTTGAGACATGAAAACGTCCTCTAAAAAGAGAATTTTACGTAATTTCGGAAACCTCGCATTCTTTCAATCTCAAATTGAAGTACGAGAACCCATACTTTTTCAAGATGCAAGAACAGTGAAAACTGCGCCAGAATCTCAGCTTTCCAATGGTATAATCTAAACATATTCTACAACCGAATTTAGGGGAGAAATTCGGGTTTGAACGCGGAAAAACGTGCATTTTTTTAACAAAATCGGCGCTCCGCCTAGTCGATCTGAGGGGTCGGACGATAGCAGTGGCTGGGTGGGCGCCGCAGTAGACCGCGAGGCCTCCGGAAGCAGGAGGCCAGAGCGCTGATTTCGTTGAAAAAATGCACGTTTTTCCGCGTTCAAACACAAATTTCTCCCCTAAATTCGGTTGTAGAATATGTTTTGATTATACCATTAGAAAGCTGAGATTCTGACGCAGTTTTTACTGTTCTTGCATCTTGAAAAAGTATGGGTTCTCGTACTTCAATTTGAGATTGAAAAAATGCGAGGTTTCCGAAATTACGTAAAATTCTCTTTTTAGAGGATGTTTTCATGTCTCAAACATTGACTCTATCCGGCAGGCATCTATCCGATAGGAAATTTAATACTCTTTCCAACGGTGTCCTCAAATTGTAATTTACACAGCGAATTGAAGGAGTTATGACCGATTTAATGACACATGGTCAAAATCACGAAAAAAAAGTTTAAAGTTAAAATAACTCGAAAAAGAAGGGTTTCAAAAAAAAAATCGCTAAGGGACATTTTTTGTAGCAAATTAGTTGTAGAATCGACTGGTACCGTATGGCAGACCAGTTAGGCTTACACCCTGTATATATGGAACCTAATTTTGAAAATTTGCTCATACAATACTGCTTCATGGCTCGAAGTAGGATGCGTGCTAGTGTCGGGAAAGTGGTTAATTATAATTTTTAATTGAAAGTAGAGCCCTCACTGAGAGTTTTGGTATCAACTGGATTCTTCTATGATGAGTAGATCTTTTCCCATGATTTTTCAAACTTTCATAACAATGTTGACTTAGCAATGGGCAGGGGATGCTATCATAACATTATTTTCATCAAACGACCGTTGTTGAATCTACTACCTGCCCAGAACATGGCATACATCGTTATTATTTCAATTAACCTAATAATAATTGGATAACATTTGAATTACTTACCTTTCTCCTCTATTCTTTCTCTCTTCTTTTTCCTTTTTCTCTTTTCTTTTCCTTTATTACTTTTCTTGTCACCTGGGAGAACCTTGCATGAGACGGATTTCACATGCCCTGAAGTAACGAAGTTGTGCGCATCCAAAGATTTGCAGCACTTCAGTTGCTTCAGGGATATGAAATCCGTCTTCAATACAAGATACTCCACGAGATTTTCGCGAGTTATGTCAGGAAAATCGTCGTCTAAACCACCGCAGAGACGTATCTTATATTCATACCTTCTCAGGTCGTCACCTGAGAGTGAACACACATACTGAGTATGGAATTTCTTGTCAGACATCTAACCCACAAGGGAGACATAATAATAACGATTACATAATTGCTTTTAAAGAATATTATCACCATCGTTCTGTTTACATACCAAGAAACTTGGTATGTAAACACAATAACCTTGCTGGATAGGAGCGCAAATGGCGCTCCTTCACGACCAGCTGATTGGGTCAGAGAAGGTTATGTTTGATATCGATAATAATCGATTATTGAGTCTCGAGGATAAAACGAATATAGATCTCTCGTCTGCAAAGAAAACGTTTTGCCATTGTTACCGTAAAGTCCAATCCTTAAGTTCTCGTAGGGAGCGAACGGTTTGTCCTACAGGGCTCCGCGTGGTCTCAAAAAATTCTATACTATCTTAAATTGATAGGAAAACAATATCTTCATATCAACATTTTCTAACTTAGGGCGTTTTCAAAATTCATTTTTCAACCCTTAGAAGTGACCTACATACCAAATTTCATCAAAATCGGTATGTGGGGAAAATGCCGCGTTCGGCGGACGGCCAAATTTTTGTTCGATTTTTGGATTTTACGTACCTGGAAACGTAAACCAATAAATTTTGAGGGGGAGAGGGGGTAAACAAATTTGTTTTCTTGGTCGATTCCAAAGGTTCATTATTGAATATAATAAACCAAAAGGGGTCAGGAAGGTCAGTTTTCATGCAATTTTCTATTCTGTCCAGGAAATCCCCCTCACTCGACGCAGTAATCTTCTCTTCTGGGATAATTTAATTCCACCTCTCTCCCAACTGCTGCCTTCAAGTCATCCAATGTATGGGGTTTATGTTGATAAACTTTGCGATTTAAAAATCCTCACCTGCAAAAACTAAACTAACAAGAGGACATTATTATCCACTTGAAAATTTGTCTGGGAAATTAAGGAAAACCAAATTCGTGGCTTAAAAAATTTACTGGGGTCCTCAAATCTTCCCAATAGTTTGTTCGTAGTACCGTCGGTTGTAACAAACAATTTCGGAAAACTAGCTCACGTTTTGGGGGAGGCATGGCCATTTCTATTTGGACATTTAATGTCATTGCGAATTTAGCCCATTTGATGAAAACAATCAATATGAGCAATTCATAGTTCCTTTTGAAGACCAACATGTTAAATTTACATGAAAGAAGAGCTTAGTTAGAAATTCCAACGACCGAGAGGGTCAACCAACTTTGAAATTTCTCTTTGAAGTGTGATTTCGTGAAGTATAAGTTTTTCCTTTAGAGGACCAACATGTTGAATTTACACCTGAATAAAAATAAACTCTGTCGATCTGTTGGGATAGAGGATAATTACGAGGATTAATAGAACAATTACGAGAAGATTCGAGCTACAAAACGGTATAATGGAGATAAGACGACTGATAGATAGGAAGGGCAAATGCTGCCAACATAATTGTGACAATATTCCTACACCCCCTGATGGCACAATTTCAATTTAAAGCTCAAACACAAGAATAGATCGTAGCAGCACAAATTTAAAAAAGTAATATGTCTATCCACCATTGTAAAACATTAAAAACGTCAATATCGATATAAAACAATATCATCATAAAAGAAACGACAACATTATGTAATCACAATTCGACTGTGGAAATTTTCATAAAATTCATATCAGAAAGAAAAATACAATATAAGTTGAAAGTTATTTTGTGATACCAAATTCATGAACTATGGAATCAAACTTCGGCTTTGGCAATGGCTTAGTAAGCAAATCAGCAATCATTTGATCAGTTGACAAATACTGAACAATTACTTCATTTTTCTTTATATGGTCTCTAATAAAATGATGACAAATGTCAATATGTTTGCTTTTTTGACTAATTTGATTGTTTTTACTTAAATTTATCGCACCGGCACTATCACAATTTATTTCGGTGGGCCCATTCACTAAATTGGGTTCAATTTCACCGATTAGCACTCTCAACCATATGGCTTCTTGTACAGTAAAGGAAAGTGCCATGTATTCAGCTTCCACAGAGCTCAGGGATACGGTAGTTTGCTTCTTGCTGAACCATGATATCAAACCGCCTCTCAGCTTGAAGCAGCTTCCAGTAACTGAGTGACGATCATTGATTTTATTTCCCCAGTCAGCATCAGAGAAGCATTGAAGATGTGATTGAGTAGTAGCGGAGTACGTAAGTTTGTAGTCCAGTGTTCCCTTGAGATAGCGGAGTACTCTTTTCAAGGCCTGGACGTGACAATGACTCGGAGCTTTGTTGTATCGACTTAGGAGGTTGACTGCGAAGGTTATGTCAGGTCTTGAGATTTGTGATAGGTAAAGTAAGCTCCCAATTGCCTCTTGGTATGGGTAATTTTGGGGGGCCTCTGATTTTTCCTCATCTTTAGAAAAATCAATCCCAGGATCCATCGGAGTTGGCGCTGCTTTTGAATCCTGCATGTTGAATTTCTCTAAGATCTTCGGGGTGTAGGTTTTCTGACAAATCCATAATTTTCTCTTTTGTCTGTCTCGACCTAGTTCCATTCCTAGACAATTCTTGGCCTCACCTAGGTCCTTCATGTCGAACTCATTATGCAGCTGAGACTTCAATTTTAGCTGTAACTCTGATTTATTAGTGAATAATAATAAATCATCTACCCAAACTGCAAGTAATATGACATTTCCGTTAGATTTTGAAAAATAAATGCATGGATCACCCTTGGATTGCTGTAGCCCACAATCAACAAGAACTTCGTGTAAGCGTTGGTTCCAGCATCTTCCACTTTGGCGGAGTCCATAAATCGACTTTTTTAATTTCCATACATTCTTTCCATTTTTCGGAATTTTGACCATCTCAGGCGGTGAGACATAGATTTCTTCGGATAGGTTTCCATATAAGTAGGCTGTTTTCACATCCATATGTGTGATCTCTAAATTTTCTTGAGCAGCTAGAGTGAATAGGTATCGAAGAGAGGAGTGTTTCACCACTGGTGAAAAAGTTTCTTCAAAATCCGTCCCAAATTTTTGTGCACATCCCTTGACCACGAGTCTTGCCTTAAATTTTGGAATTTCTGACTCTGTAGGTTTAGTTTTGAGTACCCATCGAGCTTTTAGTGGTTTCTTGCCTACAGGCATGCTGACCCATTCATAAACGTCATTTTTGATCAAGGATTGCATTTCTTCATTCATGGCATCCTGCCATTGTTCGGAATGAGAAGATTTAAGTGCCTCTTTGACAGTAGTTGGGTCTGAATTTGAAGAAGTCATGTAGATAAAATCTTGCTTTCTTCGAGGTTTTGGTTTTCTTGACGAACGTCTCAAAATAGTTTGTTCCTCTGTTTCTGGTTCATTTTCAAAACCTAGGAAATCTTGTGACGAGTCAGTTTTGTCAGGTGTTTTGAAACCTTCCTCCTCTGAGTAGCTGTCATCATCGGAGTCTGCTTCTGAGTCATCTGATTGACTTTCTGAATCGGAACTGTATTCCATCTTAGGTGGAGTTTGTTCAGTAGGAATCACCTCGATGGTAACAAAGGTTTCTGTGTTTGTGTTTTTTGCTTTTTCACCCCACCTTGACGTGGTGACAGAGCTAAGTTGGAGACTCCAACGACCAAGTGGGTCGAACAGTGGTACTATTTGAATCTCAATGGTAAAAATTAGTTGTACTTACCTTAGATCCTTTGAACTGTCCTTTTCAAGACAATAAATATCATTTCTCTTAGTTGTACTGACCTTGCTTTGAAACTTATAATAGTGCGATCTAGTTAACCTATCATGAAGCTCCATTCTCATCAAATAAAAGCTAGCTTAAATTATAGTTTTTACCTTATGACATAGGTAGGTAGGGTGAGAATGAGGGGGAGTCTGTGGGGTAAGTATGGGGGAGTGTGTGGGGGTATGTATGGGGGAGTATGTGGGGTAGGTGAGAGGGAGTGTGTAGGGGTAGGTATGGGGTAGTATGTGGGGGAGTGTGTAGAAGTAAGCATGTGGGGGTAGGTGAGAGGGAGAAATGGGGTAGGTGTGGGGGAGTATGTATGGAGGAGTGTGTAGAGGTAAGCATGTGGGGGTAGGTGAGAGGGAGTATGGGGAGTAATGGGGTATGTATGGGGGAGTATGTATGGGGGAGTGTGTAGAGGTAAGCATGTGGGGGTCAGTAGTGGTAGGTGAGAGTCCTTAACATTTACAGAAGCCTCTGCGCATGCGCATACGTAAAATCCTTGTAACAGCCATAACACGGTAACTAATTACAAAACCAAAAATTAGTTAAACACTTACATTTTTCATCTGAATTTGATGAAATTTTCTAGGATTGTCCAGATTAGCGAGTAGATAGTCCCCTATGAGGGTAGTGAAGGTACTTAGAGATTGGTGTTTTGAGATTAAGTACTATGCATCGGATCATCTATATAATCGGGTTATGGATACGAGGAAGCTATGTGCCACACCCACTTGGCAGACGTTTTCTAACTGTTACGTTAAATACCGCCCATCTCTACAAATCAGCCTCGTTGGTTTGTTGACGCCTTCACCCACCTACAAAGCGTACACCTGGGAGAACTGAAGGAAGACAACAAAACGTCGAGATATGAACTTGTTTATTCAGAAAATAATACAAATACGTCAAATAATATTAAAAGACAGAAAAAACAAACTCAAGGGTTGGTATTAATAAAATGCCATATTGTGGTTTTTTTTATTAATCAAAATTAACAATCACAATTTGTGTACTTATATTGTTTTTATTTCACGATTCCTGACAAAAAGTTACATTTTACGAATTCAAAAACAATTTTTTTTTCAAAGTCGTTCTTCGAACGAGGATTAGTGACGTCATAGGAGTTCGAACCCATTTTTCCTCCTTTTAGATGTTTTTATTCAATAAAAAGAAGCGAATTAATGAGAATAAAGCTAACCCTATAAGTCTATAAAAACGCAGTCACTTTACAAAAGAGAAAAGAACTAAACTAAGACAAAAAACAGTTCATTTTTTTCAAAATCACGACTTTGAAAATCAAGTATTTTAAACAGTTTGTTCATCCTTAATTCACAATTTTGCTTTCATAAAGGCTTAAAGTTACATTATAATTACAACGAGTGGTGTTGATTTCAAGACACTAAGAGCAGTTTAAACTGCTTGAAAAATTGCACTCTTGTTTTTGGGGTGGTTTTTTTGACACGTACGGGAGAATCGTGACGACAAATTGCGTGGTTAGGTCCGTAAACGTATAATTGGCTTGTTTCAATCACAATTTCGTTTATTCAGAAAGTAAAAGTGTTCGTCAGGAGTACCTGTTCCAAAATTACAGAGCCGTTACAGCGGAACTGAGATGGTAATCGGCGAACTGGAGAACAAAATTCGTCACGAATCCAAAATCCCCAAATTGGGTGAGTTTTTGGTCATCAAGCAAAAAACCAAAAGTACTAGTAAATAATTAATAATGAAGCTAAATAAATACCCCAAGTTGTATGTTTTTCCTCCTACAAAACAAGTCGTGGAAATTTTCAACAGAAATAAAAATTTCCAAAAGTGTTGTGTGATTTGTCGAAAACGTCGATTGAAAATCATTCCTGTCGTTCTTTTGTATTTTTCCCTACTAAGTAGTGTTGTTATTATCAAAAAAGTTGAGGGTGTGCGCGTCAAACGAAAATGGGGGGAAAAAACACATGAATCGTGTTCTTAGAACCCTGTGATTCGGAAAAGCTGGTGATAATAACCTACAATGTTTTCATGAATAAGGGATTTCATTCAGAAAGTTTAGCAGTTTGCTGTGCCGCCAATGTTAAGCAGGGTTCACAAGCGTCCAGCTCTGTGATTTCGAGTCGCTTTTCTGCCCGCTGATTGGCCAGAAAGAGTTGGAGAGAGGGGGTATTCTTGTTGGAGAAGCACTTTTGGAAGGGAATGTCCAAATCAGAAAAAATTAAATATTTGGTCAGAAAGAGTCGGAGAAAGTTTGGAACGAGGCGGGTGGTAGGAGGAGGGTGGTAGGAGGAGGTATTTCCTTCTATAATGTCCCGCTGGAAACCGGGTGCCTGTGAACACCCAACCAGAATCTCAGAGAGAGTTGCAGAGTCGGAAGAAGTCTCTGAGTCAGACGCTTGTGAACCCACCTTAACTCTGCGATTCCGACTCACTTTTCTGCCCGCTGATTGGCCAGAGAGAGTTGGAGAGAGGGGGTATTCTTGTCAGAGAGGCACTTTTGGAAGGGACTGTCCAAATCCGAGAAATGAGATATTTGGTCGGAAAGAGTCGGAGAAAATGTGGTAGGAGGAGGGTGGTAGGAGGAGGTATTTCCTTCTGTAACGTCCCCCTGGAAACCAGTTGCCTGTGAACACCCAACCAGAATCTCGGAGAGTCACAGTCAGAAGAAGTCACTGAGTCAGACGCTTGTGAACCCACCTTAACTCTGCGATTCCGACTCACTTTTCTGCCCGCTGATTGGCCAGAGAGAGTTGGAGAGAGGGGGGTATTCTTGTCAGAGAGGCACTTTTGGGAGGGACTGTCCAAATCCGAAAAATGAGATATTTGGTCGGAAAGAGTGGGAGAGAGGATGTTAAAGTAGGTGGTGGGAGGAGGGGGGTCGGTTTTCCCGCCAAAACGTCCCGCTGAAGCTGTTGAATTGTTCGTTACTTCGTTTGTTTCAATGCACCGCCAAAGCTGTTGAATTGTTCCTTCTGTTTTCAACGATGGATGACGAATTATTGATTGAGTTGATTCACGATCTTCCCCAATGGGGTATTTTGGTCAATTTTTTTTATTTTTTTTTTTCAAAAGAGTATGGCTCAGGAATAACGGTAATCGGGTCTGTTCGTCGAGAAAATGTTTTTAAAAAATCAGAGAAGCTAAGGAAAGTTGAAGATTTGAATGGTGTGACGTAGCTAGCCAATCGTGACGTAGCTAGCCAACTGTCTTTGAAAAAAGTATCCATGCACGGAAACCCTTGGATACTACAAAATAGTACTCACACACGCGCGCGGTGTAGTCCACGGCGTAGTCCTTGACTAGTGTGTGTGCATTTACGGCGGCCCGCCTTTTTCAAACGTGTGATCTCTTTAATTAATTTTTCTACCACATGTTATAGTATCATTGGGCTTAAAGTTGTAGTATATAGGTTTTCAAGGGTGCTGAATCCAAATTTGAGGTCAAAAACCTGAATTTCCGACCCACCGAAATACCCCATTATGGAATGTTAGTGAAAAAACTACCAAAACGTTGAAAATTTTTCGGAAAAATGGCGCAAGAAACGAGATGGTTCAGAATGATAACGCAATGATAAGCGCGTCGGATACTACACGCCTGTGAACACCCAACCAGAATCTTGGAAAGAGTTGGAAAAAGTTGGAAAGTCGGACGCTTCTGGACCCACCTTTATTGTTACGTCATTTCTAGCAGAAACTGGAGCTGAAACGACTGCTATGCAGCATTTTGGTGTGCTGAAGTTGGTATTTCACCTTTGTTTACACTTGACGTTCAGTCATTTTCCATTTCTCGTCTCTACATTCCTACATAAATTTAGGAGATCGGTACCTACTCACAAATTTCAGTTTTTCAAACTATTTCTGTGACTTTTCTGTGCCATTGTGTGGTCCTTTCCCTTCAACCAACATTATAATGGAGAGTTGGAACGGAGTACTTGACAGTTTTTCGCAAGGCACTAGTGGGAGTAGAGAGTTTTTGCTGCCAAAATCTGATGGGCCCCATTAGGAGGAGACTAGCGCGAGCAACTGAGGATGCTACCCAGTTGAAGGAGGAGGCCCGTTAATCTAGGAGGGGGGGGGGGGGGGGGGGGCTCTAAGAACGAGTGACCAGCTGGGGAACCCTTTAATTGTCGTCCGCTGTTGTCAGGAGGCAAATTCATAGTCACCTCTGAGCTTTGTGAAGAGGTTCCACAGGCCCCGGTAGTGGCGTGCAAAAACTCTCTATTATCTCGTTGATGACTTAGGGGGGTCTCAGTCAATCAGCGTTCATTTCTCGTTCTGGGTTAGAATTTCCTACATTACTGGCACTCAAACAAATTATACCTAAATTTGAAAATTTCAAGGAATATATAAAATGTATTTGTGCATGGGCCTGGGGAATTGAAAAACTGGAAGATTGCCGATGGAATCATCAAAATCGAACAACTGCCAGAGAAAAATGGGGAAAACAACTGAATAAACGGTTTTTACTAACTGCTTAGAGCCTTCGGCTAAAATTCAAGAAACAAGGAACATGCTTTAGCTGTGTTTTGTTTATTTGCTAGGAATTGGTTTACTAGGAATTGGTTGTCTGTTGTTTGAATTAATCTCTTTCTGGGACTGCTTTTTATTGGGTCCTTTTTGTAATAAAAAAGGGGTCTTTTCAACAGAAGACAAATGGCTTCATGTATGATATCGATATCTTAAAGCACAAAGGGAGTTATGTCCAAAAACGCAGTTTTGAGAAAAACGCAAAAAAAAATTATCACCAATGCACAATTCCTAAAATTATTTAATTTCCTCAATAAATTTTCAAGCTATTATCGTCAAGAAAACTCAATAATAGTTTTGTTAAATTTGAGTTTTTCTGAAATTTAAAAAAAAAAAAATTTGGAAGGTGGATGGACATAGCGCCTTTGTGCTTTAACACCTTCAGACCGGGGCTCAAAATCCAGATTGTCCCCAGGACCTAGGAAAATTTTGGAACTTCACAGCAAAACAGTCGCACTGATGAGAAGCCGGCATTTTTGCGTGATAGCATGCACCGAAACCGAAAGGTTGGGACGGTAAGGTGGGTTCATTCCGAAGCGATTGAGACCAAAAAGAGCCCTGTTGGGGGGAAAATGAACTATCCAGAGCGGTTCGAAAAATGTTCATGGATCCACCGAATCATGAGTTCATGGATCCACCGTGGAAGCAGCCGTACCAGGCGAAGGTTTTACGTGGATCCAGGGTGGAAGCAGCCAGTCTGAACGTGTTAATGTATCGATATATATCATTCCAACTCAACAACATATTAAATTTTGAATGTTATCAATCACACTGTACACTTGCTGTGATAAGTCATTCATCAGAGCACTCTATTGGACGTGCGAGAAACTACTGTACCACCAGCGCCCCTAGTGGGAGTTGGCGCCTCCTCGACGGATACCGCCTTATCTTTCCAAGCTCTGAAGATGGTATACAAATATAACGAAACGTCGGCCTAAACAAGCGTTTCATTCGTCATCTGACTGAACCTCAAGAACCCCTACACCTACTTTACAAGACACTGCGAAAATTTTGAAATGAATTTTGTTCTCCAGTTCAACTCCTTAAACTTAACTTTAAACTAGTAGATAGCGGTTTTTCAGTACAAAACTCAAAAATACTCGTTTAGTACCATAATACTAACAATTACACTCAGTACTGAGGTATTTCTATAGCACGCAAATGACAGTAGTTGTACTACCACTAGGATTGCTCGGAATTATCAAGGAAAATTATCGATAATCAAAAAACACAAAGGTACTTAGTTGAGCTATGAAAGATTTTGTCGAAAAAACTGGTAATGGCAGTGACGTTACGTTCAACTTGTGAATGAATTACATTGTAGCATTTACTTAAAAAATTAACACGAGAATAATCGTTTAAATAAGAATCTTAAGTAAAGAACTTTGACTACTTCAAAACGCAATGAAACACGCGAAATAAATTATTTTTAAGCGAACAATTGTAATAAAATTGGACAATTATAACTAGAGATCATTTATTCGTGTTGACGCGTGATTTATTGGAAGAGAAATAAGAGGTGTTCTTTAGCGGCCTTCCAGTGATATGAGAGACGAAAGTTCTCCGATAGATGGCACTAGAAATCGGGCGCGACTTCGGATCGGACGAGCCGTAGAGAAACGGCGAATAATGTAAGGAAATCGAATTATGGTAGCTTATTTGTTGTATTGGCGAATTTGCATGGAAATCCAATTATTGTAGCTTCTTAGTTACGTTTTAGCGGCACATTATGGCAGCTTATCTGTTGTATTGGCGAATTATGCTAGTTTTTTGACCAACTTGAAGGCGCGCGAAAGAGAGGAGAGTCTAGCCCTCAGAAAGTGTTGTTGGGTTTCAGCGCTACCAACTGCCACTTCAATGAACTACCATTTCTGGTATCTTATCAGGTGATCACGCTCGCGACCGCATTACCGTCGCTCCTCTAACTTGCAGTTATCCCAAGATTATAAACTTGCTTCTCCACTATAATAATGCATTTTGCTTGATTCGTCACTCCAAAACACAAAAATGCAATAACGAGTTCCTTTTCTTCCTCGCAATTTAAAAAGGCAGGGATGTAAAGCCGCCAAACTTAGAAATGAGCGGTAAAACCGAGGTAAGCCTACTTTTCAGAAATGCCGCTTGACCACGCTCGCATCGAGCTGATAAGGATGGTAGTTCGCTGAAGTGGCGGTAGGTAGCGCTGAATCCTGACAACACTTTCAGGGGGCTAGACTCTCCTGCGAAAGAGGAGGTACTCAATCCGGGCTGTCGTGGGACGACGATTTTTTTTTGTATGTCCGAACACCTTGCATTTCTTTATTTGCTATGTTTTAGAGGCAAATTATTCTAGCTGTTCAGCTATGTTTTATAGGAAAATTACAGTAGCTTTTCAGTTGTTTTGGCCAAATTGCAGGGAAATCAAATTATTGTAGTTTTTTAGTTATGTTTTAACTGCAAATAATGGTAGCGTTTTGGCGGCGAATTATGCTAGTTTTTTCACCTATGTTTTAGAAGCAAATTATTCTAGCTGTTCAGCTATGTTTTATAGGAAAATTACAGTAGCTATTCAGTTGATTTGGCGAAATGGCAGGGAAATTAAGCTAGTTTTTTGGTTCATTATTTTCAATGATGAACCTTTGGAATCGACCAAGAAAAAAAATTTGTTAACACCCCCTCCAAATTTGATGGTTTACGTTTCAAGGTACGTAGAATCCAAAAATCGAATAAAAATTTGGCCGTCCGTCCGCCGTACGCGGCTCCTTCCCCACTTAGCATTGACCGATTTTGATGAAATTTGGTATTTAGGCTCCATTTGGGGTCTAGTTGTGCCCCGAAGATTTTGGTTGATGTAGGTCACTTCTAAGGGTACAAAAATGAATTTTAAAATTTTGAAAACGCCCTAACTCAAAAAATATTGATATAAAGGTATTGTTTTTCCTTCAATTTCAGATTCTATAGAATTTATAGAATTTTTTGAGACCACGCGGAGCCCTGTAGGACAAACCGTTCGCTCCCTACGAGAATTCAAGGGTTATACGTACAATAAATCGGAAACACGAGGGTGAATCGCAAGAGAGGCCTAATCTCCGTTCAAATTAAAGCTGAACGAAATGCGATCGATGTTTTTCTTCATGTTGGATGGTTGGTGGCTTTGCAGACGAGTGATATATAGAAAAATAATAAACCGTTGTGTAATAATTTGCAGCGTTTTAGTTATTTGGGCGAAATTGTGGTAGTTTTTCAGCTTTGTTTTAGCGGCAAATTACGGTAGCTTTTCAGTTTTTTGGAGAATTTGCGGGGAAAACAAATTATGGAATTTTGACCGGTTTCAACGAACTTGCAGGGAAATCAAATTATTGTATCTTCCTAGTTAAGTTCTAGCGGCAAACTATGGTAGCTTTCAGCATGAATGCAAATAGAAGGGAAAACAACATAGAATTTTGAGCGGTTTCGGAGAATTTGCAGGAAAATCGAATTATGGTAGCTTTTCAGCAAATTATGCTCGTTTTTTAGCTAAGTTTTAGCGGCAAATAATGCTAAATTTTTAGCTATGTTTTAGCGGAAAATTATGGTAGCTTTTCAACTAAGAGCATATTTTAGCAAATTTCAGGGAAATCAAATTCAGGTAGCTTTGAAGCGGCAAAGTATGCTAGTTTTCTAGATATGTTTTCGTGGCAAATTATCCTAGCTTTTTATTTACCTTTGTTTTAGCGGCAAATTAAGGCGCTGTTGAACGTATACGCTTGCGAGGCGCCTTGTTAGTATTGCAGGGTTAAGCGTAACATTACTGAAAAGCTACCATAGCTATGATTTAACGGATTTTTGAATAAATAAAACTCGAACACAAAAGTAGGAAAGACGTCAAATCATTATGAAAATGGTTAATTTGTATTTAATATTTCATTATTATCGCTACTTTTTGAGAAGTGCCGTCCAATTGGTTAATTATTTTGAAACCTAGTCAGACAAAATCTGATTGGATAACTGTAATGTATACATCCGCGCATCAAATCAGTGCAACCTCCACCAAATTCGTCCAGCTAGTTAGCGTTAGAATGAGGACCATCTAGGCGAAGAAAGTGGTGGAACGGCGTGAGCGCTGCCTAGCGAAGATAAGATGAACCTTCCGGAGCTCAAAAACCTTGGTTATCTCTCTTATCAGTCTGCTTTTGTGATGTAGGTATCGTTTGTTGTGTTTCTAATTCTTTCGCCAATAATAGAGTGTTTTAAAACCTGTTGTTTACCTACGAGTATGTAGATTTTCATTTCAGACTGAATGCCTTTCTTATTGATGCCTCAAACAGTTTTGATTGACTTTTTCATTGAGGGCAAATTTCCAGTTTCCTATAGATAAGATAGGATTCTACAGACATAACCACTAGTCGATAATGGAGGTGCATCCATCTTGCCAAAGAAGACAAAGTTCATCTAATCTTCGCTAGATAGCGCCCGAGGCTTTCCACCACTTTGTATCCCTAGATGCTCCACTTAGAATGAGGTTCACTTTCCTTCCTTCTGAATCAAGTTTGCAACCGCTCTCTGTGAATATAATATTTTGGTGCAAATCGGACCTATTGTTTCCTCTTTTTCCTCATTTTCTGTTCTCAGGCTCGTCCAAAGCGAATCTACCCTCTCAGGTTCATTAAAGAAAAACGGTCATGTTGGATTGTCTTTTATTCTTATAAACAAACTCTACTCGAACTAAGAACGATTAACTTGGTTTTTTTTCATAACTTACAATTCACAAAAAAAGTTTCCGTTTATTATTAAACAATTGGCAGTATTGTTCTGACCATTCAAACAAAGTTACGGCTCTTTTTTCCTTTCCAAATTCGAGCGAAAAACCATCGTGCAGGACCTACTCGAAAACCACCCGATTCCGGTCACGTTTTTTCAAAATCGACCCGATTCAAAACTTCCAATCAATCTAGATGCAAAATTGTCTCATTTAGCTCAGTATTCAGATTGTACGCGGTATTTTATTATCGAGAATTCAAAACGAACAAAAAGCGACTGATCTGTTCTGAAAAACGAAGTTCATTTCGTATATTTTTTGTTAAAATTTTTTTGGACACAAAAAATCTTTTCAAAGCATTCTAAAAGACGTCTATCAAGATAAATCCTTTCCTAGCCAGCTTATGTACAAATCTGATCCTATCATAAATACATTATATATTTGTTTTCATATACTTATATACACAATACCGTCTTCACTCAAGGTTTTTGGTCATTTCATTTTTCTGTTTACATTAAAAGGGTGTTTTTCGAGATAAAAATCGTACGATATTCCTTTTCAGTCCAAAATACTTTCGAAATCGAAAGAATGTCCAACCAAAAACCCTTATCGCCATTGAAGACCCAACAATACTTCGTCGATTTCTTAACAACGACCTTATCAAAACAATATTCCATGGGCAGTGTAAAATACAACATAGCCGGTTGTTCTAGCCGAAAGAAAAATAAAACAAAGAAATCAATGGAGGACTGTCCGGAAAAAAGTTTTTGACAATTTTAAAGCTAAAATTCAAATTTTAGTGATAGTTGAAGTTTTGAGGGCGAAATTCTTGTCTAGCTGAGAGTGGAGGAGATCAACCACAGAGCAGCGCTAGTGTTGCCTGGCCAGTTGATAACTCGTGGATACTTTGAAATGGTGAGTAATATCCATATACAAGGGGAAAACGCTTCTAGTAACCATGGTTTTGTTTAATCCAATGGTCTGTTCGGAGAAACAGTCCAGAACCAGTTCAGAACCAACCCAGAACTGGGAAGGGGAGGGGATAGATAGGCGCTTGGACTCCTCTGGGAATCTCCAAACCCCTTCGAACCGTTCAGGACAGCTTCTCTGAACAAACCCCTAGTGATATGAAAGCAATTAAGATTGTTGAGTGTCGCCATGTTTTTCCTGGGAGGTTGTTGAATAGTAATCTGTAAGTAAAGTGAACTGAACAACCATCTCAGGATGAATTTTCGTCCACTCTTGGCGTTAGGGATGTCATCAGCTGTCTTCCAAAGGGAGGGCTACTTGCCATGGCTATGCATTGCTTCACCCAGTAAAGTGGAGTGGGGTTCACCAATGGGCCAACCAGAAAAATGATCAATCTCGTGCAATCACCAATCCAGATAATCTCCTCAGCTGACTTCGTCTTCAATAGAGAGTTTTTGCTGCCAAAATGTGACGGGCTCCTTCAGGAGGAGACTAGCGCGAGCAACAATGATGCTAGCCAGTTATGGAGGAGACCCATTTAGCTATGCACCAGGAAAGGGGGAGGGGGGGGGGGGTCACAGGTGGGGGGGGGGGGGGGCGGTGCAGGTAACTGCCAGGGGAAGCCTTTAATCACAGGTCCCCTGCAAACCCCAAGCTCATTCTCATTCTCAACAAATGAAATTGTTCTGTTCTTGAGATTGGCCTTATTCAGAGGACCAAAGTTCTCAAAATGGGCAACTTCTCTCTTAGGAGACAAATATAAAGCCATCAAGGATTTCTTTGGCCGACTTAAAACAGTTTTTAAAGAAACTGAAACTGTGAGATCATCACCAACATTGCCTAGGGCAACTTTGATCTGGCCATTGGAATGCCTTTACATATGCGCCAAGAACATACAGTCAATTCCAGTGAAGGCCTATGAGATTGGATTGGACGATGAATAGAAGTCCATATTCTTTCCAGATTTCATTGCAAGCACCATAAGTCAAAATGAGGATCTTTCTGGGATAATGGTGTTGCATTGTTTTTTTAAAGGCTACTTATTCAAAGACTTTCTTGATGCTAAAACCATCAAATGATCAGCCTTTCAAGGAAGTGCTTGATAGGCTGCAATCTCTCAGAATGCAACTATCTTGACCAAAGATTCTTTGGAGGCATGCCGTAAGTTCTACAAAGATGCTGGATTGATACCATCAGAGAACTCTGAAGAAAGCCATAACATTCGTGAAAACAAAATAAGTTGAGGGCCCCAGTAGTGGCGTGCAAAAACTCTCAATTGTCAACTCGAGATAACCCAAGGTTGGAAATTATGATTGAATCCACACTACATTCCTCAAGTATACCAGAACTCCCGTATGTATTGAATATCGTGATGAATCACGAAGATGCAATTTCGCCTTCATCGCCATCATTGATGATTTGGCAAGAAGAGTTGAATGCTATCAGTTTTGATCCTGAGGAAAATGATGGGTGGTAACGTGGCTTCCTAAATACCAGGTATTTCCACAATGTGGATAGAAAAAGTTTCCACATCTCAAGCTAGTCTAAACATGAACAAGTTGAGATGGGAGAGCTGTTGGTCGTTCTTCGAACTGTGGTGCTTCCCACTTAGGAAGACTGGATCAACTCATTTTCCCAAACTCACAACTGATGTTTCAACCATTGCTCTACTTTCCAATATTTCAGACCCAATAGGTGATTTGGTCAAGATTGTGCAGTTTGGCTAAGTCGGTAGATGTGAAAGAGCAACTAGAGAGCAGCACAAGTGTCAACTTACCTACTTGATAACCTGTGATTACAATACTTTACAATGTCGTACTACCAAGAATGATATATAAGCAACCAACATTGATCAATGTCACCATGCTCCCCCCCCCCCCCCACTGGTACCCGCAAAAGTATTCACAGATGAGTTTTCCCCAAAATTGGTGTAACAAGGTCCAACGTGAACAGAGTAGTGAATCACAGAGCAGCACTAGTGAACCATGGATACTATAAGTATTTATTGTATGATCAACATACGTGGAAGAAACACCTCCAGTATCCATGACCATGGACCTTCACAGATTAATTTCCTTATCCAGGTGATATAAAAGCAACCAACATCGATCTGTCACCATGCCCCCCCCCCCCCCCAACGTACTCCCGAAGGTGATTATGCTGCAGTTTTGCAGCTCCAGAGCATTCATGTATGACGTTTCCCCAAAGTTAGTGTCACAAAGTACAACCTGAACAGAGTAGTGAACCACAGAGCAGCACTAGTGAACCATGGATACTATAAGTATATATTGTATGATCAACATATGTGGAAGAAACACCTCCAGTATCCACGACCATGGACCTTCACAGATTCAGTTCCTTATCCAGGTGATATATAAGCAACCAAAATCGATCTGTCACCATCTCCCCCCCCCCCCCCCCATAACTCCTAAGGGGATTATGCTGCAGTTTTGCAGCTCCAGAGCATTCATGTATGACTTTTCCCCAAAGTTAGTGTCACAAAGTACAACCTGAACAGAGTAGTGAACCACAGAGCAGCACTAGTGAATCATGGATTATCAACACTCGTGGAAGAAACACCTCCAGTATCCATGACCATGGACCTTCACAGATTATTCCATCTACCCGGTTACGCACCACATCCATGATTTCTTCTCCATCACCGTCAAACCCACATGAAATTTCGTCCTCAAAACCCCTACGACTCAAAACTCAAATCCCACGTTAAAAATACAAAACAAAACACTCGTCTCCTTTCAAAGGGCAATTCTCCATCGACAAAATCAACAACGAAAATTACAAATAATCTACCTCAAACCTAAAATATCAAAGTCTGATCAATTTCAATTTTTTACTATAAAATTATTCCATTATATTTGTTGTTTTTGTCGCCTTTTCAGGACACATTCGAACTTACGAAGAAGACATTGCATTTTTTTTTCCAATTCAGTCTCTTGCCACATTTTAATCTTAATGCTCTCAGTGCGGATTCATTTCTGAATTCTTTTTCAGTTGGCACATATGGTAATGGGCAATACGGTTTTTTTTCACATTTTTTACAAAAAATTGGAATGTCAGGCAAGAAAAGGTGGTTTTTTTTCACACAGTCTGAAATTCACCTTCGAAACGACGCGAAAGGTGAAACCCTTTTTTTGCCTTTCAGAAAAACAACGTTTCTTTTTTTGGTTGTCGTTCAAAATACAAAAGAAAATTTTGAGATCATATTCAACAATTAAGGCCTTAAATGAACATATAAAAAATGACACAGGACGTACACAAAGAAAAAAGAATCAACGAATTTCAATTCGAAATCAGTTATTTCCTAAGTTTAAAATGATTATCATAAAATTCAACTCTTGCCATGGCAGTGTTATTTACAAGACAATTAATTATTATTAGCTACTGACAGTATTTCTTCTTCTCCCTCTTCTAAGATACAAAATTCCATTGTCTTTATGTACAAAGATAACCTTAATCGAATTCTTTTTTTGTTTTGTTTATCTATTCACACGAAGAACGAGGAACTGAATACGCTAACCGCTAGAGCCTACTAATTTGTTTAAAATATACACAATTCGAACGAATAAACAAAAGAACGCATATGAACAAATTTTTTTTGTATTTTTCAATTATTTTTTTTCTTTATTGTGTAAATTTTTTTTTCCAAAAGGCGACCTCCAGCGTCGAGTTATTTTTCCTAAAAAAGTCGAAGCTTTACAAAAATCCATCTCGAAATTTTGTCGGTATAAAAATGTTTTTTTGTACTTGATGCTTGGGAATTGGTAAGTTTTCTCTAGTTTACGCCTCGAAAAAAAAACGTAATTTCGAAAAAAAAACCAATGAATAAAAAAAAGTAATTTTTCTTCGTCGAGAGATCGCGACTGCGGAAACGTGCGGAAAATTCGAAAAAAAAAATTTCGTTTTTAAATTCAAAATTTTAATTGAATTGCGGTAAAGCAGGCTTTTTCTAAATCCCTTATAATCTAGTCAGTCTTCAATTTGTGAGCACGAGACCAATTCCGGGTTATAATGAGCGAAACAAAATTGGGGAACGCGCTTTTTTAATGTAAATAGCGCTTAAAATAGGGAATGAGACCGATTTGGAAATTAGGGTAGTTTCAAAGTCGATAAAAATGAGCGTAGAAGGTGCAGGATCGAGCTGTGACGTCCAATTTGAACAAAAACTGGAAACTGAGAACTTCAAGAACTTTTGAAATGGAGACTGCTTGATTCTAGCGAGAGAAAAAGCCCAAAATTACCACCGAAAAAATACTTCTTCGTCGTAACGACGTGAAATTTGAAACGTACAAGAACAAATTGGGGCTCAACCTGCACCTCGCTAATAAGGAATAATTCTAAAAGCCTCACTATAACCAGGTACTGAGGGTGCCCATGTTAAAAAGGTACACTTTGTACTGAGAAAATTTAGTTCACGTTCTGTCCGTATTTATTTTTTTCGTAATCGCTGACGTTTCACTGTAAAAATTGAAACAAAATCTCTCGTCGAAAACAAAAATTATTTTTTTCAAATTGACACGGTTTTTTTTTGTAATATTGTAAAACGAAACGGGTTTCAACCCGGTGAAGGGTTGAAAATGGTTTTGTACACGTAAATCAGAGGTCTAAACAACACTAAATAAAGTTCTACTGTTCAACAGAAGACGAAGAACCACGAGGATGTAAATATTAGAAAGGTTGACGTCATACTGTCACAAAAACAACAATTTTGGGGAGACATTACGAATCACAAAAACACGAAGATAACAAATAAGACCAGGAATAAATAAATAATTAGGAATTTTAAATATTGATATGATAAACAGTGGAGGCTACTCTTCTGTTGAGCAGAATAACATTTTGTAGTTCGCCGAAGAAATTACAATACTTAAAAATTGTATGCGATAAAAAGAGTTTAAAATTATTGTTAGAAGACGAAATTATAAGGATGATTGAGAGTTAAGGTATCACGTGTGAGGGGTCCCCTGTTTTCGGCACCTGGGCGTCCGAGTCAGGTTCTGGTGACCCCAGAGATATTCGTATAGGCAGTCTTTGCTCTCGGGGGTTAAAGTGGTGATTCTGACCGGTCTCGTGCGCTCGACTTTGGTCGGGTCCATCCACTCGTCTTCGATTCTGTAAAAGAGCGCCCGAAGAGGGGAGAAGGTGAGACGAGGAGGAGACGTGAAAGAACAGGAAGGTGTGTTAGGAAGGGAGGACACAGTGATGTCATCGTGTACTTAAAACAGTAGTGATAAGGCTCGGTGACTTCCGTTATGTTCGGTTCATCCGGAAGTGAATGATTTGGGGGAAGACGTGGACCTGGCATCAAGCACTGGAGGCACAGCCAAGGCCAGGCCACAGAGCAACAGACGAACTTGACCCACAATACACTCGTCCAAATGTGAATGTTCCAGGAAAGCCAGTACGAACTGGACCAGGGACGTGGCAGGCCACAAATCAGTTGAAGAACTTGACCTCCAGATAATAATGTTTTGGGGGAAGCCAGTCTGTACAGGACCAGGCATGCGGCAGGCCACAAATCAGTTGAAGAACATGACCTGCAGATGATAATGTTTTGGGGGAAGCCAGTCTGTACAGGACCAGGCATGTGGCAGGCCACAAATTAGTTGAAGAACGTGACCTGCAGATGATAATGTTTTGGGGGAAGTCAGTCTGTACTGGACCAGACATGTTGCAGGCCACAAATCAGTTGAAGAACTTGACCTCCAGGAGATAATGTTTTGGGGAAAGCCAGTCTGTACAGGACCAGGCATGAGGCAGGCAACAAATCAGTTGAAGAACTTGATCTCCAGAAGATAATGTTTCGGGGAAAGCCAGTCCCTACTGGACCACGCATGTGGCAGGCCACAAATCAGTTGAAGAACTTGACCTCCAGATGATAATGTTTTGGGGGAAGCCAGTCTGTACAGGACCAGGCATGCGGCAGGCCATAAATCAGTTGAAGAACTTGACCTCCAGATGATAATGTTTTGGGGGAAGCCAGTCTGTACAGGACCAGGCATGCGGCAGGCCACAAATCAGTTGAAGAACTTGACCTGCAGATGATAATGTTTTGGGGGAAGCCAGTCTGTACAGGACCAGGCATGTGGCAGGCCACAAATCAGTTGAAGAACGTGACCTGCAGATGATAATGTTTTGGGGGAAGCCAGTCTGTACAGGACCAGGCATGTGGCAGGCCACAAATCAGTTGAAGAACGTGACCTGCAGATGATAATGTTTTGGAGGAAGCCAGTCTGTACAGGACCAGGCATGTGGCAGGCCACAAATCAGTTGAAGAACGTGACCTGCAGATGATAATGTTTTGGAGGAAGCCAGTCTGTACAGGACCAGGCATGTGGCAGGCCACAAATCAGTTGAAGAACGTGACCTGCAGATGATAATGTTTTGGAGGAAGCCAGTCTGTACAGGACCAGGCATGCGGCAGGCCACAAATCAATTGAAGAACTTGACCATTATGTTCATCCAGAAGAGAATGTTCTGGAGTCAGTTTGCACAGAGTCAGGCATGAGGCACAGCAGAGGCCAAGCCACAGAATAACAAAAGTACTTGACCTTCATCGAGTTCATCCAGAACTTAATGATTTGGGGAAAGGAAGTTTTGACTCCCATTCTGTTTGGATCGCCCGGAAGTGAATAATTTGGGGAGAGAAGCTGGAACTGGCACTAAGCAGTGGAGGCACATCAAAGGCCAGGCCACAGAGCAACAGATGAACTTGACCTACATTACCCTCATCCTGAAGTGAATGTTTCGGGGAAAGCCAGTCTGTACTGGACCACGCATGTGGCAGGCCACAGCCCAGTTGAAGTACTTGACGTTCATCAAGCTCATCCAGAACCTAATGGTTTGGGGAAAGGAAGTTCGTACTGGACCTGGCATGAGGCACAGCCGTCTTGACCTCCATTATGTTCAACTGAAAGTGGATTATCAATGCACAGGTCTGCATTGGGGCTTTGATGACGTTGGGAGTAGAATACTCACCACGTGTTCGGAAAGTCTTGTGTTCGAACCTGAGCACCGTTTTTTCCGCCTCTTGCTTTCTTGTTCAACTTCAACTGACTGGATCGAATGGGTTCCCTTTTCTCATTAGGTAAAAGGTATTCTACTCCAGGAGACAACCACCCTCAGGATAGAGTAGCAAATTCACTCATCAACATAACCAATGCAGACTTCTTTAGTGAATTCAAGTTCCAGTCGGGTTTCTGTGCGTCACGATGTCACTGTGGTCCTCCCTCCTCTAATACACCACAGGCTGCTGAGTAGAGATGGATAGGATGCATTTAAAACACCACAACACGCCAAATACGTCGTTTGAATGGAACATGCAAGATTTGATGTTTTAAACACCATTATCCTTACCATGAACAATAAATTAAGGCAATCAATTGAAAAACATTGTTTTGCTTCATTTCTCATCTCGATCGACCATCTCTACTCATCATCCATCAAAAAAATCGCAATTTGTAAATTTAAAAAACCTACGAAGGTACCTCCCACCCAAAATTGTAATAAACGAGAAGAATCTGTCCATAGATCAGTCATGATCTACCCAAAGACGATTTGCAAGATACTTGTACATCATAAACGGATAATTATTTACATGAAACCAGCTCCCAAAACTTCAGCCACCACCCAATGACGTCATGATTTGAAACAACTCGTACCTACCAGATATCGAGAAATTTTCAAAAATTATTACGTCGTGCAGATACGTATAAAAACACAAGCATTCACGAGACCTCAGATTTCTTTTACATGCACTACAATTCGAGTTTCAAATTTGTCTTCGAATTTTTTGGCAAAAGTTTGCCGAGAGGACGTTGACTTGTTAAAATTTATAAATGTAATTATCGTATTCCAACCTTTTTTCCGTAACATCCGAACCTCGACGTTTAGTCATATTTTTACAGTTGTGGTTTGGGTTGTGGATAGATAGGTTGTGGATAGTACGCGCGGAGATTCATCGGTCGAGAAGTTCCCGTCTATTGCCTATCAGAGCAGCCCTAGCGGTAGAAATCTGAAGTTTCTGAAGATCCCAGCGGTTAATTTGGTCCCAGGCGGCGTCCGAAGTTCAGTCCCTCCTTCTTTACCGGGTATACGTTCAAGGCAACGCCATGTTGGAATTTATGAGGGTGAATCAAATATGAACCAGAATTTCCGTTTAAAAATTTAAAGGGGGAATATAAAAACGAACAATTTGGGTTTTTGAAGCACATTTTTCCCATTGAATTCCAAGTTGGGTTGCCATTTTCAACAAGATGGTTTCCAGCCAGTGGTCGAAGGCCTCAACAGCTGCATCGTCATCGAATCTTTCCCCTCATTCCACGAGCCAAACATGTGATGATCACAGATATGTCTGGACTGTACGGAGAGAGCTCTGGTGGGAGTGAGCATTGTCAAGCAGCAATATAATATATTTTTAGCGGTAAGCAAGCTTCACCTCATGATAGCTACCAGTAGTTGGCTGCTCTGAGCGAAGTTCATGAAGAAAATCAACATGAGGCGCCGAGTTGCAAATTTCTGAAATCTTGCAAAATGTAGCGATTTTCAGAAAATACGGTTATTTTGATCCATTCTTTTTCTATCTGATAAAGTATAGGATACTGATGTTTCACCTTAAGGGGGTCTCAGTTGGTTGCCGTTTGTTCCTCGTTCCGGGTTAGTAATTCTCTCAAGAACCGGCTGAATCATTCGAGTCAGAAAGAATGATAAAAACTCGTATAGCCAGAGTACAAACCAGTTTTTTTTGGTCTCCAGAAAATAAGGCAATCCTTTGATGTACAACGCTGGTTCTGAAGCGATAATAGTAAGAAAGCGTTTTACTTAGAAAGAACCAGTTTTGCCATAAAGCTCCATTTTAGCAGGTTAATGCTGGAAAAGAGAGTTTTAGCACCAGGTGAATAAAGAACAGGTTTTGATTCTCAGCTAGTGCAGTAAAGAATGGGTTTTGATCCGCCTGTGTAACGCAAGTACAGCAATTACTTGCTTTCTTTCCACAGCTGGTTTCATTGGTGAAGTTTGGATGGCCTATCGAAGGCAAACCAGATTGGAACTGGACACTTGCGAAGACGCCAGCGAGGTTTTCTGCAGAGACTGAGACATAATCGAATCCAAGTGTTCTGAATGAAACCTTACAAGTGAAACCATCCTAACTGGTCAGCGGAGCCTGAATGGACTGGGCATGGCATTGTGACATCCCCACCACCACCTCCCAGTGGAAGCCCCCCGCTCTACTCCCCACAAGATAGAAATCCCGGCTCAAACTTGATTCGCCCTCGTATTCTGACAATTTTAGTTCAAAATCCCTTTTTTCACCCAGCAGTTTCATCCATGTTCACGCATAATGTACGAAGTACCGAGCAAATGTTTTTTCCAGAGTTTGTAATGTACAATTTCCGCACTGAATTTACCGTTCTAGGTACCTAACACCACAATGTCAATTGAAGTGGAGACCCAACGAAGCTTGCGTCAGCGATCAGATTTAAAATTGAAACCCTGAGAAGTTGCAATGTGAACAAACAAACATGGCGGCAATAATTCACATCAGATTAGGAGAAAGAATACAACACATGGTACAGGTTACGGAGAAAAAGCACTTGATAAATATTTTATACAATTGAAACGAAGCTTGATTGTCACAGACAAGGCAGCTTCTACCATCTACACTATCTCCTTCGTAACAACTGCCTTCTAAAGTTATATTTTCTAATTCCACAAAAAGATTGAATAAGTGCTCAAATTATCGTAGATGACGATTTCGTTTCAAAATTTCAAAATATCATAATTTCTCATAAGTTTCTAATTTGAAACATTGTAACTTAGGGTTTCAAATAAATCCAACGAAGTTTCGCGGAGTCGAAAGTTTCAGGGACAACACATCCTCATTCTCAGTTGTAACATCGACATCATAATTGTCCGAATTGGTAGTAAAAATAGTTATAATGGCTCACTTTTCTCGTAAACAGCAAGAAAGGAGCAAAGGAACAAACGTCTATGTATGATTATTTTGATGTGACAACATCAATTTTAATTCAATGCTCGAAATTTGAAAGAAATGATGAAAGTAAGATGAAGGGCAACCAAAATGTATTGGAAGAGGTAGGAATTGGTGGTTAGAAGAAATGGATTTTGTGACGATCCTACTTTTTTATAAGGGACAATCCAATTGGTTTGTTCCCGATTTGTTGGAGCTACGCCTTTAGGGATATCCGATTCATAGAGATATGAATCGATATTCTCTTCAGGCCGGCTGATTAATCTAATCACTGGTTTGAAGGGGTAGGGTCGTCACACCCTCCTCTGACTAACTTGTGAACAATTAGGTGAATTTCAATCTGAAATTCAACCTATATTGTTACATGGTAGCAGAGCGTGGTTAGGTGGAAATGCACTGAATTTATTTCATCATTTCCCCTCCACTTTTTCTTGAGTATTCCAGAAGGAATTACTCAAAGAGATATCCAGAAGGAATCTCTATATTATATTCATTCCTTTCTTCCACTTCGCCAATCCGGCAATTAAATTCATTCATTAAACTTCGCCAATCCGGCAATTAAATTCAATCTCTTGTTAGGCTTTGCCAATCTGGCATTTTATTAATTTCAATTACGTTTTTCTTTTATATAAGCCTTTTCTGCATTTGCCTTTTCAATCATTACACTTGAATGTTTCGTCGTTCGTATTCTTCATTTAGTTTGCTTTCTCCTCAGTTCCATTGATTTATTCTTTTATGTATAAATGGCCCATTCGTGGCATAAATGACCCATTCGTGGCATTCTTCTTCTTCTTCTTCTTTTGCAATAGTACCATTACGATGGAGGAATCCCCTTGAAGCTTCCAGACCTCCTTTCCTGGGCTTCATACTATTTTTCAGTCCCTTTGACTTGTTTTCAAACATACTTCTGTTTGAATCCCAGAAGTATGTTTTAGGGAGAGGAGTGTGACGATCCTACTTCTTTATAAGGGACAATCCAATTGGTTTGTTCCCGATTTGTTGGAGCTACGCCTTTAGGGATATCCGATTCATAGAGATATGAATCGATATTCTCTTCAGGCCGGCTGATTAATCTAATCACTGGTTTGAAGGGGTAGGGTCGTCACACCCTCCTCTGATTAACTTATGAACAATTAGGTGAATTTCAATCTGAAATTCATCCTATATTGTTACAATTTGTTCTGCGCAAAAATCGAGTTTCTCAAGAAAAACTACGTGTAGGTTCTCAAGAAACTTACATTCAACTCTCACCAATTCCAAACCCCTCAAATTACAAGGTCACCGAAAACTGAATAAATTGAGTAGAAAAGTCCAACATGATCTACTGAGTGTTTTTAGGTTGTAAGGAAATCGTAACTTTATTGTTCACAAGAACAAATTACAACAAAAAAAATGCAACAAACAACAACAATCGATGATACTGAAGAAACAAATTATTCGAGCAAATTGAACTCTTTGGAGAGTTCGATTTTGTAATGTTACACACTTGAACCAAAACACTTCCGTCCGGAACCCAATTGATGAAGATGAAAACAAACATGGATAAACAATCATACATGAGACACTCAACGTTTTGCATTTGAGCAACGAAATTGTTGTTTTTAAATAGTTTTGAAGTGTCGGCGTTACAACCGTAAGGACGTGAAAATACTAGTCCGTTGGATTTTTTTTAAGGAAATCAACGAAACACGAAGAAAATTCATCAGCGCCGCCCAGAAGTTCGTTTTTTGAGAAGTTTCGATCCCTAAATGTTCAAGAGGTGGATTCACGGGGAACAATGTACCTACAATTTACGAGAAGATAAATGTGATTAACAGAATCCCACCACCGAAGAAATAGTGCTTAGTTGGACAAATCGGTCGACCACTCGTTTCAAGAACCTGAACACCGTCAAAAGTACCACAATAATCACATTAGGTAAAAGGGAAAAGGCGTACCTTTCAATACCAATCTGCAGAATATCAAAATTTTACAAAATTTACCAATTTTTATTCTTTATTATATTTTATATTTATTTTAAATCCATATTGTTAACATTCTACCTTCAAACTTGTTAATAATAAAAATGATTGTAGATGTCAAGTAGTTGATAACTAAGTTATTCGATTATTAACTAAGTTATTATTATTATTATTATTATTTTTTTTTAAAGTTATTCGATTGAGGTAGAAGAACAGAGAGGAGGAAATGGAACTAGAGAGATTTACGGAGCTCTGAGAAGAATAAATAGTTTTGACTACAAGGAAAGGAGCAAGTAAGTAAAAGTAAACAACTATTTCAGGTTGGATTTTCTGACGTCATCAGCTGTCTTCCAAAAGGAAGATCAGAATTGGGGGGGGGGGAGCCCATGGCGCACGAAAACACGCCCCCACGGCGAGACTCGAACTCACAACTTCCCCGCAGTAGCCATTTTTAGACTCGTTGCTGAAAGTCGCGTTCTGTAGCTAGCGCGGCCACTGCTGGCTCCCACACACAAGGAAATAATAGAGGATAGATGTTGAATACTATTTGGTTTTAAGGAGAACCGATCCAAACATGATTTCGCTACCCCCTCCATCTGCAAGCAGATAGATGGAACCCCGAAAACCCTAGGAGGGTGATCGAGGGAGTGGAAGGAACTCACCACTGGAGCCCCAGGGGAGCTAGTCATAACTATCAGCTCCTCAAGGTACCTGTTTGTATCAACACCACAGGTTAGGCCGAATCTTCTAGCTAAGGTTCTACCAACTAGACAGGTTGGTAGCCGAGTTCATAACAGAACTCACATGCCGAGAGACATCTTCAGGGGGCTAGCCCTTGAGGAGGCCATCTCTCCCCTTATAGCCTTCTTGTTACAAACCCATGAAGTAGGATTTGCTCAACCACGACCACCACGAATCCAACCTCAACTGAGGGGCAGGCAGGTGATGCTTTGACCGAGGTCGGTGCATCTGTTGCCTGGGGCTCCCCTCGCCCGTGGTACTGGTAATTGAGATGAGTAAAAAGCCTTTTACGGCATTACTGCTATCCCCGGAAGCCCGACCAGGTAACAGGCCTGGAAGCAGAGAATTTGTACCTGCTCCCTAACCGCTCTACTCCTGTCTGAGGCATGTGCTAGAGCCCTAACATTAAGGTGGTACAGGAGAGGGAGGCATGATGCGCGGCGGTACCCATGACAGATGTTGAATAGATGGGTGAAGCATTTTGATGATTTGCATACAAGTGAAGCAAATGATATGCTGAAGGGGAACACGCTTCAGACCACCTTTGAAGCAAAAGTCCGACTGAAAAATAAAGAGGTGAAGGCAGGCTTGTTGCTGAGTTTTTTCAAGTATGAAAGAGAAAGCCTCAACAGTGCAATCCATGCCTTAGTTCTGAGGATTTGGGATGTTGAGAACATGCCAAGTTCATAGGAGCCAACTCAAATGCAGGCGTAGGAGGGATTCATAGAACTGACATTGTCCTGATCACCAAGAAGAACGTGTTGTCCCCGAACGAATGGAACTCACAGTAGAGACACCTAAATCGATACTTGGGAGTCATACTAGGGAGCAAGTTGTCGTCGATCACGTACGCAAAGCAACAGAAAGGGCCCCCAATTATGATGATTTTCCTCAGCCGACTCATGGCAAACATCGGCAGTCCCTCGCCAGCAAAACCAAGGCTTCTAATGGGGTCACAGACTCCGTAATGAATCATGGGGCTGAGATATGGGCAGTCGATGAGATTCAAGAAGTACAGAACGAGAATGCTGAAGGTTGAGAGGAGAAGAGCCTTACGAACAGTAACCAAACCAGCTTTACTTGTGATAGCTAGTGTGGTTCCCATTGACTGGCCATGGAACGAAGATGAATATATGAGAGGCTGGATGAGGATGGCAGATTATATGTGAAGAAGGAAGAGAATGGGCACTGCAAATTTGTCAGTTGGAAGAACAGCGCTTTTGATTGAAGAAATAAGGCCGTGGCTTGATGGGAAGCTTGGAAAGACGAACTTCTTTCCCACCAAGATGCTCTCAGGACACTGTTACTTTCAGGCTTTTCTACACAAAATCAAGGTCCAGAATCCAACATGCGGATATTGCCAGCACGAAGAAGATGATGCTCTGTGTACTTTCTTTGTCTGCCCTAGATGGGAACATGAAAGAGGACAGCAGAAGCGCATCACTGGAAATAAAGCACCCAGTTCTCTAGTTAAAAGAATGCTGGACAGGGAGGAGTATAGGAGAATATATCATCCTCAAAAACAAGAGACAAGAAATGAGGGGATTGACACAAAGCTTTTCCATAAGAATGAAAATCAAATGGTGAAGGCAGAAAAAAACTCCATTGTCGAATATCTCCCTGGAGAAATGCTGAAAAGGCGGTTCTGGGGAGATATTCGTAAGGAAGAAGGGCTTGTACGGTTTAGTTGGTATTCCAATAATAGGAGAGTCCAACACTCCCATATCACGACGGATGTACTCGATATGGGTCAGCAAATAGATCCCCTCGCAACTCCCGAAAATAACAAGAAATTCAGGCACAGAAATATGTTTTTCCCGATTTCGAAATAAAATAGTGAGCTTTGAAGGGGATGTGTTGGCGGTATTGTAGGACACTAACAATACTCTAGCTGTAATTCCCATACGTAAACTCCCTTGAGTGAACGAAGCGACACCAGCACTCCCATCGCACTTCGCAGCGAAACTTCGTCCGGTCAAATACAAGCATTTACTTATATGTAGAAAAGGGCATGGTAATATCACTGGACACTTGAACAACACTCTGATTGACAGGGTGTCAACTAGTAATGACGATTTTTCACACAACGCCTCTATCTATTCACAACTTCACCCGTTGCAAGCGCTGTATGTCATTGTGGTGCATCATGGGAAATATCCTGTCCAATCAGAGCGACTCGATCCAGCCTTGGGCGCTCTTTTTAATTTGAAATTGTTAGCCAGTTCATCATTCAGGCAACGACATATATAAGAAAATACTCTAGCTATCTGGTTCCCCTAAAATGGTCATTTTTGTTGACTAGCAGGCTGTTGGAAGCCTAAGGTCTCCAGACTCTAGTGAAGTGATGGAGTGTCGGCTGCTAGAGGACGCCATGATTGAATCAGACAGGAAACAGAAGCAGCCAAAGAAGCCCTACACCTGAAAAACCTGATAATCACATCAAAATTACCGACAACCAAGCAGCTATAAGTTGGGCGACCGATCCGATTGTAAATGCCAAGTCGAAGCACATAGCCCTGAAAGATCACTTCATCAGAGAAGCTGTGACGTTGGAATACTGCCCTACGCAAGATATGATGGCTGATGTCTTCACAAAAGCACTTGCAGGACCGAAATTCTTCATCTTCCAAAGAAGACTAGGACTGAACGCAGCTGCTCGTGAGGGGGAGTCTTAGAATTCACTCGCCTCCACAAATCTACTAATTAACAAGACGTTCGTTGTTACAAGATGTTAAAGTTTTCCACGTAACAACGAAAAATCCACTTGCATTCTTGATTCCATTGAATATATATTGCACGAAAAATAATTCACATTTTATCTTTCTTTTCATACCGGCACTCTCACATTCCAATAAAACCCTTTGGTGGATTCCATTGCACTGCGCAGATAACCTCATACTCCTTACCAGTCAAAAATATGCAACTGCAGACCACCAAGTTTCATACGCCAAGCTCAATCCTAGAAATTGGCTTCCTACGTTCAACAGATCATAAAAGACGCCATTTGCAGACCAATAACGGGCGCCATTGTGGATTGAAGAAGCTACCCTATAAGTACCAGAACCTACAACATAATGTGCAAGAAGTACTTCAGTCCCAGGTTTTTGAAACGAGTGATCCCGGAATTATCCACTAAGAACAAAAACGAGCATTCCGTGGAGGTTAATACTAATAAAAACTAATAAAAGCGCACCACCACCGAATTTTGTTAAAACCTCAAACGATACAGAAAAACCACGCAATAAGTTGTAATAAGCCAGTCAGTGTGTACTTACATATTTTTAGGGAACCATCTTACTAATACCTCGCTGATCCCTTTAGGGTCTGTTCTTTTAGCAATTATCTGAAAAATAGGAGCGTTATAGCGATAAGGGCCAGATGGGTACAGTACTTCAAAAACAAAACGTAACGAAACGAAAAATACTGAAAAACTGAAAAGTCCTGATACGAAGCATATCCAAAGCAAAAAAAACCCTTCGGCCCAAAATAAATCGGAAAAGAAAGGAAAATAAATGACGAAAAGTTGTGTTTGCCTCCCAGTTGAGTCAACGTTAAACAGGGTATGAAAAAAAGTAAAGCAAACAACCATTTCAGGTTGGATTTTCGTCTGCCATTCCTGGCGTCGTGGACGTCATCGTCAGCTGCCTTTCAAAACGAAGATGAGAATTTGTTCTGATGATTTCGCTCATGGCTTCCCATTGCCTCACCGCCATGGGTTGGGACGAAGAGGGCGATGAGCCTTGAACCCACGACCCCCGCAGAAGTCGGTTCAAAGTCCACCGCCAAACAACGACGCCACAACGAACGTAAACATGGTATATAGCAAAAGTATCAGGAAACGTCCGCCAAGTGGGTGTGGCACATAGATTACCCGTATCCATAACCTGATTGTATAGATGATCCGATGCGTTGGGGCTAATCTTAAAACATCAATCTCTGGGTACCTTGCACTACCCTCTTAGGGGACCATCACACCCGCAGAATCTCTGTAAATTCCATAGAAATCGGATGGAAATTGCGGAAGTTATGGTTATCACAAGGATGTTACGTTTGTGCATGCGCAGAGGCTATCAACTTGGAGGCCATGATTTTCATAGGGGACCATATACACCAATCCGCACAATCCCTGAAAATTTCATCGAAATCGAATGGAAAATGTCGAAGTTATGGCTGTTACAGGGATTACGTTTACGCATGCGCAGTGGCTACTATCGGTCCCAGGGCGGTGATTTTCACAGGGGACCATCTACATGTCAATCTAAATAATCCTGGAGAATTTCGTGGAAATCGGATGGAAATTGTGGAACTTACGGCTGACGTAAAACCACAGGATTGTCTTCCGGTTTTTCCATTATAGAAAGAGACTAGAGTGATCTAAGAAGAATATGGAATAGCAGTGACAGCGCACTTACTCACTCACTGCCTGAGGTTTCCATTGGAAAAAGAGTTTCAGGCTCTGAAGGCTTACACTCTCCTTCTTTCAAGGCCCCTTTATTTTATAAAGAGGATTCCGCCAGCTACCCCATATTGAAGTAAATTTTCCGCTGAGATCTGCGGATTTTGTTATCCTTTTCAAGTGGATTTCGCGTAAAGATGCGCGTGTTGTGGACGAACAACACTATCACTCTCACAGGGCGGGAAATGTCGGAAAGGGAAGTCTGTGATATGTAATATCACTGATGACCTTGAAGGATAGAGAGGCCATGGTGAAGGGGGGGGGGGGACAGGTTCTCTTCTTCCCTAACAAGCCCTCAACGAGTAAGGATGCCCTCGCTGTCCTCCGCCTTCACCATCGCCCTTCCTTCCCCCCCCCCCCGGTGAGCGAATCTTATTCAATTATATCCTCCTTATTCCCGTGAAACTGAATTGTTATTTATACTTACTCCCCTACCCACGTCACATGGTAGCAGAGCGTGGTTTCGATCCACAGACCTCTGGGTTATGGGCCCAGCACGCTTCCACTGCGCCACTCTGCTTTCGAAACCACGCTCTGCTACCATGTGACGTGGGTAGGGGAGTAAGTATAAATAACAATACAGTTTCACGGGAATAAGGAGGATATAATTGAATAAGATTCGCTCACCAGGGGCAGGAAGGGCGATGGTGAAGGTGGAGGACAGCGAGGGCGTCCTTACTCATTGAGGGCTCGTTAGGGAAGAAGAGAACCTGTCCCCCCCTTCGCCATGGCCTCTCTATCCTTCAAGGTCATCCGTGATACATATCACAAGTCATATAGCTGCTGACGTGGAATCAAAGGAAGTAGTGCCGCGGGAGAAGAGGGGGGCGGCCCTGTGATGGGTACTGGTACTGTAGGCCCTTGGCGGTCCATTATCGTGTTAACCAGTGACTTGATTATAGGTGATTTTCCCCGTTGTTATTTCTAGCAGTTTATTTTTCCCTTGAATTCCCCCTAGATGTTGTAGAGGCCTAGGAAACGGGACTATAACACGCGTTCCACAATGTGGAGATCAAATGCTTCCATTCGGGATCTCCAAAAGCGGTCGCATCTACATAGAAAGTGCTGAGCAGAGTCCACTTCTTGTTCACATGAACACATCGATGAAATTCGATTGTCCATGATGTTTAGCATTCTTCGGAAGTCCCAATGCCCGTCAGAACGCCTATCGTTAGTCTGGTGGTATTTCGACTTTTGGAGGTCGGCCATAGGGCTTGTTCAGGGTCATATGAAGTGACAAGCACTCTGGTATGTCTGTATCCATCAGTTTCTTTGGACCAGAGTACATTAAGCACTTGAGATTCCCATTTTTTGAGATGCCAATTGCCGGAGAGGGTCCTATGAATTCTTTCTTCGAACCCTCTTTCGCCAAAATATTGGCTTGTTCCTGGCTGGTTGGTATGCCCGAGTATCCATTTTATTGAAATTTTGTCATTTCCAAGAAACAGATTATTTATCGACCTCTTCGTTTCCCACGCCAGTTTTGAGGTGGTGATGGGATTTCGAAGGGCTTTTATGCTTGCTCGGCTGTCAGTAAAGATATTAATTTTCTTGTTGCCGATGCCAAGGTTTATTGATGGCGTAAAACAGTTTTGTTAATTGCAAGAATTTTTCAGAATCAGCGGGCGCATCCCAGACTCCCCTAATCCTTGGTAAGGAAAACAAAGTGGAGTTCAGCGGCGGCTGTTGTGTGAACTAGAAACTAATAAACATTACAGTCGAGCGTCGTGAATCCTGATTCCAAAAACGTCAAATATCTTAATAATATAGGATATTGATATCTTAATCAAATATCCTAGGATGTAGTGATCGATAAATGAAACGAATTGACATTAAATGTTTGATTTAGACGAAGATGGTGAGAATGAGGTGGAGTTGATGTTTATTCGTTAAACTGGGTGGAGGCAAACACGAAAAAAATAAACCGAACAAATAAAAGATTCAAAATAATGTTGAACAAGATTATTGACCGATTTCAACATTGTGAGGCCATAAGAGTGATATCTTTCCGATGCTTATTATTCTCCAAATTAAGTCAGTAACAGGATGACATTTGACTGACGGTGACAGTTATGAAACTGACTGCCACAGAAACAAACAGAGAGGGTCGTCGTTTGATAATAAATGTTGCTATAGGTCTGCCACAGAAACTTAGCATCCCTTTGGCGCATTCGTCTGGAGAACGTAGAACTACTTATCTCTTATCATCAAGCAATGCAATAATTTTTCGCGAATTTCTCCACTTAAAAGTGACTTGATTCTCCTCCTACTGCAGGTTGAAGTTGGAGCATTTCCGAAATTGAAATTCCGCGGCACTACACAAACATCAAATTTCTCACGGTTCCAATTTCCTTGTCAAGGTTTCACCATGGAAGGTTGACTCGATCGATATAGTTCGCGGATCCGCCACCTAGGGGGCGCCACATGGATGCAAAGTTTCTGTGGTAGAACTATAGTTGTGCAACTCTACACTTGCTCATTCTGTACGGACTATGGATGTGAAGTGACACGTCACGAGCCAAGAAGGAATATGGCAACGACTGGTGGTCAGTCAAAACAGTGCTTTGTGACTGACATATGGTGCTGTCAACTATAATGGCAGTGACTGCAAGCTGTAATTGAAAAATGTCAACATAACTCTGCACCATGTGATGTGCCATCACATCATATTCTGCACCATGTGACAGATGATTCTAATCAGCTACGTACTTTAGAATGAATGGGATGTACTCTTAGGCAAAGGTTTCATGATCGAGAAGTTGAGTCTCGCCACAAAACCCAGAAGGGCTCAAGATGTCTTCTTGCAGAAGATACAGATAACAACTGCTCCAAAACTTGAGGTGACAGGCTACATCCATGGAGGGAGGAGCAGGCGAATAGGCAAGTTCCCCAACTACTAGTCATGAAATTTGGATGTGGAAGGTCCACTTCATGACGAGTCTGTGGAGCTTCTGACCTCAGAGCCATCTGGTGATTCAGAGACGTAACTAATAGCCAATGAAAGAGTGGTTAGCAAGACCTAACCAAGAATTATTTGACAATGTCAACAAACAGAATTTGAATGTTGATGAACACTGAAGAAATCACTGACTACCATACAACACTTTGACAATGTCAACTACTAAATTTCCTCATTTATGCTGGAGAATGAACAATGAAAATAATAAGCTACTTCACATCCATATTACCCCAAGAAAATGCATGAAATGGAGAATAGTAACCATCGGGAAGGTATTACGTCGAATGACTCCACAGCGGAAAAAATGATCGTGAAATAACGCTGAATTAACACTAACACCGGGAGCTCTGTCCATACTGGGAGGGTAGTTCGTATTTTGGATGACACTGCATTACCAAGAACCTGCGGAAGGCCTGTCAATACCTCGCTTCTCAAAACTAGGGAGTCGGGGGAGACTTGATCGAAGAGTCCCAACGTTCTCTTCTCCGTGACTTTGATGAGGTTGTACTGGATGCCCTCCATGATTCCGGAGTCTATGTAGTCTTGCGTTCGAGCTGGAAAAGAGAATAATTTTGTTAGAATTTTGTCAGCACACAATGTGATTTGATGAGCACAGTTTTAATGTTGAATAAAAAAGCAGAGCTGTTTAAGAAACATGTATTAAATACCTATTAGAAAAATTCAGTTTTTTGGCCTTGATTTTTGGCTAGCCTGCTAATCATCAGGACTATTGTTATTGTCATCCTTAGACACACCCAACTAAAGAAGAATTTCTTCTATCGGAATTATTTCGGTCTCAAACCATCATTTGACTGGACTAAAACAGGAATTATCATTTTAAATAAAGAACAATAAAAAGGAAGATAGAAAAGCTTGCCAAGACGCAAAGAGATCAGGAAAGAAGCAAGCAGATCAGCAATTGAAGCCCTCCCGCTACAAGCAAAAAGGGCCATAAAGCGCATTGTGGAAGGAAACGCCTCACAGTGGCTGTCAGTCATACCTCTCGCTGCGGGCAACCTGGATTCGTCCGCGACCCAGTTTCGAGATGCCATCTCCATGCGATATGGAAGGCAACCACCGAACCTTCCAACAAAATGTGACGGATGTGAAGCAGTCATGACTCTCAACCACGCTCTCAATTGCAAAAAGGGAGGCCTCGTGAAGAGAGGTCATGATCAGGTTCGAGATGAGGTGGCAGAACTGGCAAAGCTGGCATGGAGAGGAGTGATGGTAGAGCCTATCATGCTCGAGAGTGGCGATGGGACTCCAGGCCTTATTGCCGACATAAAAGTTCACGGTGTGTGGGATAGGGAGAGGGCGGCTTTCTTTGATAACCGCGTAATCAACGCCGACGCCCCTTCCTATTCCACCCGCGACTGGCCAACCATTGCAGATGAAGCAGCAAGAGCCAAACACCATAAGTACGATGGAGCAGCTGAGGACCTACGAGGATCCTTCACACCTCTCATCACCTCATGCGAAGGCGGGTCCCTACAAACTCATCGAAAGGACACTCATCGAAAACGTGAGCTCGAAGCTTTTTGAGGAGTATCCTCATAGGGTGGGACACTAGTCGAAAACTGGAGGATGGGAAAGTCGTCGAAAATATCTAATCGGACATTGGAGATATGAATTGAATGATAAAACTAGTTGATAATTATTTTCGAAGAGTTTCTCGTTCCCTGTGGACACTCGTCGAAAATACTCCTAAGGGACAGTCATCGAAAGGAAAGTCCTCAAACTAGACCTCTGAAGGGTTTACTACCTATACCGTACCGCTCGCTGTCAGGTACATGGGCCAGGGCCTCCAAGGAGGTTAGATAGAACAGGCCACACCACTCCTCAGTTGATTCGTTATTGTAAGCCCCCGCTTACCAGTGGTTGTCTGATTGCCCCAGAAAGAATGGATCTATTCATAATCTAAAATAAATTTCTGCTTCCTATTTAAGATAATTTTTTTAATTGAGGCACTGAGTTGCAAAAGTGTTTCTTTACTTGCCGAGCAATTTTTGAGAAAATGAGAAAAACTAATAACAGCTGAGCAAAATTAGTTTTCTATTATCTTTCTTTTTTACTTGGGTTGGGTTACTATCACTACTAGATGGATTCGCTGGAAAACTAACGGGCTCAGAAATTATCATAAATAATAATGAATGAAGTTTATAAAGGAGCACATTTGCTACCAACTTTCGTAAAGAAGCATTTTTGCAACTATTGATCCAGTAAAGATCCTGTTTTGACACTCACCTCCTGGTGATAATTATCTACCGCAGAGATGACTTTTTAGGAGAAATATGGACTAAACCCGTATTTATAAACTATAATTTTAATAATAATTTAACCATTAATTTCCCAACATTTATCACCTTTTTAAAAATTGAGTTAAAATCTTGCTTCAATTACAGAATGCTAATACCACTCAAAAGGTTTGGAAGAAGAGGAGGAGGACATTCAAGAAAATGTTCAGGATGCCGTAGGTGGGACTGATTCCATCAAGCTATCAAAGTGTCTCTATGTGAACCTACATAGTTCTTGTTGACTAACGAGTTTTTCTTGGTATTTCCACAGGGGGAACACGGGCTTGTGTTATATGTCTGGAAAATCCAAGAACCCACATCGCAACGCCATGTGGCCACCTTAGTTTCAGTGAAATGTGCATTTCACACCTGACGAACGGTTTATGCCCTGTTTGTAGGGTTACATGCACCTACATTTGTGTATACCAAGCGTAGCTCATAAGTCTTATTTCCAGTTTCCATACTTCCTATATTTTTAAGCTTTTTACTAATTTCCTCTTGTCATATTGTGTTGTAATATTGTATTTCCTCTTGTCTTGTAATATTGTATTGAATTAAATAGTTTATAACTGAAAAACAAAATAGAACGAAGATATTTGCTATCATGTGTATGACTGGGTGTTACCATTCAAATCACTCATCTTTCATATGGTTGCGAGAGTCAATCGTTCCAACACACGATCATGGTAATTGTGAACATAATTTATAATCTCATAATTTGTGTGTAATTAGAACCTGGCCCTGTGTTAGGGCCTCACTGAAGGTAGTGAAGCCCTAACAAAGGAGGTAGGGCTACGTCAGAGCTATAGAAGGTGAGGGTTTTGGCCTGGTGTTCAAGGTGGCCTTGGGCTGTTATAATAGCAGGTAGTTCAGGGTTGACCCGAAGGTAACGAATATCCTGTCAATCAGATTTTTCGATGAGTATCCCGAGCTTCTACTTTCGATGAGTGTCCCGAAGCTATTTTTCGAGGAGTGTCTCGACAGTGCTGGACTTGAGTCGAATCAAAAAATTATTCGATCAAATAACTGAATTAATCTATTAAATTGAGTGGACTCTACTTTTCGATGAGTTTCTCAGACGTCACTTTTCGATGAGTGTCCACTCTGGATTGGAAACCTATCGAAAACGCCATTCCATGATTTTTTCGATGAGTGTCCTTTCGATGAGTTTCCTAGTTCCCGCGAAGGCGTTCTCCACCGCGAATTTTCAATGTTTGAAAAAAATTTGGAGAACACCCTCTCTGACAAATGGGGTAAACCCCGTTCCGTAGTGGCTGGATGGGCGAAAGTCAAGATTCAGATGGCAGTCATCAGAGCCGTCTCCATCCGGCTGAGGGAATCCCGACGACCTTTGAGAGGAATTTCGCGCCTGGAGAGAGAAGTCGATCGTGGAGTGGACTTGGGGCTGGAAGATGGGGCTCCACTGCCGCTTCCCATTGACTGAAGGCACAGAAAAAGCTATGAGGGAAGATCGAGCAGACGAAACCCAAAGGAGATTTTCTCTTCAAGTCCAAGAATTGTACTTTTACGTCTGCAATACTGTTAATGACTGTAAAATTGAATAAAAACGTTGATTTTGATTGTTTAAAAAGAATAATAATAAAAAATAAAAAGGCAATTTATCGTTATGTGGCTAATATGCGCCTGATTTTGGTTTATTATTTCTAATAATAAGCCTATGTGATCGTATCGCAAAAAATTTGTATAACCCCCCTCAAACTTTGTCACTTTACGTTTCAAGGTGCGTAGAATCCAAATTTGCAATGTCCGTCCGCCGTCCGGGCCATAAAAGGCCTTAGAATCGGTCTAAAAAACCCGTTCTTTTGCACATAGACTCCATTTGGCGTCTAGTTGGTCCTAACGTCGAACTATTCCGATCGCTTAATTCGTATAGAAGTTATGGGCAAATAACCGGCCAAAAAAGCTGAATCGGCCACTTAGAATTGACCGATTTCGATGAAATTTGGTATGTAGGCTCCATTTGGGGTCTAGTCGTGCCCCGAAGATTTTGGTTAATGTAGGTTACGTCTTAGGGTTCCAAAATGAATTTTGAAATTTTGAAAACGCCCTAACTCAAAAAATTTTGATATAAAGGTATTGTTTTTTCTTCAATTTAGGATTCTATAGAATTTTTAATATTTTTTGAGACTACCCGGAGCTTTGTAGGACAAATCGTTCGCTCTCTACGAGAATTTAAGATTTGGACGTACGATAAATCAGAAACTCGAGTGTGAATCGCTAAAGAGGCCTAATCTCCGTTCAAATTATAGCTGACCGAAATACGATCGATGTTTTTCTTCATGTTGGATGGTTGGTGGCTTTGCAGACGAGTGATCTATAGAAAAATAATAAACCATTGTGTAATAATTTGCAGCGTTTTTTTATAAAATTTTTAATCGAAAGTAGACCACAGCTTGAGAATTTTGACACCAGCCGCGGCCTTCTAGCGTGAGAAGACCTTTTTCTATAATTTTTCAAAGTTTCGAATGTTTATGACGTCACAGTAGGCTGGGGAGTCCCGCCCAGGTGGAAGGGGCATGTGACGTCATAAACATTCGAAACTTTGAAAAATCATAGAAAAAGGTCTTCTCAAGGTCACGGTTGATGTCAAAACTCTTAGAATGAGGTCTAGTTTAGATTAAATTAACAATAAACAGTTTTTCCGACCCACCCAGCTACCTCGCTTCAGATTGGCGGATCTTTGCTGTTGATATTTGTTATTAAATCATAATTGTTCAGAAGTATAAAGGGCTCATGAACTTGCAAAGTTAGTCATTGTAAAGTTGGAAAAACCTCAAATTCCGATACCTAAATCCAGTTTACGGGACCGAAAATCAAAAATTTCGATACCCCGCCTCCTGAGACGGTGAGACTTCTGTGGTTGGTAGAAGGTTTGGCTGGACGTTTTCCTAATTTTTCACCTCCAAGTCACAACTTCGTCTAATTGCAACGCCAAGGTGCCAATTTAAGATCCGCAGTTACAGAAATTTCAATTTTAATGATTAATATGAAACATAATTGACCCAAAATACAAGATAAAAGTGTGCCAAGTGGGTGTAGCACGTAGCTTCTTCGTATCTTAACCCGGTTGTGGATGATCTGATCCATGGTAGCTAATCTCAAAACATCAATCATTGGGTACCTTGCACTACCCTCATAGGGGACCATCAAATCGGGAGGAAAATGTGGAAGTTATGGCTGTTACAAGGATTTTACGTTTGGGCATGCGCTGTGGCTACTATCAGTCCGGGGGCGATGATTTTCATAGGGGACCATCTAAAAGGCAACCCGCACAATCCCTGAGAATTTCATCGAAATCGGACAATAACTTCGTATAGTTCTGCTCATTACAAGAACCTCATGACAGACAGACAGACGCGGAACCAAAATTGTTCATGA